>CM014272.1:22820936-22878614 GCA_004135705.1 Alloteropsis semialata
GAGGCTCATTGGTACCGGTTGGTGACACCAACCGGTACCAATGTTGCCTCATAGGTACCGGGTGGTGCCACGACCCGGTACCAATGAGCTCGCAGAATTATTGACCGTTGGACCCGGTACCAATGCATGCATTGGTACCGGGTCCTTTCCATCCGTGACCGATTACGGTGGATGGATGGCGAGTTCTCCAGTAGTGTAGAAAAGCAGTGAGTTCACTGTATCCCTATCCTCCAACAAGATTGCAAGTGGAAGAAACCATCGATGTTGTGGAGCGTCAAAACTGTTTGTTTGCTCCATGGGAATGATCCAGTTGCAGCGGGAAGGCACGTATTGAACCTCATGTATCGATGGCCACTCTTAGCTATGGAATCCTCTGTTGGCAGATGGACACTTGTTCGGGCCGCTGTGTTGCTGGATGTCTCCTTCATGTTCGGCAGCCAGGAGAAAGCAAGCAGCAGCATCATCCATGCAACCAGGATACAAGGAGGCAGCACGGGTTCAATACATCTGAAAATCACCGGTGTCGGTTGGCCACCCTTTGCATATGTCACACCCTGAAATTTTGAATTTCAGGATGTGAATAGACAGAACAATTAAACAATGTTGTTTTTCTCATAATTTTAAAAATTTGTTCAGCATTTATTTTGTTGATAGGGAATTTAGTATAGGAAAATAGTTGGTTTTTTAAATTAAATGAGGTTGTTGCATTCATGCTCTTTACATTGTTTTTGTTTGAGTTGTTTGTAAACCTAATCCCAATTCAAATCCCAAACCTAAATTCCTACTCAAATCCTATCCGATCTTCCGACCAGTTGACCCACTTACATATCAGATCGAAATTCAAATCCCAAACCTAAATTCCTACTCAAATCATCTCTCCCTAATCCCAAATCGAAGTCTGTATCGAAATTTTCGGCGCCCAATCAATCTGGAGTTTTCAGAAGACCTTATCCGAATTATGACGCTATTTTCCAATTGATCAGATTAATTATTTTAATTAGTCTAGTTTAGAAAATAGTCTAATTAATTCATCCAAAATATCTATAGAATTTATTTTGAACCATAACGACGTTATCCGAATTTTGAATTGATTATTACTTAATAAATTAGTTCTGGATAATTAGTCTAATTCTTTTGTATCACGGTTTACGAAATAAATTGTTATCGATTTATTTCATGTACTGATATTAATCTGGCCCAAAACCTAAGCCCATCTAAAAGCCCTCAATCTAACCCTAATCCCTTCCTATAAATATCCCACTTTTCTCTCCTTTCCCCTCCATCCCCTTAACCGCCACCTCCCTCTCCTGCCCCTGTTTTTGTTCACCCGACGCCACCCTACCCTGCCTCTATGCAGCCCCGCCGCTATGCTCTCGCCGGAGCCAGAGCTTGGAGCCTCGCCGCCACCTCGTTGTGCTGCAATCCATGCCCGCCGGACCAAGCCGCCGCCACCACGAGTTTCCCCACGTCATGCCGCATCTCCGCCGCCGGTTCTCATCACCCCCCATCCACTAGAGGAGCTCTGCATCGTGAAGCACAGAAGCGCTGCCCGGTGAAGCTCACACCCGCCGTCGTCTCCTCCAAATTTTCGGCCATCTCTGAGCATCTCCACAGACGGTGAGCACATCATCGTATTTCCCTTGCCCTCCTCTAGCCTCGCCCTCTCTGACCCCCTCTATCCCCCCCCCATGGCGTGCGCAGGTCCACCAGGACGTCACTCCGACGCCCCAGGACGCGAAGCAGAAGCCGCTGCCTCGTCTCCCACGCACGCCCGACGACCAGAACAAACCCCCTCCGAAGCGCGTCGCCCATGCTGCCTTCTAGTCCTAGGTGAGCACAAATGGATTCGCGGCGAACTCCTCTTTCTCCTGGTCCAAACCACGCACGAAACGGTGGTCTGTAGCCCCGGCGCCGCTCATCTCCGATGAGCCGCCGCCGTGAGTGCCGAGCACCACCGTGTCTGGCTTCTGTTGTTTGGGCTAAAGGAAGAAGAAAGTATGAGAGCCGTTAGATCAAGAATCGACGGTCCAAAATAGATCAGCCATACCCCTTCGCGTGTTTTGCTAAAGAGACCCCGACAAAGATAGAAATCACCCCTCCATCTACATCAGTGTCTTGTAGATTTCACCAGCTAGCCCCTGAAATCTATAATTAATTACGTTTAAGTCTCTGAACCTTTAAACCTCCACCGTTTAATCGTTTTAGCTCCGAATCGCTTTGTTCAAGTTGCGTTAGGATCATGATCATATAAAATACATGTTAGTGGTGCTGTTTTACATAATGCTTGTTTTTGAAAATTAATTTAGTATTAATTTGATTAATGTTTATTAAACATTGTGTTATTTAATTAAAAGCTATATAGTGTCACACACCGTGTTTTATAATAAATGCTAATTTGATTAATATTTATCTCATATGCTTTTTATAATTAAAACTAATTAGTTTACCCATAGGCTTTTCTTAAATAATATTAACTTGATTAATGTTCAACTTAATCTAGCTTTTCTAAATAAAAGTTGATTAGGTTTTTACACTGGCTTTTATAATATTGTTAATATGATTAATTCTCAAAGTTAATGTCTTTTCAATATTAATGTGGTTAGCTGAACACGAGACATAAAGTTATACGATAGATGTTCGCACATGTTTTATTTCCAATTAAATGTTTAATTGATATAATTAATACTTGAACATTATGTATAAAACTTGACTAAGTCTTATCTCGGCTTTATAAAATAAACTATAATATGGCATAATTATAACTTAGGTATTTTTTTAAATATCCTTTATATTGTTTTTATTAAACTAAAATGAACGAAGCATATAGTCTTTGTGCTCTCATAAATGCAAATGTACGATAGTTGTCTTTTCAACCATGCGTTGTTTTCAGCGTTTCTCTGAGCCTTCGTAACCATAGCTTCGAGCCCCGTCCTATAGTGTGTTCTTTTAAGCTTTTCTATGATTGGTGTATTGTTCTTAGTTGTGCTTGTTTGTTTGCTTCTTATGCTTGTGCCCGATGATTGCTTCGAGTAGAAGGATCGTCGTTCGTTGCTTTCAAGATCAAGAATTCCAAGTGAGCAAAAGCTGAAGAGTAGTAAGAGTACCTTTACGTTGGAGAAAGGCAAGTGTCCCTAACCATCTTTCTATCTATGCTTTTAATATATCATGATGATGTTAATGGAACATGGAGAACCACCCAGGAAAATAGTACAACCATGAGTACTATATGGCTCTGGTCTTGGCTAATTAATTAGATGAACTCTATGTTATGTTGGGGGTGCATGTTGGGCTGGAAAGGTTTGTGTAGGATGTGCGGGGAAAGAAGGTGCGCCTTTTGGGAACCGTCCGGATAGGGACCAACACATACATGGAGGGATTCTTTGTAAAGGCCTCATAGCGTCCCTATGGAATCACACCTCGGAAGTGTGGTATTGTGCCTGGCTAGCACAGCATGGTTGGGTTCAAAGTTCTTCTGAACTTTTACGCGGCTTGTGGGGAAAGTGTACAAACTCTGCAGAGTATTAAAAACTGTTATAACAGCCGTGCTCACGGTTAAGAGCGGCCTGGACCCTCACATGATTAATATATTTTGAATTGATTATTACTTAATTAATTTGTTTTGGATAATTAGTCTAATTCTTTTGTATCACGGTTTACGAAATAAATTGTTATTGATTTATTTCATGTACTGATATTAATCTGGCCCAAAACCTAAGCCCATCTAAAAGCCCTCAATCTAACCCTAATCCCTTCCTATAAATATCCCACTTATCTCTCCTTTCCCCTCCATCCCCTTAACCGCCGCCTCCCTCTCCTGCCCCTGTTTTTGTTCACCCGACGCCACCCTACCCTGCCTCTATGCAGCCCCGCAGCTAAGCTCTCGCCGGAGCCAGAGCTTGGAGCCTCGCCGCCACCTCGTTGTGCTGCAATCCATGCCCGCCGGACCAAGCCGCCGCCACCACGAGTTTCCCCACGTCATGCCGCATCTCCGCCGCCGGTTCTCATCACCCCCCATCCACTAGAGGAGCTCTGCATCATGAAGCACAGAAGCGCTGCCCGGTGAAGCTCACACCCGCCGTCGTCTCCTCCAAATTTTCGGCCATCTCTGAGCATCTCCACAGACGGTGAGCACATCATCGTATTTCCCTTGCCCTCCTCTAGCTTCGCCCTCTCTGACCCCCTCTATCCCCCCCCCATGGCGTGCGCAGGTCCACCAGGACGTCACTCCGACGCCCCAGGACGCGAAGCAGAAGCCGCTGCCTCGTCTCCCACGCACGCCCGACGACCAGAACAAACCCCCTCCGAAGCGCGTCGCCCATGCTGCCTTCTAGTCCTAGGTGAGCACAAATGGATTCGCGGCGAACTCCTCTTTCTCCTGGTCCAAACCACACGTGAAACGGTGGCCTGTAGCCCCCGCGCCGCTAATCTCCGGTGAGCCGCCGCCGTGAGTGCCGAGCACCACCGTGCCTGGCTTCTGTTGTTTGGGCGAAATGAAGAAGAAAGTATGAGAGCCGTTAGATCAAGAATCGACGGTCGAAAATAGATCAGCCATACCCCTTCGCATGTTTTGCTAAAGAGACCCCGACAAAGACAGAAATCAACCCGCCATCCACATCTGTGTCTTGTAGATTTCACCAGCTAGCCCCTGAAGTCTACGCTTAATTGCATTTAAGTCCCTGAACCTTTAAACCTCCACCGTTTAATCGTTTTAGCTCCGAATCGAGTAGAAGGATCGTCGTTCGTTGCTTTCAAGATCAAGAATTCCAAGTGAGCAAAAGCTGAAGAGCAGTACGAGTACCTTTACGTTGGAGAAAGGCAAGTGTCCCTAACCATCCTTCCATCTATGCTTTTAATGTATAGTGATGATGTTAATTGGAACATGGAGAACCACCCAGGAAAATAGTACAACCACGAGGACTATATGGCTCTGGTCTTGGCTAATTAATTAGATGAACTCTATGTTGTGTTGGGGGTGTATGTTGGGCTGGAAAGGTTTGTGTAGGATGTGCGGGGAAAGAAGGTGCTCCTTCTGGGAACCGTCCGTACAGAGACCAACACATACATGGAGGGATTCTTTGTAAAGGCCTCGTAGCGTCCCTATGCAATCACACCTCGGAAGTGTGGTATTGTGCCTAGGTAGCACAGCATGGTTGGGTTCAAAGTTCTTTTGAACTTTTACGCGGCTTGTGGGGAAAGTGTACAAACTCTGCATAGTATTAAAAACTGTTATAACAGCCGTGCTCACGGTTAAGAGCGGCCTGGACCCTCACATGATTAATATATTTTAAGTGGATAATAAATCATGTTCTGGTTAGTTCTTGTGGCCTTGCTGAGTACCAACCATAAGTGTACTCATCCTTGCTTACTGCCGCTCAGAAGCCGTTGTGAAGCCGCTGAAGATGATGCTAGGCATACACAAAGTCGATTGCCTGTGAAGTGTTGGAGCCTTCATTTCCAGGATAAGCTCTAACTCTTATAAGTTGTAAGTCTTTTGTATTGTTTTACGTGATACTGCAATTGTTTATCACTGATGAAGTCTCATATGTGTGAAAACTTGATCCCGGCACACATATGAATGTCATTCGGTTTTGTTCTTAAAACTGGGTGTGACAGGGTACATTTATGGTATGAAAGTCCACATTATACGTTCCTGATCCCTTCCATGTTTTGATATCATCATGCACTATTGAGAGATCTGAGGCAACAAGTCAGTCTACTCACGGCGTCTTTTGCAAATGTCACTTCCGTATACAAAACGTATTGGGAATGTGGTTGATAACAAGGGAAAGTGAGAACGGTGGAATATATTATGCACAACAAAGCACAACCAGATGACATGGAGGCCTTATTATATAGGCTGCTGAGAGGACGGGATAGCCAAGTAAGCTGTGTAGTATATATAGCCATGGGCAGGCCTGCACAAGAATTAGTTTTCTCCTCATTTCGTGTGCCTCTATTTAATGGGATAATAGATGATACAGTGAAAGGAATCGATGCTCGTGATAGCCTAAGAGGGGGAGGGGGTGAATTAGACTTTCTAAAAACTTAACCTACCACATGTCTTCTAATTGCACAAGGTGAAACTAAGATAAGCTATCTAGATGTGCAAATAAGGTTTTCTTCTAGTGTTTGCACTCACCCAAAGAGTTTTACAACCTAGAGCCAATCCTATCAAGATACTACTCTAGAAAGGTAAAGGCACACAAATTGCAAGTATGAAATGCAGAAGCTTAAAGGGTTAGAGAGATGCAAACTTGACACGAAGATTTATCCCGTGGTTCGGCTTACGCCTACTCCACTTTGGAGCTCCACAAAGGATGTGCTCCCAGTCACCAAGTCTTGTTCCCGGTCAAGGCCTTGAGCTCGCCACAAAGGCTCCCCAAGAGGAATGATGAGCAAGTCACCAAGACCTTGCTCTCATCAACCTAGTCTCCTGGAGATCTTGACGCCACCTTCACTACGGAGCTTCTCCACAAGGAAGGGGTCTCCTCTTCCCCCACACAATGTCGTCGTCACCTCCCACACCAAGCCAGAGAGTCGAAGACTTACCAGCAAGTCTCTAAGACTCCAAGTGGCCGGCACACCAAGATTACAAGTGTTGGTTCACTCTAGAACCAAGCACAAGGCTCAACATCTTGCAACTCACTCTCTAGGGCTATCCTAGCTCTCTTACTCACTAAGGATGTAGAATGTAGCTCAAATGGTGGCTTGGATATCTTGTGATTGTAGACGAGCTTCTCTGGACTCCAGCAACTCTAGTGGCCGAATGGGGTGGGTATTTATAGCTCAAGGGGCTCAACTAGCCGTTACCAAAAAGCTGCATAAAAATCATGAACGCCGTATGTTCTGCCGTGAGCAACTTTCCCATCGGCGGAAAATACGACGTGTACTTTTTCCAACGATCGGATTCCTTTTCCAATGGCTCTCTGCACACGCCGTATACTTCCCAACTTGTATGCCGATGATCGGCGTTTCATATGCCGTGCATTTCTTCCATCATCCCTTGACATCGTCCCTGTGTAACTTGTATGTCGTTTGTCCGCTGAGGGTCGGCGTATGATATGTTGTGTAGGGTATTGCTGACCCTAACTTGATCTTGCCCGTGCCTCGAACGCCGTATCATCTGCCCTTCATGCGCACAGTAACACCGGAACATACGCCGATGCCTTTCTTCTGATATCTTCATGCGTCATAAGCTTCCAACTTCTACGCCGTGCATCGCCGGATCATACGCCGTGTCAAATATTCTTGTTCTTGTTGATTCACCTCGACACACCGTATGCTTCTTGTTTGTACGCCGTAGGTCGGTGTATTGTACGCCATGTACAAACTCTGCAGGCTTATCCTATTCAATCAGCTCAAGCCTTTCCATGGTTTCTCATGCCAATATCACGTCATAAATACTTCAAAATAAGAGTATCTCTGGTTTTTGGCTATGCTTTGGAATTATTCTTGGGACGTAATTACCTATGTAAATCACTTAACAAACTTGTTAGTCCCAATGACTATGTTGTCATTCAATCACCAAAATCACAATATAAATGGCACATAGGCCATTTTCCTTACATACATGATTGCAGAGGTGATTGTTGTTATGAATATGACTACTCAATGCCAGTCAGGTCGTAGCGCACACTAGTGGAGAAACCCCCTTAAGTACCGGAAATAATGTTCTTCATTGACACGAACATTGACCGATATAAGACCTGTTGCTGACTTTTCTATGCACCATTTATGCAACCCCCTCATTTGTGTTTGTATAAGGTCTACCATATGCGGCCAGATAAGAGGTTCCCCATCTCGAAGTGCTATTTTCGAGAGCCTTCATACTTTGGACATTTGACCTTTCCTCGAACCTGAGCCGTGGTGAGACCAGTGTCCAGCACAAACTCAAGGACATGCTGGTCATTCTCTGTAAGCACCTTCAGCAACTCAATTAATTGTTTTATTTGCTATCCGAGCCGGGGAATTTTCTTTCCACTCTTCTCTGCCTATCTCTCACTAGTCTATATGATAGAGCGGTCGCAGTTTGATATCTTTTCTTCGGAGGAAGAGCCTTACCCTGATCAATGAAGAACTGCATCTTTTTTGGATTGATCTTTTGCTTCATCTCAGGCTCCTTTTTCCTGAAGTGTGCATCAAGGTCTGCTAGCACTCACGCCTTAATTTCCAACATCGGTCTTTAGAGGCAAAGGCTTCGGTTTCTACTACTTTTCCTTCTTCCGCTTCAGCTAGAACTGGAGGCAATGGCTTCGGTATCTACTGCATCTATACAGACACCACTATTTTGGTTGGTGTTTCCTTTTTGTCTTAGACTTTGTAAGATGTGATTTTGGTATGAAATAATTAAAATTAGAGTGCAATGGATATGCACGTACGCATGCTTGATATAGTTGTCAGCTATGGGCTATATAAATATTTTTGGGCTGTATTAGATGGTAATGGATGGCCCTTAATTTTTAGTTAATATAAAATCCATGTGGGCCTTCTTAGAATTTTGGCCCATATTTGGTAATACTCTAGCTAAAAGCACTTTAGTCTGAATTTATGAAATACTAAATCGGCGGCTTTAAGCTACGTGATTGGGTTAATTAATCTTTCCATGAAGACCATGTACGTGTGCCTCTGGATTAGCCATGCATGAACTTGCTTGTGTGAATGCATGTAAACGTATATGTACATAGGCACATTTCTTGCAGCACGTAAGTCTCCATCTCCATGCAAGTACAAATATACTCTAGAGAGCAGCTAGCTCATACACGAGAACTGCATGTGGCGCACACGTACAGCTTCGAGAAGCTTCCTGTTGCCCACGCTGAAGAGATAAGGCTACCGGATAAGAACGACTTCGAAATTTGAAAGAGGCGACGCGCGGCGAGGAACGGAAGCCCGACGCTTCTCTCGGGCGCTGACTCGCTCGCCAACGGATCACCGGCGGTGCCGAGCATCGGGACGGTCCTATCCCAACCCTAGCTGCTGCCTATAAAAGGAAAGCCTCCCTCTCTCGTCGCACAGACGTTCATCTCCACCACCCCGCCGGTACTCTGCTGACACGCACATCCACCGCTTCGCCGCCGGCACCCCTGCTGCCCACACGCACCACCGAGCATCCAACTTCTTCTTCGCTACTGCACAGCGCACCACCAGCCACTTCGCCGGAGCACGGGCAGGTTCTCTGCAACAGCCCGGCGCCGTCGTCACCAACGTCGCCATGGCCGCTCACTTCGAAGGTGAGATTCTGTATATATTCTGTTCATCTGTGTATAATCTTCTTGCATAGAGCTAGTTGCAGGCCATCGTCATCCAACGATCTCGCCATGGTAACGGCGGTGAGCTGCCATAGCACCAGAATCGCAAACCCTGCAGTCGGCCATCTCAACAGGTCATTGGGCCGATCAACGGCGACGAGCGCCGCATCATCGCTAGAACAACAAGGCCTGACTAGGCCTGGAACGAAGGGCGTTCGGGCGCATGAACATGCAGTAGCACGGCAGCTCGGCAGCGGGCCAACCCTTCGCCCCGCTCGTCAGTGAGCCAGCCCTTCGCCCTCTCGGTGATGCAGGCCATGACATCGGTGGTCCGGCAATATCGCACGGAGAATGCAATGCCCGGCAACTGCAGTCCGGTATCACTCCGGCGAGCGCGGCGGCCTGACACAGAATCCAGTACCTATGGCGATGGCACGCGCAGGGGCTGCCCGGCCATGACCGGAGTTTCATTCCCGGCGGCGGATGAGTCTGAGTTGAGTTTGTCACATACGAGATATGTACATGAGCATGCAAACATGCATTAGCATGCACGTGAAAAGAAATGTTAATGAAATGTTAATGGGCTAGTTGAGCCGGGCTCAGTTCGACACAGCTTGTTTCCCTGTGTTCACTTATGCTGCTGCCATGTTTGGCCTTGACCGTATGCCGCGGCTCAGTATATGGCCCACACCGGTTGCAAGTATCGTTCATTACTTGATGAAGACTATTCTATGTCCAAGCCCCAGCAAAATTAACAGGCGCATACATGCTGTTGATAAGAAAAGGTTCCGGCACACGACTAAGTGTCGAGCCGATGATCTCAGAAGCTTACAGTAAGGAGATGTCTCCTTGGTATAACATGAGCACAAGTCTACAACTCACCACAACCATCATATTTGCGCACCGTCAAGGCCAGTGAACCATGTGAAGTTCTCACTTCTCCCTAAACGACGAGGCTGGGATCTTCCTTTTCCGCGACCGACCAGGCCGGAATCATTTTGTCGCGATCGACGAGGCCGAACACTTTGAGACTTCACTATGGGATCCGCACGACGAGGCTGGATACCTTTGCTAGAGGCCGACGAGGCTCTAGCACTTCATCTCATTTTATTCTTTGTGCTTATGCATACTCAGAGACGACTCTCATTTTTACTCGGAGACGATGATCATTGGCATAGCTTAATCGGAGGTGTTCCGCAGCCGACGCTGTGGATGTAATTAACTGGTGGAATTTCGAGGCCACGGGAACCAGAAGCTACACAATCCTCTGATTGTTAGATGCAGTTTGGCGCACTTCAATGTATAAGCGGGAATTATACTCTATGAATGAATAAAAATGATATTTCCCGTACTTGTTCTTTGTGCGTTATTGCACATTTACTATATTTTGTATACTGATGTATACTGGCACGTCTGCGCGAATTAGTACTAGTACGATCCTCTAGCTCCTAGAAAGCTCGTCGGGGGGAGCGTTTCTCTCCGCGAAACGGGCTTGAGTACCCTTGGAATTTGAAGATTGAGGAAGATGGTCCCCTAACCAACAATGCTAGTTGTTCATTACCCATGAGATGTCGCCGCAGCCATGTGTCGTTACCCATCATTGTCATTCCATCTAGAAACTTATAGTAGTTCTCATATAAGGAAGCCAAAACCAAAGCTTCCTTGATGCAAAATGTTTACCTAAGCATCTTCGATAACATCAATCTTGTCTAGAATGTTTGTCAAGCTCGCACTTGCTTGTACCAAGGCCGTGCAAATAACAGCAACCACTATGGTCCTCGGGCCACATCCATCTGACCTCACAAACGACCAGTCTCTCAAATTCACTGCTTTTATACTTTATATACCACTCCCCTCACAATTCAGGATGTACGAAATTGACATTAATTAACTTACTGCCTTGCGGTACTTTCATTCGCTAAAAAAATGTGTACGAGCATAAAGTTTGTAAATATGGGTGTCGGTGTCATCCTTTTCTTTTTGGAATGAGTAGCGTCATGCGATGTAGAAATCTGTGATTTTGGAATGATACGGAGTGTGGTAGTCAAATAAGAAACAAATTGAGCGCAGCTACAACAGAAAGGAGAGCCCACAATCAAACTGGTTCGTTCAAAAAGATTTGTAGAAGCAATAACATATGTTATTAATTGATGAGGCTGTACATTTAAATGATATCTAGTTTGCTGCTTATCCTCATCTTCGCCAATCTGGTTCACAAAAATGACTCAACACTACCACCAAAATATGGTCTGTAGACTGACCAACATCATGTATCGATGGCCACTACTCTAGCTACGGAATGCTCTGTTGGCAAATGGGTACTTGTTTTGGCCCCTGTGTGACTGGAGGCCTTCGTTCTGCAGCCAAGAGAAAGCAAGCAGCGGCAGGATCCATGTGGCTTGGATACATGGAGGCAGCACGGGATCAATACATCCGAAAGTCACCCATGTCGGTCTGCAATAATCCAATGGATGTATTAGACATTGAGCTCTTTTACGGTGCCCTATACTACTACAAAGATGGACCAGTATGAAATAAAAAAGGACTGATATGAAAGGATCGGATGGCTCAGAATTTTTGTATACTAGTGAAAACTTGACCAGTGATAAAGTGATATAGGTGGGTAGTATATGCTAGTATGGGTATTATGGGAAAAAATTATAATGACACAAATGTAATATTATGATGAAATTTTATTGGCACAAATATAATATTATTAAAAATATTATACTGGCACAATTGTAAATGTTTCTATTAATATAGTCATGACATTCACATTTGCCGGCCTCACCTGCGATGGAAGCAAGGGGAAAAAATTTGTCGACGAGAGGAGATTACCAAATTGCCCTTTCTCTATACTATACCACTAATTAGTAGTATAGGGCACCATAAAAGACCTCTTTGGCACGGACATGCATCACCAAGGGTGTCGCAGGCTAACAGGATCAGCATCATTGGCCCCTTAAAGAATCTTGTACCCAGGATAATCGTGTGCATTTGCAGTTCTGCACACGATGTTGAGTAGACCAGGGAACTGCAATTCTGCACAGAAGGATCAACCTGAGGTTTATGGTTGTGACCTACTGAAACTTAACTTCCTGATACCTCTCAATCATATATTGTCGTCAGGCACGCAGATATGCATTTGGCAAAAGCCCTGCAGACTCGAGCGAGAGTCCATATGCCTGTTGTGTGTTTTTTATTAAAACTAAATAGGAAATGGTCTATAGAAGGGATATATGCAGAATGGAAGCACATGAAAGTATGCAGAAAGTATGACATGGACAGCTTATATAGGCTTCAGTAGAGTGAGCACCTAGACGTGATATGATGACATGGACAGCTTATTAACAGGACGACTGCAACTGAATTCATTCTATCCTGAGTGACTCAGAATTCAGCATGTGGCACTATTTAAGATAGTGTACACAGAAGCAACATTACTTCGTTTTTATAAATTCATCGGCACCAATGCCCGGAACATTTGTTTGGCATTTCGTTTGTTTTAGTTTCTTTTAGTTGTCAATCAGCACTTTTAGTTGTCAATCAGCACTTTTAGTTTCTATCTGGAATCAATAATTAATTAAATAATTTCATTTTAGATCTGTTTATTAATTATACCGAAGTTATATTGATTTATGGACATTCTACATCGAAATTGACAAGTCCATATCTGCTAGGTAATTGGTGAGCACTGATCTTTTCCCACTCAATCAAGCCTTGGTTATTGGGGTGCGCAGAAGATAAAGTATGATGGAATCTTAGAGCAATATACTGTGTGTCATTGGTTTGTTTGTTTGCTTTATGTGCTCATCCGGTTCTGTTATCAGGGACATTCATATGTCTGCAGCATGTAGTGTTCTGCATAGTAGTACATTTTCACTATATATATATACTACCTGCTGTGCGTTAAGAGCATGAGGCATCTGAACCAATTAATTTTTAGTAATTTATTCAGCAGCTCTTTTCTATCATATTGACGGGCTAGGAAAAGGTACATATATATATCTTCACAATTTTAGTGTTAGCACTGCTAAATCTCACCAATTCGTTTCTCTCTTTTGTCTAAAAATTTGCACTAATGATAATACACATTCCCTGAGAGAGAGCAGTGATGCGCAGGAGCCCTGAGGGAACTGAACTTGCAATAGTAGCCAAACTAGCCCTGAATGTTTTCTGCCAAGGATGTTTGTGAAGTGTTGACATATTTCGCATTATGTGGAATTGAAGAGATCTATTAGCGATCAAAATTGGCAAGGAATAGTTTCTGCAGGGAAACCGGTGGAACCGGATTTGCTAACCGGTGTAACCGGTTTGTTACACTGTGCTGCGTCTGATAACGCAAACCGGTGGAACCGGATTTAGAAACCGGTAGAACGGGTTTTCCCCGAGTTGTGATAGGTTTGGACTCTTTTTGTAGATCCGGCTTGTATTTGAACTTTCCTTGCGGGGCAAGACCTCCCCACCCTATAAATATAAAGGGTTGCGGCCGATTGAGTATCATCCAATCGATCAAACACAATTTATCCTTTATTTGTCTTTACTTTTTGCCTTTACTTTATGTTCTTCAAACCCTAGCCTCTTCCAAACCCTAACTGCTGTTCTTTCTTCGTCTCCACGGCGATTGAGGGCATTCTAGGTGGCCTGACCGATCCTAAAACAACCCAAGGTGCGCACACCCTGACGGGGTCCCTCCCGGGCGTGCGTTCGTTGGTCTTCGCAGGAAACCCTAGCAAACCGGTTTCACCGGTTTCTGCGCAGTCAGATCTGCATCTTGCGATTCCGCGCGTGTGAGTGTTTGGCGCGGCGAGTTTTAGCGTCAACACACTTTTTGGCGACTCCGCTGGGGAACAAGAAAAAGGGATCTACTATCATGTCGAGTCTACCGAAGCCAGGCGAGGTGGATCCTGATAATATTCAAAGGCCGACTGCCAATGAGCTTTCGGCTGAGGATCGTCATCTTTTCGAGCAACTCTTGTTGCAAGAAAAGGAGGAGATGGAACGAGCCAAGAAGAAACTTGAAGATAAGGCGCAATGGTTCCTTTCGCACTTCTCCAAGGATCGAAAAGGTGCTATCTCCAAGGACAAGGAGGTGGTTGTTCTTTCAGAGGGAGAAGAAGAAAAAGATGAGTAACACCCACTGTAAGTGCTGCATCCGCGCCTGTTACCCTTGAGCAAATTAATGGCTTATTACTTTCTGGTCAAAAGAATCTTCTTACGATTGTTCAAGGCATGATTGATAAATCCGTAGGAAAACAACCCTCGACCGTAATTAGTAATGCTATTAATTCTGATCTAGTGGGTACTTCACAGCACGCAATTGTACCTCAGAATTTATCGGCAGCAGTACCACCCAGAAATCCACAATATGGGATGCCGTTAAATCATTTGACATGACAGAATTTTCAGGGATTTGGCCAGGCAAATCCGGTAAAACCGGTTTCTGTAACCGGTCCTACCGGTTTTAGTCCTAATACTCAGTACGGCCAAAATCCGGTTCAACCGGTTCCAGGAACCGGTCCTACCGGTTCTTACCCTGTTGCTGCATATCAGACAACACCTGAGCTTATAACTAGTACGTCAATTGCTCAGGCTAATCCTGGCCGAGTTAATGGTGTTTCTGGTAATATACCTACATGTATTCCAATGATAAATACTTCAAATCCTATGTCTTCCCAAAGTTCGGGTTATTTGCAACAATCATTACATGCATCACCGAACCAACATGTGCCAAATGTCAATGATTAGCAAAGCTCAAATGATCTTTATATTCAGAGTCTGATGGAAGAATATAAGAAAGATTTGGCTATTTTGATTAAGGATACTTTTGGCGTAGAGGTTAAGAATAAAACTTTAGTATATCAGAAACCTTATCCTCCAGTTTTTGATACTATGCCTTATCCTCAAGGTTTTAAAGTTTCAGAATTTGTCAAATTTACTGGGGAAGACAATAGGACTACATGGGAGCATATTAGCCAATTTAATGCACAAATGGGTATTCATGGTAGTGTTGATCATTTGAAAGTTAGATTATTTCCTTTGTCATTATCTGGTGTTGCTTTCTCATGGTTTTCGGCATTATCTCCTAATTCTATTCATACATGGTCTCAATTAGAACATAAATTTCATGAGCACTTTTATAGTGGTGATAATGAATTGAGGCTATCTCATTTAACATCGGTTATCCAAAAGAATGATGAATCTGTTGCTGATTACATTAGAAGATTTAGAGATACAAAAAACCAATGTTATAGTTTAATTATTTCTAAAAAAGATCTTGCCGAATTAGCTTTTAAAGGTTTGAAATCTCATATCAAAGATAAATTAGAAGGCTATGAGTTTCTTACCCTTAATCAAGTATTACAAAAAGCTTTGGTTCAAGAAAGCCGAAGTAAAGATGCTAGGCCAAAATCTGATCGTCCTAACATGCATATGTTAAATAATGATTTAGTGGACGATGAGAATGGAGAAGTATGTGCTGCTGAATTTACATGGCCAAGCAAATCTCAATCATATAGTTGCCCTTCACTTAAGCCGATTCACAAAAATCGGCAAGAAGAAATAAAATTTACTTTTGATGTGTCCAAATGTGATAGGATATTTGATGAGTTACATAAGAATGGATACATCAAGTGTGCATATACTTTACCATCTCTTGATGAGTTGAAGCGACGTGCATATTGTAAATTTCACAATTCTTTTTCACATGCAACTAATGATTGTAATGTATTTCGTAGGCGAATTCAATCGGCCCTTAATGAAGGCCATTTGACTTTGCACGAAATGAAGGTTGATTCTGATCCTTTTTCTAAGCATTTCTCTGTCAATACCATTGAATTACAGAATCCTAAAGTGTTGATCCGGCCAAATCAAGCCGATACAACAAAAGGAAAAAATATAATCATTGGTGAAGCACGACCAGAACAGAAAAGGAGCAAGAAGGTATGGCAGAAAAAAGACCCTCAAGTTGCAAAAAAGAATTCGATACTCGGGGGGCAAACCAAGAGCAAGTGTGCTGGTTCTGATAGAACCGGTGGAACCGGTTCCTCAAACCGGTATAACCGGTTTTCACCTGGAGACTCTGATGGTTCAAAAAAGAAAGCAGGGCCGACCTTCGAAGAGCTTTTTGAAAAGTATAAGAAGAAGGGAGCTGCCCAGAAACAAAGGAGTCGATCACATAGCACTGGAGATGTAAATTCACCACCAAGACATCAAGGTAGTCGAAAATCTCACCAATACCAAGATAATTATGCTGCTGCGCCATATTATTTTGGTGGATCATATATGCCGTTGTCTTGGCCATATCCTTGTTATTATGCTCCTAGTCACTATGGTAGTATGTACATGCCACCACATATTATTTCTTATCCAAATTATGGTGTCTTTCAACAACCGATTGCTTACAATGGTAATCCGGTTAGAAAAGATGCATGTACTCATCCTAAGCAGTGTGAGAACAGTAGCAAATCAGATTCTAAATATATGCAGCCGAGGTGGTGTCCCTCAGGTTTAACTCGCACTCAAAAGAGAAAATTACAAAGAATGCGCAGGCAATCAATGGAGCCAGAAGTTGAACAAAGATCAGCGGCACCTACAAGGATGGTGTGGAGACCAAAACAAGTTGCTTCAACTTCAACATAGGCGAGACGCATGACATGGCCGATGCTTTATATGTTTAGTATCGTCCAGAAGAACAATTTTGATCTTAGAAGTGTTTTCTAGTGCACAAGTTTACTAGAAAATAGGGGGGCATATGTTAGCGATCAAAATTGGCAAGGAATAGTTTCTGCAGGGAAACCGGTGGAACCGGATTTGCTAACCGGTGTAACCGGTTTGTTACACTGTGCTGCGTCTGATAACGCAAACCGGTGGAACCGGATTTAGAAACCGGTAGAACGGGTTTTCCCCGAGTTGTGATAGGTTTGGACTCTTTTTGTAGATCCGGCTTGTATTTGAACTTTCCTTGCGGGGCAAGACCTCCCCACCCTATAAATATAAAGGGTTGCGGCCGATTGAGTATCATCCAATCGATCAAACACAATTTATCCTTTATTTGTCTTTACTTTTTGCCTTTACTTTATGTTCTTCAAACCCTAGCCTCTTCCAAACCCTAACTGCTATTCTTCCTTCGTCTCCACGGCGATTGAGGGCATTCTAGGTGGCCTGACCGATCCTAGAACAACCCAAGGTGCGCACACCCTGACGGGGTCCCTCCCAGGCGTGCGTTCGTTGGTCTTCGCAGGAAACCCTAGCAAACCGGTTTCACCGGTTTTCCAAACCGGTTTCACCGGTTTCTGCGCAGTCAGATCTGCATCTTGCGATTCCGCGCGTGTGAGTGTTTGGCGCAGCACGTTTTAGCGTCAACAAGATCATTGCAATACTGTGCAATCAACCCAACCAGACACTCATGCTACTGACATGCTTAAACATAACATCCTGATACCTCTCAAGCTCATACTGTGATCCGGCACAGAAAGAACTCTTTGGTAAAAGGCCTACAGACTCATGACACTATGCCAAGACTCTTTAGTGTAAAAATGATTTTTTCAGTATATGCATAAACGGAGCATGTATGTATAAATGATTGGTTCAGTATCTAGAAGACATGGACACCTTATGTAGGCTACGATAGAGTGAGCACCCAAATGTGCAGACTAAGGCCATAAACGTCCTGCAACAGACTTATTTAGTTCTGTTCTGATTCTTTTAGAGCTCATCATGTGGCACTAACGAGAACCATATGTTTCCCATGATAAATCAGGTATCTACAACCCAGTGTACCACAGAGGTAACATTATTGCAATATATATTTGTTGAGGCCATAATACCAGGGTGCCTGACCACGAGGATTGCCGGCTACAGACTCCACACGAAGAAGACTCCAAACAAGACACAGCAGCTGGATCACAGGAGGAAGACCCGAAGATAATTAGAGTTCTACTAGGTTTAGGTCTGTTTTGTCTTGTAAGGCACGTCTCCCCGGTTATGAATAGTGGGGGGTCCTGCACGTAGAGGATATCCCAATTCTCACCAATCCACTCAAGGGTACTTTTCGCACAATTGTAATCTGTACTCGCCAAGATAATACAAGCAAGCAACTGGACGTAGGGTTTTACTCGATCTCGAGGGTCCGGACTAGTATAAAATCCCGAGTCTCTTTGTTCATCTACTGTGATCGACCTTTACAAGAAGCGGGGTGCTTGCCAGACAAATATCTGCCGAGTACAACCTCGATAGAGGCGCGCCAGGCAGGAGGCCTTGCGTGAAGAAAGATCATGCCGATCGTCAATGGAGTCTGGTTTGCCAACGCATCGAGTTTATCGATGCCCTACATGCCAAGTTCCGTCAAGTCAGAAGCCATCGGGAGCTCTGCCTCCACTTCCGATCTCTACACTCCAAGCCATCTAGTGCCTGCACGGTCGATCCACTTTGCGGATCTTGTGTTTGAGCACCAAGGCGATTACGAGCTCAAGCTGACAGGGATCCACGATCCCGATCTCACATGCGCCGGTCGGGAAGTTTTCACCATCTTCGGGGATCCAACTCCCAAAGACATTGCTGATCGCACTGCACAGTTGGATCTCGACTACAGCGGATCAAGCAATGGATTGAAATAGCCCAAAGACCGCCGCATCCACGTGCTCGCTGGGAACGAGGAAAGCACTGCAGCCGAGTCATCCAGCTCATACAGACCTCCAACACCTCGCCTCAGCAATGCACCAACCCTCTATACTGCTAAGTCCCGTACGTTGATAGCTCCATCCTCGTTGGCTCCCCAGGATCTTGACAACGACTTCCGGGCAGTCGAACAGGACAACCTGCAGATCCGAACCCTCTTGGAGATAATGGAAGCAATGGCTGAGGGAACCCCAATGGCCACCATTACCAAGAAGGCTCGGGAAGCAGCGGACAAGGCCAAGGAGCGGCTAGAGGCCGCCGCCGCTGCACCACCAAGTCTGTCTCAGCAATGCACCAACCCTCCAGACTGCTAAGTTCCGTACGTTGATAGCTCCATCCTCGTTGGTTCCCCAGGATCTTGACAACGACTTCTGGGCAGTCGAACAGGAAAACCTGCAGATCCGAACCCTCTTGGAGATAATGGAAGCAATGGCTGAGGGAACCCCAATGGCCACCATTGCCAAGAAGGCTCGGGAAGCAGCGGACAAGGCCAAGGAGCGGCTAGAGGCTGCCGCCACCGCTGCACCACCAGCTCTGTCCAACAGACCTGGTGAACCCCAGCCGGTTCGCTCCTGATCTGTCAATGGACATCCTCGGTATCGCCCCTAGGAGGGGTGTGACATCAGGCCGCTGCTCGAACACAACCGCAGGAATCGCGACGCTCGGGAGACTCTCAACTACAACCGAGATTACCGAGCGCGTGAGGGCTACTAACGGTCTCATCCAGACTCTCCACCACATGACTCCAGACCAAGAATCGGAGGATGCCTTGCGTATTCACCGGGCTTGCGCAAGGTCAGGTGGCCAGAGAAGTTCCGTCCTACTAACATCGAGAAGTATGATGGAACGACCAACCCCCGCGAGTGGATCCAGATCTATTCCACGATCATCGATGCCACCGGAGGGAGACGATTATGTCAAAGCCAACTACTTGCCTACTGCCTTGCAGGGATCAGCCCAAACATGGCTCATGAACCTGCCCGAGGCTAGTATCAAGACATGGACCCATCTTCGGGAGACGTTTGAGGCCAATTTCCAAGGCACCTACAAGCGCCCCAAACATGAGGGAGATATGCTCAACTGTGTGCAGAAACCCAGGGAATCCCTTTGGGACTATATCCGCCAATTTAGCGACACCAGTAACACCATCCCTGATATAGTGGATGATTATGTAATTGTAGCCTTCAATCAGGGCTGCAGGGACGAGCGGACGGCGGAAGAGCTTGCCAAGAAGAACCCAAAGACGGTGGCGGAACTTTACAAGATCCTCGAGGAAACTGCCAAGATGGCAGATGCCTGAGCAAGGGTTTAGTTGAAGCCCGATCAAAGCAAGCCGCCCGGGGAAGGCAAGAAGAAAGACAAGCACAAGAATAAAAAGCGCAAGACTGAGGGAGAGGAAGTCCTGGCAGTAGATAGGAAACCCCTGTACCATCGCCAAGGAAAACCTGAGGACCTCGCAATGTACTGCCCTATTCACCGGTCGGCAAAGCATCGGTTTGTGGATTGCACGGTGTACAAGAAACAAAAGCAGGAAGAGGAGAGCCAGCAACCAGGGGGTTCGCGCAACCAGGCTGCTCAACACTCTCGGCAAGTGAACTACATGGATGGCGACGACGAGCCACAGCTCGCCGAGGACCTAGAGATCGCCACCATATTCGGTGGTTGCTCAACCCGAACCTCCAAATCCTAGTTGAAACTTGTCGAGAGGCAGATAGCAAGCACCGAACCCTGCAAGCAGCCGTTGAGGTGGTCCGATATCCCGATCACCTTTGATCAAAGGGACCACCCCGACATGCTGTACGATGGGCCATTACTACCATTGTGCATCAAGCCTTGGATCAGCTCGCGCAAGGTCGGGCGAACCCTTATCGACAGTGGGAGCGCCCTTAACCTGTTGTTTGTCAATGCCTATAGCGAACTCAGGATCCCGTGGAGGTTATTGTCCCCAGTGGGCAAAACTTTCTACGGGGTTATACCAGGCATCCAAGCCGTCCCATTAGGGAGGATCGATCTGCAGGTGACCCTCATGGAGGGGAAAAACATTCGATCAGAGTTCATCACCTTCGAGGTGGCAGACCTTACATCAGCCTACAACTGCATCTTGGGTAGGCCATTTTTGAAAAATTTCATGGTGCTCGCACACTTCGCTTACTCCATGACCAAGATCCTGGGGCCATTAGGCCCGATCATTGTCTGCGGTGATCGCAAAGGCGCAGTTCAATGCGATATGAAGACCCTGCACATGATCAATGGAGGAGAGCAGGACCCAACCAAGGCTGCCGAACCTGCCAAGAAGAAGCCTAAAAATCTACTGACCACAGCCGAGCAGGCTACAGTCACTGAAATTTCCCAGGTAGCCGAAGCCCAATCAAAGGCAAAAGCACAGCTAGTGATCGCAGCGGACAAAAACATCGATGACGGTGCCACGAAAAAATCGACTTCAGTGGAGCAGACCCTGAGCAAGGGGACGCCACCTCAAGCGGCAGGTGATTCACCAGCTGAAGCCTCCCCGATCACGCCGACAACAAAGCGTGTCGAACTAGGCGCAAAAGCAGTGGCGCTTGACGAGACAGACCCGACCAAGACTACAAATGTGGGCACTAATCTAGGTGATAAATAGGAACTCGAGCTCATTGCTTTCCTCTGGGCAAATGCTGACGTGTTCGCATGGGGAACCATCCGATATGCCCGGGATCGCCAGGGAAGTAATAGAGCACAAGCTTGGCATACGAACTGGCGTCCGACCAGTCAAGCAGAAGCAAAGAAGATATACCCCAGAGAAACAAGACACCATTAACAAAGAAATCAACCGACTGCTCAATGTCGGCTTTATTCGAGAGGTCCCTTTTCCTGAGTGGCTGGCAAACCCAGTCATGGTGAAGAAGCCCAACGGAACATGGCAGATGTGCGTGGATTACACCGATCTGAATAAAGCATACCCAAAGGACGAGTATCCATTGCCTAGGATAGATCAATTCGTAGATTCAACCTTATGATGTGAGCTACTTTGTTTTCTAGATGCCTAGTCGGGGTATCACCAAATCAGCATGAGCATTGACGATGAGGAGAAAACGGCATCTGTAACTCCCTTCGGTGTTTATTGTTATATAAAGATGCCTTTTGGTCTGAAAAATGTAGGTTGTACTTATCAAAAATGTGTTCACATTATTCTCAAAGGCCAGATCGGTCGTAATGTGGAAGCATACATAGATGATATCATTGTGAAAAGTAAGCTAAAAGCTGACCTTATCGCCGATTTAATCGAAACATTCGACAACTTGCATAAAAACAGGATAATGCTCAACCCCTCCAAGTGCACCTTTGGTGTATCATCGGATAAGCTCCTCGGTTATCTCGTGTCACAATAGGGTATAGAGGCAAATCCACACAAGATCAAGGCAATCGACGACATGAAGTCTCCACATAGCCGCCACGAGGTTCAAAAGCTAGCAGGAATGATGGCATCCCTGAGTCGATTCGTGTCAAAGTCAGGTGAACAAGGTATGCCATTTTATAAGTTGTTACGTAAAACTGACCGATTTGAGTGGTCGACAGAGGTAGAAGAGGCGTTCTAGGCATTCAAGCAATACCTGCGAAAGACTCCCGTATTGGTCCCGCCACAACCCAAAGAAGAGATGTTATTATATGTAGCAGCGACGCCAATAGTTGTCAGCACTGTTCTGGTGGTCGAAAGGCCATTAGAAAAGTCAACAACACAACACCCCGTTTACTTTGTGAGCGAGGTGTTGCACGACGCAAAAACAAGGTACCCTCAGATTCAGAAATTATTATATGCTGTGCTGATTACTTCCAGGAAACTTAAGCTTTATTTTCTAAGCCACAAGATCAAGGTGGTATCAACTTACCCTCTAGGCACCATTTTACATAATCGGGATGCCGTGAGTTGGATCGCACAATGGTCTGTGGAGCTGGGGACCTACGACGTAGAATTTGTACCCAGAACTGCCATCAAGTTGCAGGCTGTGGCAGATTTCATTGCAGAGTGGACTAATCCCGAACCGAAGAAAGTGCCCAAAACCCTAAACACTGGACTATGTTTTATGACGGAGCATTTTGCAAAGCAGGTGCAGGGGCTGGGGTGGTCCTTATTTCGCCGCATATTGACATCATCAGGTATGCGTTACAAATTGATTTTGCTGACCCTACTCCTACCAACAATGTTGCCGAGTATGAAGGGCTTCTAACAGGGCTTTGCATAGCTGTTTCTCTAGGCGTTAAACGGCTGCTCGTCAAAGGAGATTTCGAGCTAGCTGCCTGACAAGTCATGAAAGAGTACAATGCGCGAAGTGATGTTATGGCCAAATATTTTGAAGCTTACAGGAGGATGGAAAGCAAGTTTGACGGGCTTGAAGTGTGACACATCAAAAGGGAGTACACTGGCGACGCAGACAAACTCGCAAAAGCAGCTGCAGAACACACACAACTCCCATGTAACGTGTTACTTGAAGTTCTTACAAAACCTTCTGTGTCGGTATCTTTACCAAACCAAAAAACTGCGCTTGAGAAAGACGCAGTCTCAACAACCAACGAGTCCATCATGGAATCTATGTTGGTCGATACGGCTCGGGCTGCCGCTCTAGTTGGAAACGAGGAGAACTGGATGGAACCAATTGGGGCATACCTCACGAACCAAGCTATACCCGACGATGATGCAACACTGGAGAAAATCCATCGTAAAGCCAAGAACTATCAATTGGTTGATGGACAACTATACAAAAGAGCACACAATGAACTGCTCCTCAAATGCATCACATGGGTCGAGGGCATTAGTTTGCTCCAAGATATTCATGGAGGAATCTGTGGATCTCACGCTTCTCCCCGATATCTAGTGGGAAAAGCATTCTGACAGAGCTTGTACTGGCCTACAGCTCTTCAAGACGCAAGCGAGTTAGTTAAAAAGGGTGAAGCATGCCAATTCTTCACGTGAAATCAACTAAACCTGCACAAGCTTTAAACACAATTCCCTTGTCATGGCCCTTTGCCACATGGGGAATATACATCCTCGGTTCTTTTCCAAGGGCCATCGGGGGTTAGAGTTTTCTGTTCGTCGGCATTGACACATTCACAAAGTGGTTTGAAGCCGAACTGGTTCAGAAAATAACAAAAGAGGCAGCTGTCAAATTCCTGCGGAGCATTGTCATAAGATTCAGGGTCCCGAACAAGATAATCTCTGACAACGGAACTCAGTTTAAAAGCTAAAAGTTCTCTGATTTTTGCTACTACCATGGGATCAAACATGATGGGTCATTGGTAAATCACCCAAAAACAAGTGGGCAAGTAGAGTGCGCTAATGACATTGTACTCCAAGGCATCAAGAAGAGGATCTTCAACGGATTGCAAGCTTACGACAAACGATGGATTCATGAAGTCCCTACAATGCTATGGTCAATGAGGACCACCATGAATTGTGCAATAGGCGAAACCCATTTCTTCTTGGTGTATGGGGCCGAAGAAATTCTACCGTCTGATATCCGATTACAAGCCCCACGCGTGGCAATGTTTTTAGAAAATGAAGAGCCTGCCAGACGCAATGATGAGTTGCTTCTCCTTGGGGAGGCTCGTGATGCAGCCGCTTTCAGAGTGGCACAGTACTAGTAGAAGCTGCGACAATACTACGATGCTAACGTTCGCAAGAGAAGCCTATGCATTGGTGACATGGTGCTAAATTGTCCTCTCCATGGCAAGGGCCTTACATCGTGGTGGACATCGCAAGACCAGGAGCCTACAGGATCGTGGAAATAGATGGAGACGTACTGATGAACACGTGGACTATGGATCAACTACGCAGATTTTACGCCTAAGTCAAGGTAGTGAAGCGAGTTCAAGCCTATCCAATAACTTGGCAGATGTGGTCATCATCCGCGTCACATCCAGCACCAAATAAAGCAAAAAGATAAGTTCTACACACTCTATTCACCCTCGCAAATATGCTCGAGGGCTGGGTTGTCATTTTTCTATTCAGTTTCTACTCTTTGTTACCATACTGCATATACTAACAAAGAGTCGAGGACTACTATGCTGAATTTTTTTCAGACCTATTCTACGTACCCCATGCGCAACGCTCGGGGGGCTCCCTAGATGATTGGGAAATTCTTGTGACTAGTACTTCTAGACTATTTTCTAGCATGTATACATGCTACAAAAGACCCCGGGTGCTACTATGGTACTGCTACCTCACAAGAGTCGGGCTTTTTAAATCAAAGAGCTAAACTACGCTAAAATACGGAACACTATGACTACAAGGAATTACACAGCTTAGAAGGCCGCTCGTGTCTCAGCAACTAAACAATTTCGGAATAGCTCGTGGCAACTGGACATTTAGGAAAGTCAAAGCTGTCAGTTAAAAGGCACCAGAAAATACCAATCAGCTCTAATTCCTAAGCAAAACATGCAAGCATATGTTTAGCAAAGGAAATCAAAGTTCACAGAATAAAACTACCAAGTTCTTGCCCTATTACAAGAATTCATAGCAGGTTCAGGGCGAGCTTTCAGAATCAAATAAATGGAGGTCGAGCTTCTGGACGAAAGGTTCAACTAATGGAACAAGATCATCAAACAGAACCTTTGCTTCCTCAGATAAGCACTTGAAGCCTTGAGCGAGCAACGTAGCATCAACCTCTGGAACATGGATTTCATGGCTCCTAGGGTATGCGTAGCAGCGACGATAGCACCCTCCATGAGTTTGCTCTCCAGGGTCAGGCCCCGCTCCTCGGAAGCTTTAAGTTGCACGGTGAGGTTGCTGATCTCCTTGTCCCGATTCACAAGCTGGCCTTCTAGATCCATGCTTTTCTTCTCAAGAATCTCGATGCTCTTGGAGTTAGCTATAGGGTTAAAGGCATTATATTATGTAACAGTTTGCAAAATAAGGGACAAGAATCACATGAACAGTAAGTCAAGTACCTTCTCTCTCGGACTGCAAGAGGGCAACCGATGCTTCCACTGCTAAGGCACGAACGCCATTGCTCTTCTCCTGCGACAAGCGAAGCGACGATTGGGCCCAAAGGCGTCGGGACTGGCTCCGAGACTTCAGCAGACTTCTCCTCCTGGTCGGGCGTAACCCTCATTTCCTGATCAGGTGTTTTCTCCCTGTCAGACGGTTTGGCCGGAGGGGGAGCTGTGGATTTGGAGGGCCTGCATTTGCCAACACAATAAATAAAAAGTCCCTTAGGAAGAACGATTAAGCAGAAATCAAGCAGGTCAAAGTCCTTACTCAGCTCTCGGGAAAGTGACTTTAAACTTCTTCCGGGAGATAGAAGAAGGCTTTCATGACGTCTTGGTGGAACGAGTTTCCTGGCGAGAAACCTCCTGAACACGATTAAATTTTGTTATATGTGCAAAGGTTGCGAAGAAATGCCCGAAAACAATCATGCTAGGTACCTGATCTTCAGAACGAGCGGGTCGCGCGTGGCGCATAGCTCAGTAACGCCCGGTGCACCAACAGAGCCTAATCCAATGATGGCTTTTCCACCACTAGTGTCTCTCGAACGCTTACGGGAGCAAGCTGGGAGATTGGCCTTGGTGCTGGATGGGGTTTTCTTCTCCTGGGCAGGTGGAGGTTCGGGCACTTCGGCTGTAGGGGCCTCTTCACCCTGAGCCAGAGCTGGTTCTTCTTCATCCTCTAGTTCGATGGCGCCACTTCTGGCGGGAGCATTAACAGCCGGAGGGGCCTGGTCAGGAGAAGAAATAAGTGCATTTGCAACATACTAAAAGCGTTGTTTCTAGGAGCAAAAATTACCTCTAGAGCGGGGTTGCCTCGGCTGTATGGTGTAGGAACATCCGCCCAGTCGGGCAAATCGGCATTCTACATCTTTTTCAGACGAGCCGCTACCTCCTCCTCTGGTACAGCTGCTGGGGAAGAGTCATGATGCCAAATGACCGAACAACTACTAGAAATTATACTGAACAAGTAGAATCACAATTTACCATTGGATTTCGTCCTGTTCGGGTCGGTATCTCGGGTAGAGACATAGGCCATGCGGTTGTGCACCACGAGCGAAATAAACCTCCATCTGATGAAGGTTTCCGCCACATGGATTTCAGTCAGTCCCTTCTCTTGGAGAAACTGGATCCGATCGATGTGCTTCTGCATCTCTGGGGTGACCTTTGGCAGGGCCTTGGTTTCCTCCTTGAGATACGGCATCAGATATTTCGCCTTTACCGATGAGGCTTGGGGAAGGGTGATGTAGAACCAGTGATGCTGATATCCTTTCCAGGAATTTTAACTGGAAAAGGGATATAAAGCTCCCGATCTCTCAAGGAAAAGCCAATTGACCGGATCATGAGTTGAACCTTATAGTATGCAGGGGTGTAAAAATATCTCCACAAGGCTAGTGATGGTTTAATCCCTAACCAAGCGTCGTACAGAAAGGCAAAGACGCTAAGCATTGCTATGGCGCCCGGCTTTATGTGTACAAGCTTGATCTGGTAAAACTCGTAGATCTTGTGGAGGAAATTTGAAACTCGTAGATCTTGTGGAGGAAATCTAACGGAAAAACCCCGAACCCACAATAGAAGAGCTCGACGAACACTACGAGCTCCAGACTGTTGGGCGTCAGGTGAAGCTGACCTTTAGCCTGCCGGCGAGGGAATGTAGTGGTGTTGGGGAGAAGACCACTATCCTCCAGGTTTTTCAGCTGCTTTGCCGTTGTGGTAGAACTCTCCCAATATTTGTTGGCAGTGCAGATGCTGGTCCCACTTCGCAGCTCCCTTCTGGGGGCGGCGGCGCTGCTCTGCTCGCCGGACGAGCCATCTCCATATGCAGATTGGCGAGGGGAGGCCATGGAGGCGAAACTTCGGCTGGGGGCTACGAGGTTGCGAGAAATTCGTCTAAAATGGCGTGGTGTTGTGGGTGAGACCCGAACATGTGACTAGGCGGCTGCACCTGAGGGCTTTATAGTTTCGAGAGGGAGCATGAGCCCCGAGAAAATTGGCCTCGATCCGCGTTGTGCGCAGTCACTGTTGGGTCAAAAGATTCTTTCCTTTCTCTGCGGCTGATGTTGTTTCGAAAACTGTGCTGGTCAAATTCAATGCATTTGGGACTGGTAGCTTACTGGGTAAGCTAACAGTTTTAAATGACCGAGTATAATATGTTGTAAGAAAATACCCCGATCATACTTTGCCGGGGACAAATTTCCCGAACATGTTGCGAAAATAAGTTGATTTGTTCAAGTGAAGTTTGTTTGGGGGATTTTGTTCTCTGAATAAAAAATTTATGCAAACGGATCAACACAAAAAGTTCTGAACAAATGGGAAGGATCATTGTGGCATCTTCCAAGTGAAATTACTTCATTAACACAAAAGGAGTACATTTCACAGGAGATCGATAATTATCCTGAAACTGAAAATTTAAAATGATGATCCTCACACGGGCTCACTTCGTCGACGAGGATCAAGGCGTTGCGGCACCGAGCGATGCGGGCTCCTCCACGTCTTCTTCCTCGGAGTCGCTGACGAGGTCCACGAGTGCCCCATCTCCTGGAATCCTGATCAGCTCGCGGTTCATGGAGACGAAGAGGCGCTTGGCGAACTCCTCGTCACCGCTAGTGTCGACTGGAGCAGAAGACGAAGACGCGACTGCGCGCGAGGATTTCGGCTTGGGTTGAGCCCTGCTGATCACTCGATCTGGTTCATCGTCAGAAGGGATGGAGACGGGGGACACCGGGGCCGGGGACGATGATGCTGGCCTTTTCTAGGCGGCAGCGCTTGATGGCGCGGCCTCGGGGAGTGGAGACACCATTGTCGCAGCTTCTCCTTTTGTGGGACAGCTTCAACTCCCTCGTCCCCATACCAGGGGAGAGCTGGGAGAGGAGCTTGAGGGAGAGAAGAGGGCAGCATAGCCACCGACGAATCCTCCGGCGTGCTGGGCGGCGGCCCGGCGGAGCTATGAGGGGAGTCTCCAAAAAGGAGACGAGGCATCTTGAACTTACAGCTAATCTTCTTCTTCCTCATGGTGCTAATGGAGGAGAAGTTTAGTGGGAAGTTTTTGGTGCAGATCAATCCAAGGGATTTGATATTTAAAGACCCAGGGGTGACGCTTACGGGAGCAAGCTGGGAGATTGGCCTTGGTGCTGGATGGGGTTTTCTTCTCCTGGGCAGGTGGAGGTTCGGGCACTTCGGCTGTAGGGGCCTCTTCACCCTGAGCCAGAGCTGGTTCTTCTTCATCCTCCAGTTCGATGGCGCCACTTCTGGCGGGAGCATTAACAGCCGGAGGGGCCTGGTCAGGAGAAGAAATAAGTGCATTTGCAACATACTAAAAGCGTTGTTTCTAGGAGCAAAAATTACCTCTGGAGCGGGGTTGCCTCGGTTGTATGGTGTAGGAACATCCGCCCAGTCGGGCAAATCGGCATTCTACATCTTTTTTAGACGAGCCGCTACCTCCTCCTCTGGTACAGCTGCTGGGGAAGAGTCATGATGCCAAATGACCGAACAACTACTAGAAATTATACCGAACAAGTAGAATCACAATTTACCATTGGATTTCGTCCTGTTCGGGTCGGTATCTCGGGTAGAGACATAGGCCATGCGGTTGTGCACCACGAGCGAAATAAACCTCCATCTGATGAAGGTTTCCGCCACATGGATTTCAGTCAGTCCCTTCTCTTGGAGAAACTGGATCCGATCGATGTTCTTCTGCATCTCTGGGGTGACCTTTGGCAGGGCCTTGGTTTCCTCCTTGAGATACGGCATCAGATATTTTGCCTTTACCGATGAGGCTTGGGGAAGGGTGATGTAGAACCAGTGATGCTGATATCCTTTCCAGGAATTTTTAACTGGAAAAGGGATATAAAGCTCCCGATCTCTCAAGGAAAAGCCAATTGACCGGATCATGAGTTGAACCTTATAGTATGCAGGGGTGTAAAAATATCTCCACAAGGCTAGTGATGGTTTAATCCCTAACCAAGCCTCGCACAGAAAGGCAAAGACGCTAAGCATTGCTATGGCGCCCGGCTTTATGTGTACAAGCTTGATCTGGTAAAACTCGTAGATCTTGTGGAGGAAATTTGAAACTCGTAGATCTTGTGGAGGAAATCTAACGGAAAAACCCCGAACCCACAATAGAAGAGCTCGACGAACACTACGAGCTCCAGACTGTTGGGCGTCAGGTGAAGCTGACCTTTAGCCTGCCGGCGAGGGAATGTAGTGGTGTTGGGGAGAAGACCACTATCCTCCAGGTTTTTCAGCTGCTTTGCCGTTGTGGTAGAACTCTCCCAATATTTGTTGGCAGTGCAGATGCTGGTCCCACTTCGCAGCTCCCTTCTGGGGGCGGCGGCGCTGCTCTGCTCGCCGGACGAGCCATCTCCATATGCAGATTGGCGAGGGGAGGCCATGGAGGCGAAACTTCGGCTGGGGGCTTCGAGGTTGCGAGAAATTCGTCTAAAATGGCGTGGTGTTGTGGGTGAGACCCGAACATGTGACTAGGCGGCTGCACCTGAGGGCTTTATAGTTTCGAGAGGGAGCATGAGCCCCGAGAAAATTGGCCTCGATCCGCGTTGTGCGCAGTCACTGTTGGGTCAAAAGATTCTTTCCTTTCTCTGCGGCTGATGTTGTTTCGAAAACTGTGCTGGTCAAATTCAATGCATTTGGGACTGGTAGCTTACTGGGTAAGCTAACAGTTTTAAATGACCGAGTATAATATGTTGTAAGAAAATACCCCGATCATACTTTGCCGGGGACAAATTTCCCGAACATGTTGCGAAAATAAGTTGATTTGTTCAAGTGAAGTTTGTTTGGGGGATTTTGTTCTCTGAATAAAAAATTTATGCAAACGGATCAACACAAAAAGTTCTGAACAAATGGGAAGGATCATTGTGGCATCTTCCAAGTGAAATTACTTCATTAACACAAAAGGAGTACATTTCACAGGAGATCGATAATTATCCTGAAACTGAAAATTTAAAATGATGATCCTCACACGGGCTCACTTCGTCGACGAGGATCAAGGCGTTGCGGCACCGAGCGATGCGGGCTCCTCCACGTCTTCTTCCTCGGAGTCGCTGACGAGGTCCACGAGTGCCCCATCTCCTGGAATCCTGATCAGCTCGCGGTTCATGGAGACGAAGAGGCGCTTGGCGAACTCCTCGTCACCGCTAGTGTCGACTGGAGCAGAAGACGAAGACGCGACTGCGCGCGAGGATTTCGGCTTGGGTTGAGCCCTGCTGATCACTCGATCTGGTTCATCGTCAGAAGGGATGGAGACGGGGGACACCAGGGCCGGGGACGATGATGCTGGCCTTTTCTAGGCGGCAGCGCTTGATGGCGCGGCCTCGGGGAGTGGAGACACCATTGTCGCAGCTTCTCCTTTTGTGGGACAGCTTCAACTCCCTCATCCCCATACCAGGGGAGAGCTGGGAGAGGAGCTTGAGGGAGAGAAGAGGGCAGCATAGCCACCGACGAATCCTCCGGCGTGCTGGGCGGCGGCCCGGCGGAGCTATGAGGGGAGTCTCCAAAAAGGAGACGAGGCATCTTGAACTTACGGCTAATCTTCTTCTTCCTCATGGTGCTAATGGAGGAGAAGTTTAGTGGGAAGTTTTTGGTGCAGATCAATCCAAGGGATTTGATATTTAAAGACCCAGGGGTGACGCTTCGTGCGTGGATCGAGGAGCAGGTACAGTGTCATGATTAAAGATACATGCGTGCTAGAGTTTCGGGAAGCGTGTGTAGTGGGGTTTAAATGCGCGGAACAGAGCCCATCAACCTTGACGTTTCAGTTTTCCAGATGGAATATTCTTTTTCATATTTAAATTATGGCGGATATTTTTCTTTGACCTTGTCAAGCAGATGCAGGTTTCTCCATTTAGAGCTCGGGATCTTTTTCCAACTCTCGCACAAGAGTGATGATCGAGATATTTACATATCCTAAAATCACCCGAAGAGTAAAAAGACCCGAAGGCCACTCAAGGAGCAACTTTTTCTGAACAAGATAAACTCGGGGGCTACTGTTGAGGCCATAATACCAGGGTGCCCGACCACGAGGATTGCTGACTACCGACTCCACATGAAGAAGAATCCGAACAAGACATGACAGCTGGATCACAGGAGGAAGACCCGAAGATAATTAGAGTCCTACTAGGTTTAGGTCTGTTTTGTCTTGTAAGGCACGTCTCCTCGGGTATAAATAGTGGGGGGTCCTGCACGTAGAGGGTATCCCAATTCTCACCAATCCACTCGAGGGTACTTTTCGCACAATTGTAATCTGTACTCGCCAAAATAATACAAGCAAGCAACTAGATATAGGGTTTTTACTCGATCTCGAGGGCCCAAACCAGTATAAAATCTAGACGTAGAGTCTCTTTGTTCATCTACTATAATCGATCTTTGCAAGAAGCGTGCCTGCCGGACAAATATCTGCCGAGTACAACCTCGACAATGTTATTGTATAGTCAATTAGAAAAATAAATAAATGCCTGTGAAAGTGAAATATTGCCTCGTTGATTAATGAACAGATCCGAAGAGACCACACAATAAATAAAGAGACTGCTTTCCAACAATAACACATACAGCTGGTTCTTCCATTTCTCAAAATGGATACAAAAAATACATCATGATAATTTTACTCAGATAATCGGATTGGTAGGTAATAGTGTAACTTGATCCATAGCATATACAGGCATTAAACCAATAACTTGTCAGTGGCTATATTGTTGGAAGGTGGAAGAACACCCAAGATAACACGCCCAACATCTCTATCTCTTCTCTTCTCTACACCTAAAAAGGACGGATTGTCGCACTTGGACGTCCGTCGTAGGTCCTCCCCCGAATTCGGGTTTCGTCCGCACCCCTTCCCTTCGTCAGCGGCATCATCTTCCGTGCGTTCTTCGTCCCCCCCACCCCCTCGCGCTCGCATCGCCCGCCCCTCTCCCCCGCATCACGCGTACTAATTGGACGCACTGCCAACGCCCGCCGCCACTCCCCTCTGCCAAACCCTAGCATTAAGAAGGCGGAGCCGCCGGCCGCCGGAAAAAATAGGCAGTGGCCGGCGAAGGGGCGGCGGGCAGAGGAGTTCGAGGCGCTGACGACAGAGTAGAAGGTGGAGTCGGGGGCCACACCGTCGTCTGGCGCGACGCCGTAGGTGCACGCGTCCATCTCGCCCGAGGTGGCGGCGTCCGCGCCCGCCACGCTGGTGTGCTTCACGTCGGGCCACCACGCGCTGCTGGGCGTCGGGGACCGCTGCAAGTGCCGGCCCTGGGGCATCCTGACGATCGCGGAGGAGGCAGGCCTGGCCAGCGAGGACCTCAACGCCGAGCCGTCTCGCGCATCCATCCGCTGGCTGTCCTCGCCGTCGGGTGCCGCGGCCGGGACGTGCTCGACGAAATGCGGCGGCGAGGCGGCGTCCGTGAACTGGCTGGTGTCGCCGCGCAACGGAGGCGGGGTGGACCTACTGGAGGACAAGATCTTCGTGCCGAGGTGCTCCTCAGAGGACGCGTTCTGGAGGTTCAGCAATCGAGGACCCGCGAGGGGCAGGAGCCGCGGAGGCGCGGGCCGGAGCCGATTGGCGCTTGGATCAAGAACGCGGAGCCGTCGGCCGCCAGAAAGAATAGGCAGTGGCCGGCGAAGGGGCGGCGGGCGTAGCAGTTCGAGGCGCTGATGCCGGAGAAGAAGGTGGAGTCTCTCGCCCTGTACTCTTCTCGATCCGCTCACTCATTCGTGCGAGAAATTATCCGGATCCATCTGCTGCTGCTGCTAGCTACAGCTAAGAGGAAGGGTGGAAGGGGTGGAAGGGAAAGAAGAACAATTGCTCACTGTACTTGGAGTCGGTCACAAGAACAAGGGATCCATGATGGGATGGGGGAGCAGCGGGAAGGCGACGGATTCTTTCTACCAGGTCCGCTCTGATTGCAGCCAAAACGTCCCCAGCACCAAGTTCAAGATCAAGGTGAGCTTATACTTCTTCTTTCCTACCCGTCCCCGATTGATTCGAGATCCAAGCCCCAGCTGCATTGGTTTCAGGTCGGCAGGACATTGAGCATTCGGAAATGGGGTGCCGCGTTTACACGTGAAGGCTGCCTGGATATCGCTTCGGTTCTAAGCCGCATACAGAGAGGGGTATGGTACAGCACATCAGTAGGCTCTGTTCCTTGCTCAAACCCAATTCATCTGGACCTCAATCGTGTCTCCACCTCTGTTTTTGTATCCTAGGGTGTCCACCCTGCCATCAGGGGAGAGGTTTGAGAGTTCTTGCTTGGCTGCTATGACCCTAGGAGCACCTTCGATGAGCGGGACCAGATTAGGCACAGGAGAAGGTGACCACTGTCTCACTCCCTAACTGTTCATTTTTTTTTGGGTTTCCTGCCAGAATTCCCCACAGCGAATGAACTAAATTCTGCTGCAAATGAATATCACAGGATGCAGTATTATAGATGGGAAGAATGCAAAGAGATGGATTCCCACGTTGGCAGTGGTAAATTTATCACTGCCCCAATTATCACAGAGGATGGATTCCCTATCAAGGATCCATTAGTTTTACTTGAGGCGGCTTCAGACGCCCAAGGTACTTCCGCCAGCGGTAGTGAAGTCAACGACTCCATGAACCGTGTCATGGATAGGCAAATCATTGACTGGAAGCTTACACTGCATCAGATCGGTAAGGCCTAACCAGCGATTCTTTGACTCTTGTTGCCTGCCATTGTGCCACTGTTTTCTTCTTACCTAAAGGAAGCTGCATGATAGGCCTTGATGTTCTATGCACTGACCGCTCAATGGTATTCTATGAGAACAAAGGAAATCTTTCAAAGTTGTGGGTTATTGTCAAGGTGGGTACCTCACACTTGCATGGTAGCCTTGTTTATTGTGTGGAAGGTATCTTACATTAGCTTTTTCCCTCTTTCCTCATCTCGATTAGGAATGAGTGATTTATGTTCACCCATGATAGTACTGCTCAATGATGAAGCAGATGCATTTTGGTGCTTTGAGAGGTTGGTGAGTAGGCTGGTATACACTGCTTCTCCATCAGCTTTTTTGGATGACATGATTGTTCTATCCCTTTAATGGTCATCTGTTTGAAATTTTCAAGCGAGGGAATTTCAGATGCACACAGCACTCTATTGGAATGGAAAACCAGCTTCAACACCTCGCTTCTCTTATTCAGGTTCTGGACCCAAAGTTACATGACCACCTAGGTACGGAACAGACACTTGTAGAGCTGTGAGACATTCAACCTGTGTCACGCCAGAGATTTATCTATTTCTATGGGAGGCGAATATGTCTATTTCTGTATGCTGCAAATTCCGGTAGTCATTCCTTTTCATTACCTTATGCTAATTACTCTGAACATACCTTATTCACTGCACTATTTGTCATCACAGACCACAACTGTCAATAGTTCTTTACTTTCAGATAGTAGGGGGAATTGTTTTCCAAGATGTGGCCACTGGCCACCACTACATGTGCTAAGCAATATATACTTACCATTTAGTATTCATCATTGTATTTGTTCCCCTACAAACTGTGACGCAGGATAGTAGTTTGCTTCTTTTTGAACTTCAAAGAACAATATGCTTTGCATTTTTGGTGAAATTTAGAATAATCTTTGTGCTCTATGGGGATAATACAAATAAGGACTTCAGAGGCAATCGTATATCAACACAAACGTGTTGATAGATTGCAGGATTGGCTTTGCTTGTTTTGTCTGATATGGCTTATCTGGAGAAGAGTTCAGGTATCTTGTGATATTGCTAGAGTACTTTCCATTTTTGTGCTTACAATTTCCCTCATTTCTTATCTACTATTTCTGGAATTTCTACTAGATCAATGATGCACGTCCACTCTATGACATGATGGCAATCACATTGGAGAATTTGCCTTCAATACAAACAGTTGCCAGAGCAACACTTGGAAGTTTGCTGATCCTTTCCCACGTAATATCGTTGACATCAGTATCATCTAACATTCCTATGGTCAGTTGACTGCTCTGAAATTAAGCTATCATTAAATATCCAATTATTGAAGATACTCGATATGTCTCAGAATAAAAAGGAATATAAAAGTTCATAGCTGTGTATATATTTTACTATGGATCAAATAATATGCTCTCCCTGGCTCTCTGACTGATCTTCTTTTCTATCCTCTACAAAATCCTGCCTTTTGACCATCTTTGCTGTTTATTTTTTTGTTTTGCTTGTTTGTAGATATTTCCTGAAGCACTCCTCCAGCAGATACTGAAGGCCATGGTGCATCCTGATATTGACACTCGCGTGGGAGCACACCACATATTTTCCGCTATTGTTGTCCGAGTCCAAGCGATATGAGGAGTGAGTCAGAATATCTATACGAAACAAAAAAAAATCCCGGACTATATCTGTATTTGCTTCTGCCACCGCTCTACTGGAGAAGCTAAGGAGAGAGAGGGATAGTTTGAGTTCAGATAAGCCACTATTCTATTCAATCTATTTTGAATTATTTTAAACTATTCTATTATTGATGATTTGTTCTATTCTGTTTAGCTATTCTATTATTTTAAACTATTTTGAATTATTGATGATTTGTTTGAATCATGTTATCCAATCTATTTATATTATTTTGTATTATGTTGAATTATAAAATATGTCTCTATGTGTGTCTTGTCACGCATATTTAGCACTCTCAATAGACATTTTTTTCTTACCAAAATTTTATCTCTTTTGCAATTTTGTTTCCTTCCCGTAGCAACGCACGGGCACGAACCTAGTATAAGGAACACAAACAAACACGGCATTCTTCAGTTTGTTGGAATCACAAACTGACTCAAATTGATACAGGTTCTAGCATCTGCTGTGAATAGAACCCATATTAAGCGAAGGGGTCATGCCACCACACGGTCACTTTTACAAGTAAAGAAAATGCACGCACTCAGAAGTCAGAACATGCAGAACGTCTTGCATGCACATGTTGAAATAACGTCTCCCAGCCACAGCACACGGTGACGTAGAGTTAGAGCATAACCAACATTGATCTTGTAAACCATTGAATGTATGCTCTTATAGAAGTTAACAGACACATGCCCATGTGTGTGCATTATGGCCGTGGCTATATAACATATTTCAGCAGTTATTCAGAGCTTACTTCAATTACTTTTATTAAAATACAGAAGAATTCACGGCCAATTTCCTTTCAGACATATGAAGGTAGTAAACTTTCTCAACAATTTATAGTCAGCATTTAGCTGATACATTAGTTCTTGAGGCATGGAGGTACAAAACAGAGCTGAAAATAAAACAGTACTAGAGGGTCCCTTTTAGTTCCAGGTGCCATACCCAGTACTAAAGGGCCATTAGAGGGTCCCTTTTAGTCCCAGGTGCCCTACCTAGTGCTAAAGGTACCCCTTTTAGTACCAGAGATGCAGTACCAGTCACGCCCCAGTACTAAAGGGAGTTGCGGCATGGTACTAAAGGTAGGTTCCCGAGTAGTGTACGTAGCTTTGTAGCCTGGAGAAAGAAAGCACCTAACTTGGATAGGTAGGTTCTGTTGGATTTATTTGGGCTTGGCCCTTTTATATTCCAATTAAATATAAAATATTTAAGGCCCACGATTAATGCAAAGGGAGTTAAAAGTGGTTACTACCATATTGCTAGTTAAGAAGATATCAACCAACTTATTAGGTGGACACGTGGTACACCCAATGTGAAGTTGGCAAAGGGTAACCGGGATGCCACACGCGCGCGCGCTCGCTCGCCTCGCCGAGCCGTGGGCGTGGCGAGACGGACGGACGGACGTGATGTGTTGCGGTGCTGTGATTGGTTTTGCAAATCAACGAGATTATGGCAAAATCAATTACCTACCTTAAACGCTCACAGGGACGTGCCTTATTTGCTCCGTGGGATTCTTGCCTTTCCTACAGAGGCGTCCAGGTGCATCCCCCCTCCGTCAGGCAGCACCTATAAAAGGAGGCCCTCCCCTACTCAGAGACACACACCAACACAACCCCTCAGGTATTCCTGTTTAGAAGACCTCTCCCTTCTCCCTCATTGTTTCTGCTGCAACGCTTGCCTCCCAATCGCTAGCACTGCACGCACAGTTCTAGCGAGAGCAGAGCCTCCGGAACCTCGACTGGCTTGAGATCCTGCTCGGGATAGCCAGGCGATAAGGTTTTTGGGGAGCGTCTTCACACGACTGCTCAAGATCGTCTGCATCGTCTTCTTCCTGGTGGCCTGTATGACTGCATCCACTACTTCTCGGTGCCGTTCGAGGGACTGCACTGCATCAACTCGCTACTGCATCGAATTTGTACGGCTATACCGAACAAGGTCAACCGATTAGTATGACTAATCCAGTTGATAACAGCGCAGCCAATGCCTCCGGCAGCGGCCCCGTCTCAGGGTACATTCTGAACCTTCTGTGGTTCTTTATTTTGTTCTTGTTTAATATGAGATTGAACTGAACACATGCACATATCATGTTCTCACTGGATCACTAACTGTCATCATGATTTACATGCTTTTATTCAGAATTAAAATGTGTCGAATACTGCCTATATTTCTAACAATCCAAAAACCTTATAACTGTGATAGGCTATCGACTGCTAGTTTTGCAAGTGCGCTTAAACCACATGTGTTCGATGGAACACATTACAAGAGATGGCAGAGTAGAATGTCACTTTGGTTGACCTACATGAACTGCTTTTACGTCACACAGGGAAAGGTTAAGGATCTTTCTCCTGATGAGGAGAGAGCTTTCCAGGTAGCCGATAACCTGTTTCGAGGTGCTGTAATTAGCGTTCTTGCTGATCACCTAGTGGACAGCTATCTATCACTGGACAGTGGCAAAGCGCTGTGGGATGCGTTTGAGGCCAAGTTCGGTGCTTCTGATGCTGGCAGTGAGCTGTATGTCATGGAACAGTTTTGCGACTACAAGATGGTCGATGACCGTTCAGTAGTGGAACAGGCTCATGAGCTTCAGTCACTGGCTAAGGAGCTAGAGGGCTTTAAATGCGAGTTGCCCGACAAGTTTGTGGCTGGAAGCATGATTGCTAAACTGCCGCTCTCTTGGAGGGACTTTGCTACCTCTCTGAAGCATAAGAGACAAGTGTTCAGCGTGTCTGAGCTCATTGGGTCTCTCGATGTTGAGGAGAAGGCAAGAGCGAAGGACAACCGCGGCAAAGGAATTGCTGGGTCCTCTAGTGCAAACCTGGTCCAGAGAAATTTCAAGGGCCAGCAGAAAAAGAAGAACCAGAACAAGTCTGAAGTCAAGGCTAATCAGACAACCACTTTTAAGAAGAAGAAGAACCAACCAAGCAAGGGCAAGGGCAAGTGCTATACTTGCGGTCTTGAAGGGCACTATGCCAAAGACTACGAGAAAAGCAAATACAGGCCGAAGACAGCCAACATGGTAATTAGCGATGACAACGGAGGAACCTCGGGGTACGGTAATTATTTACCTATGGTCCTTTCTGTTTGTCAGTCACCTGATTGGTGGGTTGATACTGGAGCTAATATTCATGTGTGTGCTGACATCAGCCTGTTTTCTTCTTATCAGGTCGGCGGAACTACCTCCTTGTTAATGGGGAATGGATCACATGCGCGTGTACTTGGTGTTGGTTCGGTCAATCTGAAGCTTACTTCGGGAAAGACCGTGCAGCTGAGGAACGTGCAACATGTCCCTACTATCAAGAAGAATCTAGTTAGCGGCTCTCTACTGTGTAGAGATGGTTATAAATTAGTGTTTGAATCCAATAAATGTGTACTTTCTAAGTATAGAACTTTTGTTGGAAAAGGCTATGATTGCGGAGGTTTGTTCCGCCTTTCTTTATCAGATGCTTGTAATAATGTGGTGAATCATGTGGTTAATGATGATGAGTCGAATGTTTGGCACTCTCGGCTGTGTCATGTTAACTTTGGTTGTATGTCGCGCTTGGCTAGTTTAAATTTAATTCCAAAATTTACCACGGTCAAAGGTTCTAAGTGCCTTGTGTGTGTTGAATCAAAACAACCTCGCAAGCCTCACAAGGCCGCGGAGGCGAGGAACTTAGCACCGCTGGAGCTCGTGCATTCTGATCTTAGTGAGATGAATGGTGTGTTGACAAAGGGGGGTAAAAAGTATTTCATGACTTTAATAGATGACTCTTCTAGATACTGTTACATTTATTTGCTTAAGTCAAAAGATGAAGCACTACACTACTTTAAGATCTATAAAGCTGAAGTGGAGAATCAACTTGAGAGAAAGATCAAACGTATAAGGTCGGATCGTGGTGGAGAATACTTCTCACACTTGTTTACTCAATTCTGTGAGGAACATGGTATGATTCATGAGAGGACGCCTCCCTACTCACCTCAGTCAAATGGGGTTGCCGAAAGAAAGAACCGCACTCTAACTGATTTGGTTAACGCCATGTTAGACACAGCGGGACTCTCTAAGGAATGGTGGGGTGAGGCTATACTGACAGCGTGTCATGTCCTGAATCGTGTTTCTCCAAAGAATAAAGAGAAAACTCCATTCGAGGAATGGGAGAAGAAAAGGCTCACACTTTCCTACTTACGGACTTGGGGATGTTTGGCAAAGGTCAATGTGCTAATAACCAAGAAACGTAAACTCGGGCCTAAAACTGTGGATTGTGTCTTTCTTGGTCATGCTCGGCATAGCGTTGGATATAGATTCTTAATAGTGAAATCTGGAGTGCCAGACATGAATGTTGGTACAATAATGGAATCCAGAGATGCTACTTTCTTTGAGGACATCTTTCCTATGAAGAGGGAAGAAAGCATGTATAGCAGAGAACTGTCTATAGATGCTACACCTGCCGTTGTGATGGAACACACAGAACAAACACTTGTGGAAAATCCTGAGGAGGATGACAATGAAGCTCCTAGGAGGAGCAAGAGACAGAAGACTACAAAGTCTTTTGGTGATGATTTCATTGTCTACCTTGTGGATGACACTCCCAAAACCATTGAAGAGGCATATTCCTCTCCAGACACTGACTATTGGAAGGAAGCTTTACGGAGTGAAATTGATTCAATTATGTCTAATGGAACTTAGGAAGTAGTTGAACGTCCTTATGGGTGCAAACCTGTGGGATGTAAGTGGGTGTTCAAGAAGAAGCTAAGGCCTGATGGTACTATTGAAAAGTACAAGGCAAGGCTTGTTGCTAAAGGCTATACTCAGAAAGAAGGAGAAGACTTCTTTGACACTTACTCACCAGTTGCCCGTTTGACCACAATTCGAGTGCTACTGTCCCTGGCAGCCTCTCATGGTCTTTTCGTTCATCAGATGGATGTAAAGACAGCTTTCCAAAATGGAGAGTTAGAGGAGGAGATATATATGGATCAGCCTGATGGGTTCATAGCAGAAGGTCAGAAGGGGATGGTGTGCAAGTTGATAAAGTCTCTGTATGGCCTCAAGCAAGCACCTAAGCAGTGGCATGAGAAGTTCGATAAAACCCTCATGACTGCTGGCTTCGTTGTGAATGAAGCTGACAAATGTGTGTACTATCGCTATGGTGGGGGCAAAGGAGTGATCCTGTGCTTGTATGTTGATGACATCTTGATTTTTGGGACAAGTCTTGACGTGATTAAGGAGGTCAAAGATTTCTTGTCTCAAAATTTCGAGATGAAAGATTTGGGTGAAGCTGATGTTATTCTTAATATTAAGCTGGTAAAAGAAGGTGATGGTGGGGTGACACTTACACAGTCCCACTATGTGGAAAAGGTCTTGAGTCACTTCGGATATAGTGACTGCAAGTCTGCTCCAACACCCTATGATGCCCGTAAAATACTAAAGAAAAACAAAGGGGACATGAAAGATCAGCTGAGATACTCCCAGATCATAGGCTCACTTATGTACCTAGCTAGTGCTACAAGACCTAACATCTCGTTTGCCGTAAGCAAACTTAGCCGGTTCGTGTCTAATCCGGGAGATGATCAATGGAATGCTCTGGACAGAGTAATGCGCTACCTAGTGGGTACAATGAGCTATGGGATTCACTATACTGGGTACCCGAAGGTACTGGAGGGTTTTAGTGACTCAAACTGGATATCTGATGCTGATGAGATAAAGGCCACAAGTCTATATGTGTTCACTCTTGGAGGTGGTGCTGTCTCCTGGAAGTCTTGCAAGCAGACCATCTTAACGAGGTCTACCATGGAAGCAGAACTCACGGCATTAGACACCGCCACAATGGAGGCCGAGTGGCTACGTGATCTCCTTATGGATTTGCCAGTGGTTGAAAAACCGATACCGGCGATTCTAATGAACTGTGATAACCAGACGGTGATTGTCAAGATAAACAGTTCTAAGGATAACATGAAGTCATCAAGGCATGTGAAAAGGCGGTTGAAGTCTGTCAGGAAAATGAGAACCTCCCGAGTAATTGCCTTGGACTATGTCCAGACGGCTAAGAACCTGGCAGATCAATTTACAAAGGGTCTTTCACGAAATGTGATAGATTTTGCATCCAAGGAATTGGGAATGAGACCCATGTGAGTCACTCAATAGTGGGAACCTGTCCTATGTGATCAGGGATCCCGTGAATTAGGATGAGGAAACAAGCTATTGTTTGACTGAGAGAAGAGAACCTTTGAAACAAGTTAATTCCAGGGTGGATGCATTTCTCTTCTTTTCTGTATGGCAGGATGTTGTACACCTTAATGTAATTCGAGTCGCTTTTGAGAAGCAGAGATGTTGACCTACAGAACATCTTATGAGAATTACACCTATATGAGTTCGACTGCTAGTCACAGTCTATGAGAGTGGGTTATCTCTAGATACTCATGAAAGGCCTGGAGTTTGACTTATATGCTCCAAACCGCGGGGATGCAATAAGCAGCCTAGTATCAGTAAAAGGGTTCTGGTAAAACTTGTTCACACAAGACTGCCAATTCAAGGCATAGTCCATTGGTCAGTTGTGGATGAGCGTAGCCTTTACTCTAGGTGGAAGTTCAACTTAACAGTCTCTACCGAAACACTGGTATATCAAAACAGCAATGGGGCTGAGGGCATTTCTCATGTGCCGTGAAATATTGGTGGGGATTGTTCGATTTATTTGGGCTTGGCCCTTTTATATTCCAATTAAATCTAAAATATTTAAGGCCCAAGATTAATGCAAAGGGAGTTAAAAGTGTTTACTACCATATTGGTAGTTAAGAAGATCTCAACCAACTTATTAGGTGGACACGTGGTACACCCAAAGTGAAGTTGGCAAAGGGTAACCGGGATGCCACACGCGCGCGCGCGCTCGCTCGCCTCGCCGAGCCGTGGGTGTGGCGTGGCGTGGCGTGGCGTGACGTGACGAGACGAGACGGACGGACAGACGGACGTGATGTGTTGCGGTGCTGTGATTGGTGTTGCAAATCAACGAGATTATGGCAGAATCAATTACCTACCTTAAACGCTCACAGGGACGTGCCTTATTTGCTCCGTGGGATTCTTGCCTTTCCTGCAGAGGCGTCCAGGTGTATCCCCCCTCCGTCTGGCAGCGCCTATAAAAGGAGGCCCTCCCCTACTCAGAGACACACGCCAACACAACCCTTTAGGTATTCCTGTTTAGGAGACCTCTCCCTTCTCCCTCATTGTTTCTGCTGCAACACTTGCCTCCCCATCGCTAGCACTGCGCGCACGGTTCTAGCGAGAGCAGAGCCTCCGAAACCTCAACTGGCTTGAGATCCTGCTCGGGATAGCCAGGCGATAAGGTTTTTGGGGAGCGTCTTCACGCGACTGCTCAAGATCGTCTGCATCATCTTCTTCCTGGTGGCCTGTACGACTGCATCCACTACTTTCCGGTGCCGTTCGAGGGACTGCACTGCATCAACTCGCCACTGCATTGAATTTGTACGGCTACACCGAACAAGGTGAACCGATTAGTATGACTAATCCAGTTGATAACGGCGCAGCCAATGCCTCCGGCAGCGGCCCCGTCTCAGGGTACATTCTGAACCTTTTGTGGTTCTTTATTTTGTTCTTGTTTAATATGAGATTGAACTTGAACACATGCATGTATCATGTTCTCACTGGATCACTAACTGTCATCATGATTTATATGCTTTTATTCGGAATTAAAATGTGTCGAATACTGCCTATATTTCTAACAGGTTCAGCAGGTTGATATCATCAAGTAACAGCCTGCTTTATCAACACCAGACCCACATACAAGAAGCTATCTGATATGCTCCATCTTACACTAACTAAGCCTACAAGAAAATTACGGCGCTTCAAACATATCCCTACTAATTAATGGTAATTTCTTTGAGCTCAGTACTCACTATAGACTATAGAGTCTAGCGCGTGCTTTTATATGTTAAGAGCCATCCATATTTGCCTTTTTAGTCTTTGGTAGAAAAGCGATGAGTTCATTGTGTCCCTCTCCTCGAACAAGATTTCCTGCATCTCTGCTTTTGAAATTTGCAACGAGATGAAACCATCCGTGCGGTGAAGCGCCAAACCTTGTCGGGAATGAGTTGCAATAGCAAGAAACGTGTACAACCTCCAGTATTTATGCCATCTCTAGCTCTTCAATGCTCTGCTGGCGAAGGGACTATTGTTTGGTCCCCTGTGTCGCGAGAAGGCACAGATTAAGGACAACAGCCAAAGCATTGTGCGTTGACCATCGTGGTGGCTCTGGGGGACCAAAATACTCGCTTGGCCTGCACCGGAGTGACCCAGAGAAAGCCAGCCATTCTCGACACCCTGCCATCGGAGGAAGCAGCACATAGCATCGCAATGCCAGAGATGAATTCTATGTGGAACCTAAGCTCACATGGCACCATCCACGATCGCAAGCCATACCCTAACCGGCCGTCGACCACACAGCTCCCCTGCACCTCCGGAGCCTGGAGTTCTGACGGATGGGTTGATGTGCTGACGACAACAGCGTCAGAAACCATATCGCCCTTCTGCCGCCCGCCTGAAATATAACAAAGGGAAAAAAGAGTGGAGAGCTAGAAAAGCTTATGGGATGCAGGTGCCATGGTGCACCTTCCTGATACCTGTTAGAAATATAGGCAGCATTCGACATATTTTAACTCCGAATAAAAGCATGTAAATCGTAATGACAATTAGTGATCCAGTGAGAACATGATATGTGCATTTGTTCAAGTTTAATCTCATATTAAACAAGAACAAAATAAAGAACCATAGAAGGTTCAGAATGTACCCTGAGACGGGGCCGCTGCCGGAGGCATTGGCTGCGCCGTTATCAACTGGATTAGTCATGCTAATCAGTTGACCTTGTTCGGTGTAGCCGTACAAATTCGATGCAGTGACGAGTTGATGCAGTGCAGTCCCTCGAACGGCACCGGGAAGTAGTGGATGTAGTCGTACAGGCCACCAGGAAGAAGACGATGCAGACGAACTTTGTCACACCCGGATTTACGAAGGAAATCCGAATGCTACTATATGTGTACCCAGGAAGTCTTTACACACATATAGCTCAGAAATGAATATCAAAGAAAGGAAAACAGTGCTCGATAACATAAATCATAACAAGTCTTACATCACAGGCATTACATTTATTAACGAGTTTATCAAAGTAGCGGAAGCCTGACGTAGTCTAACTCCAGAACATCTCCACAGGGACTCTGACTGGGGGAATGCACTGCCTAGAAGTCCGGGAACTCCTCGGAGAAGACAAAAGCATCCACTGGCGGCTCCTCTGAGTACCCATCCGGGATTTTGTTGATATGAAGCAAGTGTAAGTAATCCATCTTACTTAGCAAACTGCGGTTAGCATTTTTAGTTGATTGATTTTAAAATTAACCTGAATTACTAGAATTAGATGACAACCCGGTTGTAACCCACATTATGAAAAACACGTGAGATATTATAAGTAACCAACATCATCATTAACCATTACTTTAGAAAACAAGGAACCGCTCGAAAAGGATCCAGGCCGCTCTTGACCGTGAGCACGGCTGTTATAACAGTTTTACACTCTGCAGAGGTTGTACACTTTCACCACAAGTCGCGTAAAAGTTCAGAAGAACTTTAAACCCAACCATGCAGTGCTGATCAGGCACATTCATCACACTACCTTTGGTGTGACTGCATAGGGACGCTACGAGGCCTTTCGACAGACACCCTAACAAGTTAGTGGCCGCTATGGTTTCCTGACAGGCGCATGGACCCCTCCAGGCTCCAGCCTAAACATCACACAAATCCATCACACACAAACCCCAATGAGAACTGACCGAGGTCCACACTTAAACCTGGAAGCCCCACTTGCGCCTTTCGGTAACCACTAAACAAGTTAGAGCCGTACAGTGTACTTAGCCAAGACCAGAGCCATGTGATCCTTGTGGTTGTACGGTTTTCCTGGGTGGCCGCTTTAAGATCCGGAACCTTAAGGAGAGACACTAGAGCAATCCAAACACATGCTCTAGTTCCCTAAACCATGTTGCTAAAAAGCACATTTTATATCAATTCCATATAACCATTAATCAAGATTAACAATTAACATCGATCATTAGCGTTTGAGCAACTAAGCAAAGCTAACCTGTCTACCCACATGCATAAACCCAAGGTAGTCAAGGTATAGGGTAAAAGATTCTAGTCATCCCTATGGTTTCTCAAATTTAGACACATGCATGAATGAATAAAGTGATTATAAGGTGAATAGGCATCAAGGATGAATCATGTTATACTTGCCTTCCTCAAAATATTGCTGCTGATCTTGGTCTTCAAACTCTTGATCAAAGCCGGCCTCGTACTGCTCGCACTCTAAACACGCATTCCAATCACCACACATACATCCATCACAAGCCAGTACATGCATACAAAAGTATTTCTATTAGAACAGTACAACATACAATGAAAACAGAAGCAAAAAGGATAGAAAACTAATCTACGCATTTCTACGATCACAACAACGTGAAAATCACTCTAATCGGATCTACGGTGAAGAAACTACGCTAAAAACAAGACGAAGGTCTAAGCTGCGATGAAACGATGACTTAAACGTATTAACTACTGCCACTGGATCAAAGATGAACGGTTGGAGGTGTTTTTCTGGTTGGCAACAGCAAGGGACGACGCCATTCTTCGGTCCTTTTCACGAGCAGAGGGGCGGCGCTCCAAGTTGCAGCAGGGGCTGCAGGTTCGTCGGCGTGGTTCTGGATGTCGGCTTCGATTCCTGGTGATCCTGGGTGCACAAAGGAACAGAGAGGGAGGCCGGTAGGGTGCAGAAAGGAATGAACGAAAACAACAATGAGCTTTACCTTCTCTGATGCAGATGAACACGAAAGGCAGCAGTGAAATCCTTGGATGGAGAAATTGGAGAGCAGGGAGGAGAAAGGGGGTCATGGAGGAGCTTGCTCAGGGATTATAGAAGATAGGGAGGGGCTTGGGCGCCTGAATAGAAGGGGGGCGTCGGTTTTTGCTGCTGCATCAATGCCGGCATTTACTGGCCATAACTCAGAAGGGGAAAGGATGGGCACGGCATTAAGGGGGAAGGAGCGGCTGTTCGCAGGGAAGAGTAAAGGACTGGGGCGGCCTTCTGTCTTGGTGACGGGAGAGTGGAGCGAAGGGATGGGACGCGGTGTTCCTGCGTCGGTCTTCTGCCGTTCTGCGTGAGGGAGAATTGGGGCCGCGAGGAAAAGAACAGAGGGCGACAGGAAACAGGCCAGGGGCGACGGCATCCTCTCCTGCGTGCGTGGAAAAGAAGAGAGAGGGACGGCCTGGGCTGCCTGTTTATTGGGCCACTTGGAGATAAGAAGGAGAAAGCAAGAACAGGCCGGCTAGGATTGGTAAAAAGGTTTGGGCCTCAGGGAGAAAAAGAAAGGAGAAACGGGCCGGGTTAAGGTTGTGGTAAGGGTTTGGATCTGGGTTTGGTCTTGGTCTTGGATCGGGTTTTAGGCCCGGGTTTTTGGGTAGGGTTCTCGGACACTGGGAAAGAAAGAAAAGAGAAAACTAAACCGGGCCGAGCTTTAGGGTTTTCGAGCTTTGAGAAAGAAAGGAGAGAGCTGGGTCGGGTTTGGGTAAAAAGGTTTCGTCCGGATTGAACTGGGACTTTGGGTCTTAAGGGTTTAGAACTAGCACACAAAAACACTCATACAAGAAAACATGCATCGGCATGAAATGCACAAAACATGTTTCTAAACTTACAGTTGATTTTAATTACAAAAAGGTTTTATATTTACCTAAATTTGTAAATGCACACACAAGAACTTAGCAATTTTAATTACTATTTTAGAAAAGAAATTTTTAGGGTGTTACAAACTTACCCCCCTTAAAAGGAATCTCGTCCTCGAGATTCGGTTGAGCCTTCAAACAGCTGCGGATATTCTGCCTTTTGATCTTCTTCTCTTTCTCAAGTTGCCTCATCCACTGAGTGTCTGCTCCACTTCATCATATACATCCGCATCACCTTACTTCTTGTGACTCTTTCTGCCACTTCTAGTATCTTGACGGGGTACTCTTTATATGTAAGATCCTCTTGTGCATCGAGTCCCTCCAATGGTAATTGTTCTTCTGGCAACTGGGTAACTCTATTTGCATGACTTCTTCTGCCTAGAGCATCTGCCACCAAATTTGTCTTTCTGGATGGTAGTGAATTTCCAGGAATGGTAGATGTGCAGAACAAAAACCCACCCAACTATTTACACACTTAACTTAAACCTATAACTAGATGCTTGTGAGTATAGAACCCACAATCATCACAATCATTACAAAAAGCCAACTCATGCATTTAACATAATCACAATTCATTCAAATCACCCAAGAGCACATGTTCACACATGAGAAACTTAAAACAAACTCAAAACGCATCTAAGTCGTTTATTACAACTCATGGGACAAATCTAAAGATCCTTACCTCATGAAAGAAAACAACGGGGAAAGTCAAATTTTGCAATAGATAAGGATAGAAGTATAAGCAAAGATTTTTAATAAATTAATGATAAGGCAAAACAAGGATAGATTGAATAAATAAAATGAGGTATGTATAATCAATAAATAAAATAACCAAGGTTAAATCAAAATGAAATAAAGCAAGGAGTATAAACTCTAAACGACCATTCTACTCTAGGCTGCGCATCCTACAGTCAGCACTGCTTTGATACCACTCTGTCACACCCGGATTTACGAAGGAAATCCGAATGCTACTATATGTGTACCCAGGAAGTCTTTACACACATATAGCTCAGAAATGAATATCAAAGAAAGGAAAACAGTGCTCGATAACATAAATCATAACAAGTCTTACATCACAGGCATTACATTTATTAACGAGTTTATCAAAGTAGCGGAAGCCTGACGTAGTCTAACTCCAGAACATCTCCACAGGGACTCTGACTGGGGGAATGCACTGCCTAGAACTCCGGGAACTCCTCGGGGAAGACAAAAGCATCCACTGGCGGCTCCTCTGAGTACCCATCCGGGATTTTGTTGATATGAAGCAAGTGTAAGTAATCCATCTTACTTAGCAAGCATAACATGATTAAATGAGGCTCAAAAGGCTAGACAAGGTTTAAACTGCGGTTAGCATTTTTAGTTGATTGATTTTAAAATTAACCTGAATAACTAGAATTAGATGACAACCCGGTTGTAACCCACATTATGAAAAACACGTGAGATATTATAAGTAACCAACATCATCATTAACCATTACTTTAGAAAACAAGGAACCGCTCGAAAAGGATCCAGGCCGCTCTTGACCGTGAGCACGGCTGTTATAACAGTTTTACACTCTGCAGAGGTTGTACACTTTCACCACAAGTCGCGTAAAAGTTCAGAAGAACTTTAAACCCAACCATGCAGTGCTGATCAGGCACATTCATCACACTACCTTTGGTGTGACTGCATAGGGACGCTACGAGGCCTTTCGACAGACACCCTAACAAGTTAGTGGCCGCTATGGTTTCCTGACAGGCGCATGGACCCCTCCAGGCTCCAGCCTAAACATCACACAAATCCATCACACACAAACCCCAATGAGAACTGACCGAGGTCCACACTTAAACCTGGAAGCCCCACTTGCGCCTTTCGGTAACCACTAAACAAGTTAGAGCCGTACAGTGTACTTAGCCAAGACCAGAGCCATGTGATCCTTGTGGTTGTACGGTTTTCCTGGGTGGCCGCTTTAAGATCCGGAACCTTAAGGAGAGACACTAGAGCAATCCAAACACATGCTCTAGTTCCCTAAACCATGTTGCTAAAAAGCACATTTTATATCAATTCCATATAACCATTAATCAAGATTAACAATTAACATCGATCATTAGCATTTGAGCAACTAAGCAAAGCTAACCTGTCTACCCACATGCATAAACCCAAGGTAGTCAAGGTATAGGGTAAAAGATTCTAGTCATCCCTATGGTTTCTCAAATTTAGACACATGCATGAATGAATAAAGTGATTATAAAGTGAATAGGCATCAAGGATGAATCATGTTATACTTGCCTTCCTCAAAATATTGCTGCTGATCTTGGTCTTCAAACTCTTGATCAAAGCCGGCCTCGTACTGCTCGCACTCTAAACACGCATTCCAATCACCACACATACATCCATCACAAGCCAGTACATGCATACAAAAGTATTTCTATTAGAACAGTACAACATACAATGAAAACAGAAGCAAAAAGGATAGAAAACTAATCTACGCATTTCTACGATCACAACAACGCGAAAATCACTCTAATCGGATCTACGGTGAAGAAACTACGCTAAAAACAAGACGAAGGTCTAAGCTGCGATGAAACGATGACTTAAACGTATTAACTACTGCCACTGGATCAAAGATGAACGGTTGGAGGTGTTTTTCTGGTTGGCAACAGCAAGGGACGATGCCATTCTTCGGTCCTTTTCACGAGCAGAGGGGCGGCGCTCCAAGTTGCAGCAGGGGCTGCAGGTTCGTCGGCGTGGTTCTGGATGTCGGCTTCGATTCCTGGTGATCCTGGGTGCACAAAGGAACAGAGAGGGAGGCCGGTAGGGTGCAGAAAGGAATGAACGAAAACAACAATGAGCTTTACCTTCTCTGATGCAGATGAACATGAAAGGCAGCAGTGAAATCCTTGGATGGAGAAATTGGAGAGCAGGGAGGAGAAAGGGGGTCATGGAGGAGCTTGCTCAGGGATTATAGAAGATAGGGAGGGGCTTGGGCGCCTGAATAGAAGGGGGGCGTCGGTTTTTGCTGCTGCATCAATGCCGGCATTTACTGGCCATAACTCAGAAGGGGAAAGGATGGGCACGGCATTAAGGGGGAAGGAGCGGCTGTTCGCAGGGAAGAGTAAAGGACTGGGGCGGCCTTCTGTCTTGGTGACGGGAGAGTGGAGCGAAGGGATGGGACGCGGTGTTCCTGCGTCGGTCTTCTGCCGTTCTGCGTGAGGGAGAATTGGGGCCGCGAGGAAAAGAACAGAGGGCGACAGGAAACAGGCCAGGGGCGACGGCATCCTCTCCTGCGTGCGTGGAAAAGAAGAGAGAGGGACGGCCTGGGCTGCCTGTTTATTGGGCCACTTGGAGATAAGAAGGAGAAAGCAAGAACAGGTCGGCTAGGATTGGTAAAAAGGTTTGGGCCTCAGGGAGAAAAGAAAGGAGAAACGGGCCGGGTTAAGGTTGTGGAAAGGGTTTGGATCTGGGTTTGGTCTTGGTCTTGGATCGGGTTTTAGGCCCGGGTTTTTGGGTAGGGTTCTCGGACACTGGGAAAGAAAGAAAAGAGAAAACTAAACCGGGCCGAGCTTTAGGGTTTTCAAGCTTCGAGAAAGAAAGGAGAGAGCTGGGTCGGGTTTGGGTAAAAAGGTTTCGTCCGGATTGAACTGGGACTTTGGGTCTTAAGGGTTTAGAACTAGCACACAAAAACACTCATACAAGAAAACATGCATCGGCATGAAATGCACAAAACATGTTTCTAAACTTACAGTTGATTTTAATTACAAAAAGGTTTTATATTTACCTAAATTTGTAAATGCACACACAAGAACTTAGCAATTTTAATTACTATTTTAGAAAAGAAATTTTTAGGGTGTTACAAACTTGAGCAGTCGCGTGAAGACGCTCCCCAAAAACCTTATCGCCTGGCTATCCCGAGCAGGATCTCAAGCCAGTCGAGGTTCCGGAGGCTCTGCTCTCGCTAACCGTGCGCGCAGTGCTAACGATGGGGAGGCAAGCGTTGCAGCAGAAACAATGAGGGAGAAGGGAGAGGTCTCCTAAACAGGAATACCTGAGGGGTTGTATTGGTGTGTGTCTCTGGGTAGGGGAGGGCCTCCTTTTATAGGCGCTGCCTGACGGAGGGGGATGCACCTGGACGCCTCTGCAGGAAAGGCAAGAATCCCGCGGAGCAAATAAGGCACGTCCCTGTGAGCGTTTAAGGTAGGTAATTGATTCTGCCATAATCCCGTTGATTTGCAAAACCAATCACATCACCGCAACACATCACGTCCGTCCGTCCGTCTCGTCACAGCACCGCAACACATCACGTCCGTCCGTCCGTCCGTCTCGTCTCGTCTCGTCTCGTCACGACACGACACGACACGACACGCCCTCGGCCTCGGCCCGGCTCGGCGAGGCGAGCGAGCGCGCGCGCGCGTGTGGCATCCCGGTTACCCTTTGCCAACTTCACATTGGGTGTACCGCGTATCCACCTAATAAGTTGGTTGAGATCCTCTTAACTACCAATATGGTAGTAACCACTTTTAACTCCCTTTGCATTAATCGTGGGCCTTAAATATTTTAGATTTAATTGGAATATAAAAGGGCCAAGCCCAAATAAATCCAACAATCCCCACCAATATTTCACGGCACATGAGAAATGCCCTCAGCCCCATTGCTGTTTTGATATACCAGTGTTTCGGTAGAGACTGTTAAGTTGAACTTCCACCTAGAGTAAAGGCTACGCTCATCCACAACTGACCAATGGACTATTCCTTGAATTGGCAGTCTTGTGCGAACAAGTTTTACCAGAACCCTTTTACTGATACTAGGCTGCTTATTGCATCCCCGCGGTTTGGAGCATATAAGTCAAACTCCAGGCCTTTCATGAGTATCTAGAGATAACCCACTTCTCATAGACTGTGACTAGCAGTCGAACTCATATAGGTGTAATTCTCATAAGATGTTCTGTAGGTCAACATCTCTGCTTCTCAAAAGCCACTCGAATTACATTAAGGTGTACAACATCCTGCCATACAGAAAAGAAGAGAAATGCATCCACCCTGGAATTAACTTGTTTCAAAGGTTCTCTTCTCTCAGTCAAACAATAGCTTGTTTCCTCATCCTAATTCATGGGATCTCCGATCACATAGGACAGGTTCCCACTATTGAGTGACTCACATAGGTCTCATTCCCAATTCCTTGGATGCAAAATCTATCACATTTCGTGAAAGACCCTTTGTAAATAGATCTGCCAGGTTCTTAGCCGTCTGGACATAGTCCAAGGCAATTACTCCGGAGGTTCTCATTTTCCTGACAGACTTCAACCGCCTTTTCACATGCCTTGATGACTTCATGTTATCCTTAGAACTGTTTACCTTGACAATCACCGTCTGGTTATCACAGTTCATTAGAATCGCCGGTATCGGTTTTTCAACCACTGGCAAATCCATAAGGAGATCACGTAGCCACTCGGCCTCCATTGTGGCGGTGTCTAATGCCGTGAGTTCTGCTTCCATGGTAGACCTCGTTAAGATGGTCTGCTTGCAAGACTTCCAGAAGACAGCACCACCTCCAAGAGTCACATATCCACTTGTGGCCTTTATCTCATCGGCATCAGATATCCAGTTTGAGTCACTAAAACCCTCCAGTACCTTCGGGTACCTAGTATAGTGAATCCCATAGCTCATTATACCCACTAGGTAGCGCATTACTCTGTCTAGAGCATTCCATTGATCATCTCCCGGATTAGACACGAACCGGCTAAGTTTGCTTACGGCAAACGAGATGTCAGGTCTTGTAGCGCTAGCTAGGTACATAAGTGAGCCTATGCTCTGGGAGTATCTCAGCCGATCTTTCATGTCCCCTTTGTTTTTCTTTAGTATTTTACTGGCCTCATAGGGTGTTGGAACAGACTTGCAGTCACTGTATCCGAAGCGACTCAAGACCTTTTCCACATAGTGGGACTGTGTAAGTGTCACCCCACCATCACCTTCTTTTACCAGCTTAATATTAAGAATAACATCAGCTTCACCCAAATCTTTCATCTCGAAATTCTGAGACAAGAAATCTTTGACCTCTTTAATCACGTCAAGACTTGTCCCAAAAATCAAGATGTCATCAACATACAAGCACAGGATCACTCCTTTGCCCCCACCATAGCGATAGTACACACATTTGTCAGCTTCATTCACAACGAAGCCAGCAGTCGTGAGGGTTTTATCAAACTTCTCATGCCACTGCTTAGGTGCTTGCTTGAGGCCATACAGAGACTTTATCAACTTGCACACCATTCCCTTTTGACCTTCTGCTATGAACCTATCAGGCTGATCCATATAGATCTCCTCCTCTAACTCTCCATTTAGGAAAGCTGTCTTTACGTCCAGCTGATGAACGAGAAGACCATGAGAGGCTGCCAGGGACAGTAGCACTCGAATTGTGGTCAACCGGGCAACTGGTGAGTAAGTGTCAAAGAAGTCTTCTCCTTCTTTCTGAGTATAGCCTTTAGCAACAAGCCTTGCCTTGTACTTTTCAATAGTACCATCAGGCCTTAGCTTCTTCTTGAACACCCACTTACATCCCACAGGTTTGCACCCATAAGGACGTTCAACTACTTCCCAAGTTCCATTAGACATAATTGAATCCATCTCACTCCGTACCGCTTCCTTCCAATAGTCAGCGTCTGGAGAGGAATATGCCTCTTCAATGGTTTTAGGATTGTCATCCACAAGGTACACAATGAAATCATCACCAAAAGACTTTGTAGTCTTCTGTCTCTTGCTCCTCCTAGGAGCTTCATTGTCATCCTCCTCAGGATTTTCCACAAGTGTTTATTCTGTGTGTTCCATCACAACGGCAGGTGTAGCTTCTATAGACATTTCTCTTCTAGATGTGCTTTCTTTCCTCTTCATAGGAAAGATGTCCTCAAAGAAAGTAGCATCTTTGGATTCCATTTGTACCAACATTCACGTCTGGCACTCCAGATTTCACTATTAAGAATCTATATCCAACGCTATGCAGAGCATAACCAAGAAAGACGCAATCCATAGTTTTAGGTCCGAGTTTACGTTTCTTGGTTATTGGCACATTGACCTTTGCCAAACATCCCCAAGTCCGTAAATAGGAAAGCATGAGCCTTTTCTTCTCCCATTCCTCGAATGGAGTTTTCTCTTTATTCTTTGGAGGAACACGATTCAGGACATGACACGCTGTCAATATAGCCTCACCCCACCATTCCTTAGAGAGTCCCGCTGTGTCTAACATGGCGTTAACCAAATCAGTTAGAGTGCGGTTCTTTCTTTCGGCAACCCCATTTGACTGAGTTGAGTAGGGAGGCGTCCTCTCATGAATCATACCATGTTCGTCACAGAATTGAGTAAACAAGTGTGAGAAGTATTCTCCACCACGATCCGACCTTATACGTTTGATCTTTCTCTCAAGTTGATTCTCCACTTCAGCTTTATAGATCTTAAAGTAGTGTAGTGCTTCATCTTTTGACTTAAGCAAATAAATGTAACAGTATCTAGAAGAGTCATCTATTAATGTCATGAAATACTTTTTACCCCCCTTTGTCAACACGCCATTCATCTCACTGAGATCAGAATGCACGAGCTCCAGCGGTGCCAAGTTCCTCGCCTCCGCGGCCTTGTGAGGCTTGCGAGGTTGTTTTGATTCAACACACACAAGGCACTTAGAACCTTTGACCGTGGTAAATTTTGGAATTAAATTTAAACTAGCCAAGCGCGACATACAACCAAAGTTAACATGACACAGCCGAGAGTGCCAAACATTCGACTCATCATCATTAACCACATGATTCACCACATTATTACAAGCATCTGATAAATAAAAGCGGAACAAGCCTCCGCAATCATAGCCTTTTCCAACAAAAGTTCCATACTTAGAAAGTACACATTTATTGGATTCAAATACTAATTTATAACCATCTCTACACAGTAGAGAGCCGCTAACTAGATTCTTCTTGATAGTAGGGACATGCTGCACGTTCCTCGGCTGCACGGTCTTTCCCGAAGTAAGCTTCAGATTGACCGAACCAACACCAAGTACACGCGCATGTGATCCGTTCCCTATTAACAAGGAGGTAGTTCCGCCGACCTGATAAGAAGAAAACAGACTGATGTCAGCACACACATGAATATTAGCTCCAGTATCAACCCACCAATCAGGTGACTGACAAACAGAAAGGACCATAGGTAAATAATTACCGTACCCCGAGGTTCCTCCGTTGTCATCGCTAATGACCATGTTGGCTGCCTTCGGCCTGTATTTGCTTTTCTCACAGTCTTTGGCATAATGCCCTTCAAGACCGCAAGTATAGCACTTGCCCTTGCCCTTGCTCGGCTGGTTCTTCTTCTTCTTAAAAGTGGTTGTCTGATTAGCCTTGACTTCAGACTTGTTCTGGTTCTTCTTTTTCTGCTGGCCCTTGAAATTTCTCTGGACCAGGTTTGCACTAGAGGACCCAGCTATTCCTTTGCCGCGATTGTCCTTCGCTCTCACCTTCTCCTCAACATCTAGAGACCCAATGAGCTCAGACACACTGAACACTTATCTCTTATGCTTCAGAGAGGTAGCAAAGTCCCTCCAAGAGAGCGGCAGTTTAGCAATCATGCTTCCAGCCACAAACTTGTCAGGCAACTCGCATTTAAAGCTCTCTAGCTCCTTAGCCAGTGACTGAAGCTCATGAGCTTGTTCCACTACTGAACGGTCATCGACCATCTTGTAGTCGCAAAACTGCTCCATGACATACAGCTCACTGCCAGCATCAGAAGCACCGAACTTGGCCTCAAGCGCATCCCACAGCGCCTTGCCACTGTCCAGTGACAGATAGCTGTCCACTAGGTGATCAGCAAGAATGCTAATTACAGCACCTCGAAACAGGTTATCGGCTACCTGGAAAGCTCTCTCCTCATCAGGAGAAAGATCCTTAGCCTTTCCCTGTGTGACGTAAAAGCAGTTCATGTAGGTCAACCAAAGTGACATTCTACTCTGCCATCTCTTGTAATGTGTTCCATCGAACACATGTGGTTTAAGCGCACTTGCAAAACTAGCAGTCGATAGCCTATCACAATTATAAGGTTTTTGGATTGTTAGAAATATAGGCAGCATTCGACATATTTTAATTCCGAATAAAAGCATGTAAATCGTAATGACAATTAGTGATCCAGTGAGAACATGATATGTGCATGTGTTCAAGTTTAATCTCATATTAAACAAGAACAAAATAAAGAACCACAGAAGGTTCAGAATGTACCCTGAGACGGGGCCGCTGCCGGAGGCATTGGCTGCGCCGTTATCAATGGATTAGTCATGCTAATCGGTTGACCTTGTTCGTGTAGCCGTACAAATTCGATGCAGTGACGAGTTGATGCAGTGCAGTCCCTCGAACGGCACCAGGAAGTAGTGGATGTACAGGCCACCAGGAAGAAGACGATGCAGACGAACTTGAGCAGTCGCGTGAAGACGCTCCCCAAAAACCTTATCGCCTGGCTATCCCGAGCAGGATCTCAAGCCAGTCGAGGTTCCGGAGGCTCTGCTCTCGCTAGAACCGTGCGCGCAGTGCTAGCGATGGGGAGGCAAGCGTTGCAGCAGAAATAATGAGGGAGAAGGGAGAGGTCTCCTAAACAGGAATACCTGAGGGGTTGTGTTGGTGTGTGTCTCTGGGTAGGGGAGGGCCTCCTTTTATAGGCGCTGCCTGACGGAGGGGGGATGCACCTGGACGCCTCTGCAGAAAAGG
>CM014272.1:22878771-22899412 GCA_004135705.1 Alloteropsis semialata
TGAGACTCTTGTTCTCTAAATATTTCTCTTGTGTATACAAATTGAAATAATGGGAATGCGCAGAGGTAATGGAAATATTCAAATAATGATATGACAAGGTGGCCTAGTTATATAGGCTGCAGCACACGATAAAATGCGCAGAGGGAGCACCCAAGTAAGCTGAGTCTATTTAAAGAATTATTAATTGGTTGGTGCCATTGTGTAAATGTAATCAGAAAATGCCACTGCACACGATAAAACCTGGTGGTTTGGATGGCCATTATATTTTCCTGTCTGCAAAAGTTACACAGTACCTCGATCATATCGTAGTGCAGAAATGAGGTGTCTGTTGCTATAAAGTATGAACATGGCTACTCTCTGAACCTAGTCAGCTCACGGTTCATAGGCCACGAATGCATTCAAAATCTTTGCCTTTTTCCTATATAACATGGCACCTTGTTATTTCATCATCTAACTATTCCATTGCCCCTGCACATTTCCATTGTTTCAATTTGAATAGACAAGAGAAATATTTAGATTCCGTTCGAGTTTTCAAGATGATAGTATAGGATTGAGAGGTATAAGGAAGGTCCGAAGGTGTAACATGGCACCTGCGTACCATAACCAGTTCTAACTCTCAAATCTTCCCTCCCCTTTGCTACACGGCCGCAAAAGGGCGATCTCATTTATGCCACCAATTTCGTCGGCTCCTCATTACATCCGGCAGCCGCTTTGGCTCTAGAGATGGAGGGGAGCCCGAGATTGACGGCCCGGATAGGGTTTAATTTGCTCTCAATGTTGTAGAGGGAGAACCCAAGCACGCTGAGTATAGCGATGGGCACGACGCCGCAAAAGAACTAATTTTGTCCTGACTGTCTCATCAGCACTCACGTGGATCTATTGAAAGGGTTGTGAATAGGTCGGTGCCATTATGAAAATATGGATGGAAAATGTCACAGCAAATGATAAAACCTGGTGGGTTTGATAGCGATTATATTTTCGTGTGTACGAAATTTACACAGTATTTGATGCAGTAATTCAGAAATGAGGTGACTCCCTTTCGCAAAAAAAAAAAATGAGGTGACTGTTGCTATGAAGTTGGAACCTAGTTTAATTAACTTCCAATTCATGGTACCTCCAGAAGCCTATATAATGCTATTAACTCGTATGTCCATAAATCTGTGTGAAAAATCCTAGATGCATTTTCATGGTGTGTATACAAGAGATATCAGTAAACAAAATTTATCATCCTCTGTTATAAAAGGGCCGGGTGAGTAGATTCATACGAACACTGGAAGAACAAAACGAGTTAATGGTTGCTGTGGAAATGACTGTTGTTGTTGCTGCTGTGTCAGTGTGCATATATATGATGAACAATGCACTTTTTTTAGAAAAAGGAAATTTCATTCCGGCCTCTGCATGAGTTTTGCACTCAACCATTCATTATTACAGTTACAGCCTCCGGCTGATTAAAGCAAGCTTTGAAAAAGCAACAAAAAGTATGGAGATAAAAGCATATCAAAAGGCCAACTAAGCACTAAGCCTATTAAATGACAGCCATCCATGCTTGGCGAAAATCTCCATAGCCGTCGTCTCCAACATGCGACAAGCCCACTTCATTGTTGGTTTTGTGCTCTTCTTTTGAAGAATCGACCAGTAGCGTGCCCAGTAAGTGGCCCTGAAAATGACCTGCAAATAAGAATATAATCTTTTTTTATCAAAGACCACATCATTTCTGCTCAACCATATAGACCAAAAAATTGCACTCGCTCCCACACAAACTTGAGATCGTGATTTTGGGTCTATTTGTTGTGACCAAACTTGTAGTAAATCTGTTATATTCATTGGCGGTTGTAAACCAAAAGCAACTTGTACTACCCTCCAGACAAATTTTGCCACATGACAATCAAAGAATAAGTGTTGGATGGTTTCCTTGTTGTTACAAAAACAACAATGATCATCACCCTTCCAGTTTCGCTTTAAGAGATTATCTTTTGTTAAAATGACACCCTTTAGTAAGAACCAAACAAAGATCTTAATTTTTAAGGGTAATTTCAACTTCCATAAAGATTTATTTAGAGGCATTGCAGCTTGGTGTACTAATTGTTTATACAAAGATTGCACCGTGAACACTCCATGTTTAGTTAGACTCCATTTGATAGAGTCCCGCTGGTCATCGAGTTGGACAAATACAACTCTCGCAACCAATTCATTCCATTTATTTAATTTGTCCCCTACTAAAGCTCTACGAAAAGTTATATTTAGAGGTGTAGAGCCGAAAACATGAGCAACAGTCGCATGCTTCTTTCTAGCAATATTAAAAAGAGATGGATATTGTTCTTTGAGAGTAAAGTTTCCAAACCACTTGTCCTCCCAAAATCTAATTTGAGTGCCATTGTGGAGATTGAAGGTACCAAAATCTAAAAAATAGTCTTTGGCCTTCATAAGACCTGACCAAAAATGTGAATCTCCCGGCTTCCATTGAGCTTCACCAATGGTTTTGTTTTTTAAGTACTTCTTCCTAAGAAGCTCTTGCCAAACCCCATCTTCATTAATTAATTTGTATAACCATTTACTAAGCAGACAAGTATTCTGCAACTCTAGATTTATAATTCCTAGACCACCTTGGTCTTTTGGCAAACACAAAATCCCCCATTGTGCCAATCTATATTTTTTCTTATGATTATCTCCTTGCCAGAAGAAATTGGATCTGTAAAAGTCTAACTTTTTTAAAATACCTTTCGGCACTTGAAAGAAAGACATCATGTACATGGCAAGGCTGCTCAAAACAGAATTTATCAAAACCAAACGACCACCATAGGACAAAAGTTTTCCTTTCCAACTGCTTAACTTTTTCTGGAAACGATCTTCAACTATTTTCCAATCTTTATTGCAAAGTTTTCTATGATGCATTGGAATCCCAAGATATCTGAAAGGAAAGTGGCCCATATCACATCCAAAGATCTGTGAGTATTGGTCCACAAAGTTTTTTGCTTCCCCATAGCAGAACAACTCACTCTTGTGAAAGTTAATTTTTAATCCTGAAAGTTGTTCGAAAGCGCATAATAAGATTTTCATATTTTTCGCTTGTTCAATGTCATGCTCCATAAAAAGGATTGTGTCATCAGCATATTGTAGGATTGAGAGGCCATCGTCTACCAAATGAGGAATAAGTCCCTGAAATTGACCATCCTCCTTGGCCCTAGCAATGAATGTAGCCAACATATCCACTACCAGATTGAAAAGGATTGGTGACAAAGGGTCACCTTGCCTTAGGCCTTTTTTTGTTTGAAAATAGCGACCCACGTCATTGTTTACTTTTACTGCAACACTACCCCCAGAAACAAATTGGTCTACCCATTGGCACCACAAAGGTGAGAAGCCCTTCATTCTAAGGGTTTGTTGGAGGAAGGACCATTTAACTTTGTCATAGGCCTTTTCAAAATCCACTTTAAAAATGACCCCATTTAACTTCTTTCTATGCAATTCATGTATTGTTTCATGTAGAATTGTGACTCCTTCTAGAATATATCTTCCCAGCAGAAAGGCTGACTGTGAAGGTCGTATAACCTTGTCTGCCACCTTATTGATCCTATTTGTTGCAACCTTTGTAAAAATTTGAAGCTCACATTTAGGAGGCAAATTGGTCTATATTGTTGGACTCTAACGGCCTCTTGACATTTTGGGAGCAAGGTAAGAATACCAAAGTTGATGCTGAAAAGTGGCAGTTGTCCTCTATGGAAGTCATAAAACATAGCCATCAAATCAGCTTTTATGACTTCCCAAAACACCTGATAGAATTCGGCTGGGAAACCATCAGGCCCTGGTGCTTTATTGTGCTCCATTTGAAAAATAGCCTCCTTAACTTCCATTTCAGTAAATGTCTCCGTGAGAATAGTATTCTCTAATTCAGATACTTGTGGGATGTCATCAACTCGATTCTCTAGCATAGTAAAATTATTTTCTGTGGGCGGTCCAAACAAAGTTTGGTAGTATGAAGTTATGTGCTCTTTTAACTCCTCCTCATCTTTAATGATCTTATTATTCCCTTCCAACTGGAATATGCGTGTTTTCCTATGCTTACCATTGGCAATCAGCTGGAAATATTTAGTATTGTTGTCACCTTCTAATAGGTTTTTGGTCTTTGACCGCTGAAACCAAGCAATTTCTTCTTCTCTCAGCAAATGAGAGATTTTGTCTTTCAGACAACGAAGCATGTCTTGCTCATTTGGAGAAAGAATGGAATGTTCTGCCTTTCTATCTAGAATGTCGATCATAGTCGTGATTGCTTCTTTCTCTTTCTTATTTTTTCCTTTGATGTTCTTAGCCCATCCTCTCAAATATTGACGGGTGCGCCTTATTTTATATTGCCATTTTTGCATCGAGTTAGCACCCCTTGTTTCATTATTCCAGACCTGCATTACTTGTTCATAGAACCCTTCTCGTAATAACCAACATAATTCAAATTTAAAAGATTGTTGGTTACCTCGGTGGGCAGGAGTTCCTGAATCTAAAAGCAAAGGTGTATGATCTGAAATGTCTCTTGTTAGTGCCTGAACCGTCGCCAATGGGAATTTTTGTTCCCATTCTGTGCTCATTAAAACTCTGTCTAGCCTTTCGAAAGTCGGCGTATCCAGGGAATTAGCCCAAGTGAAACGACGTCCTGAAAGATCTAATTCTCTCAAATCCAAACTTTCAATGCATGCATTAAAAAGAAAAGGCCACCTATCATTGTATCTATCATTATTCTTTACAGCTGGGCTTCTAATGATATTAAAATCCCCACCTATTAAGATAGGTGTGTTTTCTACATTACACATCTGGACCATTTCAGTGAGGTATGCTTGTTTTAGTTCATCCTGAGCTGCTCCATAAGTAGCAATTAGAATCCATTCGAATCCATCCTCCTTGTTTCTAATATTAAATTTAATATGAAAGTCTCCCAAAGTAATATTACCAATATCAAACAATTGGATGTTGACACCAAGCAAAATGCCACCTGATTGTCCTCTGGGAGAGGTCCAATGCCAAAAGAAATCTTTGCCACCACAAAAGTGGTTCAAGTCTGCTATCGAATAATCATCTCTACGAGTCTCTAAGACTGCAATGAAATCTAAATTATTATCACAAGAAACGTCACTGAGGAATTTATATTTAGCCAAGTCCCTAAGACCTCTGCTATTCCAAAATAAACCTTTCATTTATACACTTTTTTTTTTAATATGAGCCACAGCTGGAATGTTCACTTTCTTTCTCCTTGAAGAGCCTTTATTTTTTGACCCAGTATGCCATTCACCTCGAATATGATTGGCATCCGCGCTCACATTCTCCTCAAATATACCACTACATAAGTGGCCAAGCGTGATGTATTCTATTTCATTATCTTCGTCTTCATCAGAGTTCTCTTCTTTCTCGACTTGAGACCGTTCCCTAACGCTATTTGCATTTAATCTATCCAACTCCCCATATTTAATCTCCGAAACTGAATTAGAAATAGCATTCGTATTTGAACCCATAGAAATCCCAACATTTTGAATATTGGAAGTAAAAGCTGAATCTGGAACTGATAAAATAGAATTATGGAGATGCTTACCACTATTTTTAGGCACTTCCAAATTTTTGATGGCGACCAATCGCTCAGCTCTTTCCATGGAATCTTCATCGGCGGTGGCTTCCCTCCGTTTGCTCCAACGAACTGGGGTTTGTGACGAGGTCCTCTTGGAAGGGGTTAACGAGTGCCTTATAGAAGTGTTGTCATCCTCCTCACTGATCACTTGATCGACTATATTGTCCAATTGCATATCCACTGCTTTGTCCATAATTTCCTCAGCCATCTCCCTTAGGACGTTGTATGAAAGTTTGTTGATCCCGTCGGGCTGCTCTACAGGTTTGTTTGTGGCCTGCAAATTGCCCAAACCCCTCCCTGGCAAAGCCTCTGTTTGCTGTGGCACCTGTTGGTGAGCAAGTGGACTGGAAGGCTTCGAATCACCACCTTTCTCCACATTGCAATTTAAGCTTTCAGGCATAACAGCATGCTGATGCCTAGTTTCTTCTTGTTGTTTCCCAGTGTTTTGAGTAGATTGTTGGCTTGCTGATCCAGTAAGCCCTCCACCAAGACCACCATGCTGGCCCTTTCCCATTTCTTTCTCTTCTTCCCCTAACAGATCATCATCCTCATCCATATTGTCACCATTGTGACCGCCATCATGAACAGCACTCGAGCTTTCTCCTTCCTCCACTATGAAATATATGGCATGTAGATATTTTCCAAAGACCACTTCTAAAGTTTCTGGGATTTTTTTAGGATCAAGAACAGCCACTTTAATTCGTGCCAAATCACTGGATCGAGTAAACACCATGTCAACCATCTGTGTAGCACCAATAAGAGTACCTACTGCCCATAAGATGAGAAAGTGTTTCCTTAACTGATGTGGTATTCCTCCAACCTGTACCCATATCTCAGGCAATTTGAACTTCACTTCCTCATGTGTTCCCCAAATAGAGCACTCAATTGTAACACCTGGACGATTTTTGACCTTTGCTTCTCCAAACTCATTCATGCGAGCAAGTTCCATTGCATTAGGGAATGCAGTAAGAAATGAATTTGCACCATGCTCTTTCACTTCCCACTGCCATGGAGATGGAACCAACCTCTCTAGTTCTCCTTTTACTTGGTCTGCTGTAAACTCACCACCCCTAATAGTGACTAGAGCCCAAGCAGCAGCCTCTTTTGTGTCATTGTAATCCTTATCCGAAACAGGAATATAATGAAAACCCAAGCCCGGTGCGCCATAACCCACAGTTTGAGCTACTGGTTTAACAGCTTTCAGAAGTAAACACCTATGGGATACATGGGTCATACTCTCACAAATTTGACAAAAAAGTGGAACTGGGCAGTCATCTGCCACGTGCCCACGCCGTCCACATTGCGAGCATTGCACCTTTGCCTTCTTTGCACCACCAGCAGCTTGATGCATTGCTGATGATTGCTGTCCCAACTCAGAAGCTTCCTCAGTCCCAACTTTTGTTGTCGCTGCAGCAGATGTTGCATCCACAGAATCGGTATCTGCGCCAAGAGTCTTCTTTGCCCCAGTTGTTGAGTTGGGAACACGCTGATGCTGTACTCCATTGCGCTGTGGGTGAGGGTTTTGCCGACGCACTGGCCTGTATTGGCGCCGATCTTGAGTGGTGCCACCGTGGCCCGGATGGAAAGCCCCATGCCCACTGCCATGTGCAGGCCCATGCGTTTCACGGTTTGCGCCCAGATGCTCACGTCCGATGGCTCCATAGTTTTCGTACCTGTGCGGCTCAAAGCCGCGACCACCAGCGGGAGGTTGGTAGCCATGACCCCCTCCTCCACTATGGAACTGGCGAGCGCCACCTGAAGCCACGAGATGCCCCTGTCCTGCGCCATGGGTTGTAGTACGACCGCGGGGAGCAGTCGGCTTAGCGCCATACGGTGGCTGTCCAGACATCTTGAATTTTTATCTAGACAATGCACTTTTTATCTAGTATTTTGTGCATTTGTTGATCTACATTACTCGGAAAAGAAAACAGAGGTCATGTTTTTCATCTGTGCCCGACAAAGGAAACTGATGATGCTCTTAACCAGAACAATCAAACCAGAACAATCAAATATCTTTCTCGCACATTTTTTCTGGTGCTGAGCCCACCCAGAGACTGAAATGCTGTACATTTGCTGTAGCACTTTATTTTATGGAACACAACGTTTGGCCCAGCATGTGGCCAGGATAAACCTATGATGATGGTTCTGGGAAAACATAGATATGGAGATGGCGTATTTAACAATGTGGAAAACTGTTTTCAAAACCGGATTTTTCAAGCATTATTAAGAATGGTCTCAACTTAGTTGAATTTAAATTTTTGTTGTCTTGTCCATAACATTAGCTAAGATGGATCATGACAACCAGATAATAAAGCAAGCTTCTTTTGAGCCATCATACTCTCTTAGTGCCTGTTTGTTTCCCTTGGAGATTATATAAGCTAACTTTTGAGTGAAGGGTAGTATGGTAAAAGAGCATCTCGGACCAGCAAAATAAGCTGAAATAAAAGTCGTGTATGGGGGCAGTCACTAAAATTGCATAGTGATCCTACCCTTGCCTAAGGTGCTTCAGCATTTCACATCCTTCGTTGTCCTATTCTGAGCATAATTGAACTAGAGTTTAGTACATTACTGGGACCATTGTGAATGTCAAAGTTAAAGTACTTGATGTGAAAAATGACAACATTTGCAGTGCAATATGAATTGGATGCATTTGGAAACAAGTAAATGCAGTGACTTACAGGGCAATTTGTAGAATCCCATCGTGAGGCACGTGTATGTGTATAGGCTATACCGATCTAATAAGAACTCTAGCGTGAAGTTCTCTTGCTAGTAAATTAGATGCATTTTCATGGTATGTATACAAGAGATATCAGTAAACAAAATTTATCATCCTCTGTTATAAAGGGGCCGGGTGTGGGTGGTAATCAAAGTTTGAACAGAAGCAGTAGATTCATACGAATATTGGAAGAGCAAAATGAGTTATTGGTAGCTGTGGACATGACTCCTGCTGTTCTTGTTGTGTCAGTGTGCATATGTGATGAAATATGCACTTTTTATCTAGTGTTTTGTGCATTTGTTGATCTACATTACTCAGAAAAGAAAACAGAGGTCATTTTTTTTATCTGTGCCCGACAAAGGAAACTGATGATGCTCTTAACCAGAACAATCTTTGTGTTGAAACTTGGATCATAACCACTAACGCTCCAGCTTCACATGATCACTGGTACTGTTTTCTCTCCTAATGATTGGCACTCTTTAGCAGCCGCAGTCTGCCACTTAATAACTCACTTCCGAAAATGAGCATTCCGGCCAAGGATTGAGGTGCATTATTGAGTTCCATAATATGTGCCTTCGGAATTTAATTACCTGCAACTGCATGGAGGTGTCACCCCACTGTATAGTACAATGGGAGATCATGTGCACAACACTGAAAACCAGTGTATAATCTTTGCTACCCAATAGTTATTTTAGTTGAGATCCTCCTATATCTCAAGAGTAGCCAGAACCAGAAATTTGGTGTCTGTTAATGCCATGAATATAAAGTTACTCGATCACTAAAATTGCATATTGGTCCTACCCTTTGCTAGCATAAAAGTCAGGTGCTTCAGCGTTTCATATCCTTTGGTGTCGTATTCTCATATCCTTCAATGGCCTTTTCTCACATCTTTCGGTGTCCTATTGTGAAAATAATTGAACTAGTTAGAGTTTAGTAAATTACTAGGAGCATTGCAAATGTCAAAGTTAAAGTACTTGGTGTGAACAATGACAACACATTTGCGGTGCAATATGAATTAGAGGCATCTGAAAACAGGTAAACATGCTGACTTATGGTGCAACTTGTAGGATACCTTCGTCACGGATAGGCTTCGTGTGGCGCATGTGGACAGGCTTTACGGATCTAAGATTTCTAGTGTGAAGTTTTCTTGCAAATTAATTAGTCAGACCATCATTGTGTTGGTAGTAGAGTGTCACACCCGGTTTTAATGACAAAACCGAATGACAATCATATGTGCACCAGGATCAAGTTTACACACATATGAGACTTCATAAGGGATAAACAATAGCAGTATCATGTAAAACAATACAAAAGACATACAACTTATCAGGGTTACAGCTTATCCTAGAAACGAAGGCTCCAATACTTCACAGGCAATCGACTAGGGGTTGCGTACGCCTAGCACCATCTTCGACGACTTCACAACAGCTTCTGAGCAGCAGTAAGCAAAGGATGAGTACACTTATGGTTGGTACTCAGCAAGGCCACAAGAAATAACCAGAATACCAATTTATTATCAACTTAAAATATATTAATCATGTGAGGGTCCAGGCCGCTCTTGACCGTGAGCACGGTTGTTATAACAGTTTTTAACACTCTGCAGAGGTTGTACACTTTCACCACAAGCCGCGTAAAAGTTCAGAAGAACTTTGAACCCAACCATGCTGTGCTAGCTAGGCACAATACCACACTTCCGAGGTGTGATTGCATAGGGACGCTATGAGGCCTTTAGAAAGACACACAGATAACTAGCAGCCCGCTAGAGTTTCAGCAGCGGTGAGGTGCATAACCCTCCCTAATGAGGCCGTACCTTGGCGAAGGCTACTCCTCCAAGAGGACCGAGCTATGACCCCTTCACCGGCCCCCTCCTCGCCCTTTCGGTAAGGCTACTAGTCACCTATACATCTAATTAATTAGCCAAGACCAGAGCCATATAGGACTCGTGGTTGTACTGTTTTTCTGGGTGGTCCTCCATGTTCCAATTAACATCATCGTGATATATTAAAAGCAAAGATAGAAGGATGGTTAGGGACACTTGCCTTTCTCCAACATAAATGTACTCTTACTGCTTGTCAGCTTTTGCTCACTTGGAATTCTTGATCTTGAAGGCAACGAACGACGATCCTTCTACTCGAAGTAACCATCGGGTACAAACATACAAAGCAAACAAACAAGTATAACTAAGAACAATACACCAAACAAAAAAAAGCTTAAAAGAACACACTAAAGGACGGGGCTCAAAGAAACGCTGAAAACAACACGTGGTTGAAAAGAATACTATCGTACATTTGCATTTGTGAGAGCAAAACAGACTATATGCTTGATTTACTTTAATTAAAGAAAAGAATGTGTAAAAGGATATTTCAAAGAAATACCCAAGTTGTTTTATTCAAATTATTTCCAAATTTTAAAAGCGAAATAAAACCTAGTCATATTTTATTTACAGATATTTCTATAGGAATTATGCCATTTAACAATTAACTTAAAATAAAAGACATGTGATGCGTCTAATCAAATTATTTCATGTGACGTGTTAAACTAAACAAATTATTATTGAAAACACATTTATTTAGTATTATTCAAATTAACAAGACTTTAAGAAATACTGTGGTATTAACCTAAACAAGTTTTATTTGAAAACTATAGTGGAATGTTCATTAATCAATTTAATATTCTATTTAACTTTAGAAAAATGAACTAGACGAAACAACGAGACTAAACGATAGCTCACGCTAAACGGAGACTAACGAAACAAGAACGAGCTAGAACGGAGCTAAAACATAGAATCTACGGCTAAAACAAGGTAAAGGGCTTAACCTGCGAAAAACTGAGGACCTATATGTGATTAACCATAGCCAAAAAGGGGTAGCAAAGAAGAAACTCTAGACTCAGTGAATAGTCACTGCGAATAGCAGATCTTCAGGGTTAGATGCGCAAAAAAAAACTGGATAGGACGGCGGGTTACATTTGTAGGAAGCTGAGGGGTTAAAGAGTAAAAACAAAGGTATGGTTGTAATTATTTTCTATTGGGAGTGGATGGCGGGTTGAATAGAGAAAACTGCAGGTGTTCTTTTGCAAAACATCCAGTTGACCGGTATGATCTTGGTTAGACTATTTGGAGATGCGATCTGGGCCGTTCATTTGAATTCGGACGGTGAAAAGAGGATCAGGTGGCCGGCGGGGGGAGCAGGCAGCGGCGCCGATACTGCTCGCGGCGGAGGGTCGCCGACGTGAGCTCGGCTCGACTCCAGAATGCGCTAGGAGCGACTGAAGTTGCACAGGAACGGAGAGGGAGTCGCGGGGATCTCACCAGTGCTTATCTCGGTGTCGGGGAAGGGACGTAGGAGCTCGTCGGTGAGCGGCGGCGGTGGCGTTGCCATCTCTCGCGGCGGAGCTCCTCCGGCGCCGGCCCTGCACGGTGCAAGAGAGCATGGGGGAGCGGCGGGGACTGCACGGGGAGAGAGAGAGAGATAGAGAGAGAGAGAGAGAAAGATCACAGGGGTTTCACCTCGGGGTTTCTCGTTGTCGGAGGATGGCCCGAGTGTGCCAGCGACGAGCGACGGCGGGCAGTGAAGGGCGGTGAGCTCGGGCGGGTGCTCAGGTGGGTGGAGTTGGAGCGTGAAAGGGACAAGAGGACCAGGAAGAGCAGTAATGTGGGGGCTCCACTGCGCATTCAAGACGAGCGCGGGTGGGAGGGGAGAGCGAGAATAGCGGGAAGATGGGTGGCGGCAGCTCGGGCCATGCCGAGCTCTGCTGGAGAGGGATGCGGCGGGAGGTGGGAGAAGATGCTGACGGGTGGGGCCCGGTGTCAGTGAGAGGGAGAGGTGGAGTGGAGAGGGCGAGCTGGGCTGCTGATGGGCCGAAAGAAAAAAAAAGGAAAGGAGGTTGGGATGGGCTGAAATCAGGGAAGGAAAGGGAAATGCTTTTGGTTTTTATTTTGAATTTGTTTAGGGATTTCAATAGGAATTAGATTTGGAATTTGAATAGGACTTTGAATAGCAACTAGATTAGGGATTTTGGAATTTTGGAATTTTGGATGTTACATAGAGTCATGTTTTCATGTTGCTAGTAAATTAGAAAGGCCATTTGTGTTGAAACTTGGATCATAAGCGCTAATGCTCTAGCTCCAGCACGCGCAGGCAAAACCGGTGAAACCGATTTGAGGATCCGGTGAAACCGGTTCTTCGGGGCTTGCTGCGTAGATCTAAGATCGCCGGCCCGGGAGGGACCCCGTCAGGGCAGGCGCGCCTAGGGTTGCACTAAGGTCGGCAGGCCACTTAGAATGCCGTCAACGCCATAGAGACAAAGGACGAACAGAAATTAGGGTTGGAAAAGCTAGGGTTTGGAGATGACAAAAAGTAATAGTAATAAATGTTTGATCGATTGGATTGATCCTCAATCGGCCGTGGCCCTTCATATTTATAGGGTGGGGAGGTCTTGCCCGGCAAGGAATGTCCTATTACAACTCAGATTTACAAAAAGAGTCCAAACCTACTAGGACTCGGGGAAAACTGTCACACCCGATTTTGAGAACAAAATCGAATGCATCACATGTGTGTGCCAGGATCAGTTCATCACACACATGCTGACTTCATCAGTGTACATATCACAAGACCATGTTCAAAAAGTAAAGAAATTACATAACATAGTTCACTCACGATAGTTTGACACAAATGTCTTAAACGCACACCGGATAACTAAGCGGAACAGCTTCAGGACTCCATCCACAGGCTATCAACTGGTTGACGCGCCTAGATCTCGTCGTAGTCGCTGTAGTACTCCACTTCAGGGTTGACTTCTGATCAGCAGGTATTTAGCAAGGATGAGTACACTTATGGTTGGTACTCAGCTAGTGGGGGAATATGCAAGGCCATCAAAGGGGTTCAGGCTCAAGCGGTTAGCACTTTTAGTTGGTCAAGTTTTATTAGCAAGCACCTATTTACTAGGTATAAGTATATACCAACCCAAATTAAGTATAAAGTATACCAAAAGTATCCATCCAAGACCCAGAACCACAGATTAGATCATGTTTGAGTTCAATTATCATGTGAGGGTCCAAACCGCTCTTAACCGTGAGCACGGCTGATATATCAGTTTTACACTCTGCAGAGGTTGTACACTTTACCCACAGCTAGTGTTCCCTTGTTCGCCCGGGTTTGCAAAGCCCTTAAACACTTCCTTTGGTGAGTGGCGAGGGTTCACTATGAAGCCTTTACAAAGACCTAGGCATTAACTAGTGGCCCGCTAGAGCTTCAGCAACGGTGAGGTCCATAACCCTCCCTAAAGAGGACGTATCTTAGCAAAGAATACTCCTACAAGAGGACCGAGCTATGACCCCTTCACAGGCCCCCTCCTTGCCCTTCCTATAAGACCAACTAGTCAACCCCGAGTCTAATTAATCAGCTAAGCCAGAGCCATATTAGACTGTGGTTGCACTGTTTTCTTGGGTGGTTCTCCATGTTCCAATTAACCATGATGATCTTATAATTAAGCCAGAAAGTAACAACATAAATGAAATCATGATTAATTGAGTAACCAAGTAACAGAACCAACCCAAGTATAAGCAAGCTAAGCATTGATCTACCCAAAAAGTAGCCAGGTGGTTCAAGGTTCAAGGTAAAAAGATTCTAGTCATGTCCTAAATAGGATTCCCATCAAAATTAATGCATTGCAGTAAAGTAAAAATGTCATTAATGAATGTAAATGGGACAAAAGAGTAATCATGAAGAGGGAGGCCACTTGCCTTCCTCAAACTGTTGCGGGTCTTCTTCAAAGTTTGCTGCTCTTCCCCTTCTTCGAACGGCACGCTCTCTAACGATCAAACAAAGCAACACAACAACATAAATGAAAACTGTACACCAAACAGTACTAAAAGTACAGAACATCTATTCTAAACTAAAGAGGATGCAGAGACGAACGCGTGGACACTAAAATCGCCTAAATCGGATTTAAAATGACGAAGTTACACTAAAAACAGGGTTGCAAGGGCTAATATGCAATAACAACTAAGTTTGCGCACTGTTTTGAAAGAAACCGAGGGCATAAACATAATTACTTATAAGAATACAAGGGCTAACATGCTAAAAGACAGAGCAGGGACTGCGGGTTCAAATATTCCAGAGTTTAGGGGCCTAAACATGAATTCTAAGGGCATATATGCAATTACTTTGCACTGGATCAGGACTGCGGGCTGAAAATTAAAAAGAACAGGGGCTCTTAAGCAAATTTCACAAGCCCTGGACGGTGGGTTTGATTAATCAAAAGCTCAGGGGTCAAAACAGATAAACCGAGGGCATATATGTGAATACTTTGTACTGAGTTTGGACTGCGGGTTGAATAAAGGAAAACTCAGGGACTCTTTAACAAGATTGCCAGGGCGCCGGTCTGACCCGGGTTTGACCGGTACGCCGGGACGCATCTGGGCCCTAGATCTAAGGATGGACGGCGGGAAATCAAAGGGGACGCCGGCGGGTACTAGGCGCGGCGGCGCCGCCGCGGGCGCGGCGATTCCTCGCCGGAGCTAGCTCGGCAGGGCGCTACGGACCACGAGAACTTGAACAAATGGCATGGGAGTGATCAGGAGGACATGGTGAGCTCACCAGAGGTGTTTTGGTTGTCGATTGGAGGACGGAGGTGCGTCGGCGACAAGGAACCGCGGGCGCGAGCTCGGTCGGACGGCAAAGACAGAGCTCCGGTGGCTGCTTCGGCTCCTGGATGCCGGGGTGGTGCTCCGGGTGGCCCTGCGTGCGAGAGATCGGGACGGAGAGGGTCAGAGAGGGTCGGACGGGGAGGAATGACGGTGGCGGCGATGGTGGATCACCTCGGCGGCGGTGAGCTTCAAGGGCAACGGCGACGTCGGGCACCAGAGAGCAAACGAGCGCGGGGGCAGAGTGATTTGGAGTTGCGTGGGTGTGCGTGCGCGGAGGGGCTCTGGCGAGCTTTATAGGAGAGAGGGGGAAGCAAAGGGGAGGCGCGGCCGAGGGAAATCGGGCGACGGGGGCGGCGGTTGCCGAGACGGCCTTGGGCGCGCGGGGAGCCTCACGGTTTGACGGGAGAGCCTGGGAACGTGGGAGTGGGTGCGGTTGCGGGAGCGGCAGCTCGGTAGTGGGCGCGGGGCTGAGCGCGCGGGAGATGAGCGCGCGTGGCGAGTGTTGGTATTTCTTAGCATCACCACTTTAGAGTAGTGATGGTACTAGAGATACTTCATCGTAAATCTAGACGTTACAGATATTCTGCAAGCGCACATAGAAGTACGTTGTAGCATTTCACCCCGGGAGTATTCCAGAGTATCGTTATTTGTTTATCCGCAGGGAAAGCGTTTAGTTAAGAGAGAGATGTCATCCCATGTAATTACTTACAACAGCATTAATATACCATAATCTAAACAGGGGTAAAGAATATAGAAGTGAATGGGTAGAGTGACACACAGAAGTTCATTGCTCATCATTATGGTAGTCTTAGTTAGTAATAATACATTAGTGAAGATCACCAAGGTTTCATTAGCATCATACGAATGTGACTAGTTATACTACAATACCCTATACAAGCTCATTCAATGATCATAAGCAAGAGGACATATCGAGGTATCCAGTGGTTCCCTCATCAAGGAACGACAGTAGGACGTCTTATCATAAAGGCCTAATACCCACTCCCGTACGTGGAGGATTACAAAGGACGGACAGGGCTGTCACCACCTGCCGCCTACCTCTACTAATCCGTGGGGCAGCGGTACCCTCAACAGTATACTGTATCCCAAACACCATGTTTGCAATACAAGATACAACTCTATCTATCACGTTAATAAATAGAGCAACCAAGAGGCACATTGAGCCAATGACATTGCATACATTCACTTGATTGAGGTGCAAGACATAAGTAGTATATACTAAACAAGTATAGCATAGCTGAGGCACATGACATAAGTAAGAAGGTATTTTCATTAAGATCAGAGTACAAGAAGTAAGTAAGAGAATACAGGAGATGAACTCTCGAACTTACCAAGACTCCTTCAGAAGCCCTTCAGCAGATCTAACACTATGACTATCACTACTAAGACTAAGACTAAGCTTGTAGCAAAGAGAGCTCTTCTTCTGGTGTGTGTTGAGTACGGTGCCCCCTTGCAGGTATTTATAGCATCACAAGGACGGTTGGAGACGGCCAGAGGCGGTTGAGGCCGGTTGGAGGTGGGCCTAGGTCGGCCGACGTCCAAGGATCGGCCGACCCTTGGATCCACCATCTTCAACTCTCCACGGCGTAGATGTCTTCTGCATGGCGGTTTACAGCTTCAGGTCAAAGGAGGGCCGAGTCGGGCGCACGGGAGGATCGGCCGACCTGGCCAGGTCGGCCGACTTCCCATAACCGCCATTAGGGCCCACCTTCCTCTGGGAGGCTTACATGTGGGTCCTAAGGTCGGTTCCAGCTGGGTATCGTCGGTTTGGGTACATTATATTTGTCTCTGGTTGTGGGCCCTTCAATCCATGTGATGGACATGTGGCTCATCCTCGACCCTTGGCTTCCACCGACCATGAATCAACGTTCAAGATCCTTACATTGTGTGCTTCTTGACCTGTGTTGAGGTTGGGCTCGATTGGGATCCAGACCAGGTCGCCCGACCTAGCCAGGTCGGCCGACCTGGGCTTGTGCCCAATTTCGTCCATCTTTTGCACCGTAGTCCCTGTACTCAAATATATTCCAGATATGCATGGTATACCATTATTTGAATACTAATGTCTAAGTTATGCCTTGATCTTTATTGGTTTCTGAGCCTATTGACGGTCGGATTTTCTGTTATAAGGACCGTCAACAACTCCCCCAAGCTTAACCCTTGCTCGTCCCGAGCAAAGATTAAAACTTTTAGGTTCAGTGGATTAGGAGTTGCTTCCTCATTACTCCTCAAAAGTACCAGTGGTTCAACAAGATATTCTACCAAAAATTGAATGAGCTGGTAAAATAAACTTCCCTCATTACCTTGGCCTTTTATGGGGCTTGTAGCTTCTCCTGGTCTTGGGCGGTTGATGGCTAGAATGACTTAGATTAAGCACCTTGCCTTCTACCTAGCTAGACAATCAAACCGGAGGTTTTGGAAGTTTTTCAAGAGAAAGCAGAGTTCCTTAGGTGGTACTCTCAAGTCACTCATGGTGTATTTCCTTGCCAAAAACCTCTCTCAACTCTCATGTCACTCTTTGAAGTGGAGCTTATGCTAGGAGAGCTTTATAGCACACTTGTAATGCACATATTGTAAAGTCAAAATCAGGATTCGAAGAGAAATAAGTCATACTCTTAAACCAAGATGTGCACGTGTGTGAACGGCATGGTAAATGATAGCTCTTTTTCGCAGGTATCTCTTCCCCGTAAAGAATTGCTTTTAGAGACATGGCTTTATTTTTGAATCAAGAGCTTCATTTGCTCTTTCTCTCTCTTTTTTTATAATCAGCCTATGCCTCTCTTTGTAAAAAGATGGGGAAAACAGCACCTTACATTATGTAGAGCTTCTATTTGGTGGAATGATATGTGTCATGTGTACTTCCAGTGTAGAAGTATAACATGTATATGGTGGCGTGTACGTGATCTTGGCTTTAAAAGCATGAAGTAAATCTCTAAAAATCACAAAAACTTTGACAAAACTCAATGCAAAAACAAGCAGCTTAAATAGGGGTTAAAACAGTATAAGCTTTGGCAGGAAATTTAATCACCACAAGGAACTCTCTTCATTTTATTTTCAAAAGAGAAAACTCCGGTTATCAAGTCTAACTCAGTAAGATCTTAAGGAAACTCGAGTCTTATCATATCTTAGCTAACAACAACTTAGACTAGAGCTTGCATATGCTACCCACAGATAGACAAGATAACAGAAAAGATCATGTTCAACCAACAAACTCAAAACTTAGGAGAATAACAGGTTGAAACATAGGGACAAGAGAGAAATAAGAGCAACTATTCATCATATCCGAAATAAAGATTGAAGCATGGACTTTAAACATTAAGGGATCATTGTAGATGGCTCTCATTTACTAACTTTATTTGAAAAGAAAAAAAACTTTATTTGAAAGAAAGAAAAAACTTTGTTTGATAGTTCTTACCTGAACTTACCTGAGCTGAGGGTCCTCCCCCAAGCTAGTTGTTGACACCGATGAACCTGTCGGCGCAGGACTCGTATTTTACGTCGTCGAGCGAAGACGTCTCCGATATGTGATTTAACTTGATGAAGCAGCATCTGACCCTGGAGATGAGGATACAGATGATTTAACTCACCATACCTGTTTTACCTTCTTATGGCGGTCGACAGCTTGCTCCGGTGTTTTCTTCGTCTGTGCTTTTGCACCTCGTGTAGACTTCTTGTTGTGCTTTGCGTAATACCGGATGGGGAAATCCTTTTCCCAGAACTTATCCATAAACTTGATCAGGCTGTCTTTTTCTGGAGGTGTTACCTCCACTTCCTTGACGTTCTGACTGTTTTCTCCCATACTTGATCTTGATCATGGAGCATTGCTCCACTTTTGGCCTGAACTCAAATCTCTCCTTCCTTCCATTAATGTTGAGCTGGATTTCTCCAGCACCCACATTAATGTGAGCGTCTGCTGTGCTCAAGAAGGGTCGCCCAAGGATGAGCGATGAGTCGTTGCTCACGTCCATATCCAGAACCACGAAGTCGACAGGAACGAAGCAATCCCTGATGCGCACCGGAATGTCTTCGGCTATCCCCTCCGGGTAGCGAACTGTGGAATCGGCCAACTGCAGTCTCATGGGAGTAGGGGACAAGGTAGTATAATTAAGGCGGTCAAATACTACCTTTGGCATGACGCTAACACTTGCCCCCAGATCACAGAGTGCATGCTCAAAATGCTGTGTCCCAATTGTACACGATGGTGGGACATCCTGGGTCCTTCTTCTTCTCCGGAACCTTGTTTAGGATGGCCGCACTGCACTCCTCAGTCAGCTTCACGACCTCGGTACTTGGGAGTGGACGTTTGTTGTTGAGAATGTCCCTCAAGTACTTAGCATAGGTCGGTACCTGCATAGCATCCAGCAATGGTATGTGTATATTTAACTTTTGAATGACTTCTACGAACCTGGCGAACTGCTCATCCGCGGAAGGTTTCTTCTGACGTTGCGGGAATGGCAGCACGTTGCTGTCGTAGAACTCATGTGGTGCACTTTGTCCAGCTGGTGCCAGCTCGGCTTCAGGCTCTTTCTCCACTTCTGGGGTTTCCTTCCTTGGTGTTGCTGCCTTCCCTGCATGGTTAACTGGGACTGGATCCCGAGTAGCCTTACCGCTTCTCGTAGAAACAGCTTTCACATTTTCAAAAGATGATTCCGGTTGCCCAGGAATTCGCCCCTTGTCACCAGAAGGTACAGTAGCCGCTAGCTGAGCTAACTGAGTTTCTAGCATTTTGTTAAAGCTTAGCTGGCTCTGGAAGGTCGAGGACAAACTTTCTATCTTAGAATTTATACCCTCTAGAGCCTTATCATTAGCAGCAAGCCTCTTAGAGATAGATTCATTAATCCTGGATTGACCAAGGACAAGTTCTTTGAGGGAAGGTTGGTTAGAGAAAGAATTATTATTGTTACCTCCCTGGTAGAATATGCGTTGCTGATTCCAGTTCCCTTGAGGACGGTACCCGTTGTTGCCATTTACGAACTGTACCTCCTCTTGCGTCTCGAGGCAGTTGTTCCCCGAGTGGCCAGTTTCTCCACAGACTTCACACGTCATGTGTGAGTCCAGTGGCCCTTCATTCTCGGCGCCTCCATCCTTGGTGTGGTCATCAAGGCGCTTCATGATAAGATCCATCTTGGCGGCCAACATGTCCACCTCCTTCACGGTGTGCATATCGCGTTTACGTCCCTGAAGACGGTCGTCATTCCAAGATTGGTTTGACACCATCTTCTCAATGAGAAGCTTGGCAGCGGCCACGGTCAAGGAAAGGAATGCCCCTCCAGCAGCAGCATCCATGTGTTCACGGGCTGTCTGGGACAACCCATGATAGAAGTTATGAAGCAGGAGCCATTCTTGCATGCTGTCGGGGGTAGACCCCCAGGGGTGCCCAGCAGGCGGATTGGCCCAACCAGCAAGGGGCGGCCCAATCCGAGTGCAACTGGGCTGGTTTGTCAGACTGGGTGGCCCACCAGTCGGGAGGCCCACCAGTCGGGCGAACCGAATGGGCGCGACGGCGCGCGCGGCAAGAAAGAAGACGGCGTATCCCGCAAGAAGCTCGGAGATCAAGATAAGCTAGCCGGAATTATAGGGAAAGATATCTGTAATCGTTATAGGATCGAATCCTTGTATTTCGGGTAGGTTACGATCTCTAGCCGACTTGTAACTC
>CM014272.1:22905043-22927032 GCA_004135705.1 Alloteropsis semialata
GCATTCAAGCCAACCCAGAGAAGATAGACACCATCCGAAGGATGAAACCGCCGACTGGGAAGAAAGAGATCCAGAAGCTAACTGGTTGCATGGCGGCTTTGAGCAGATTCATCTCTCGGCTCGGGGATAAGGGCCTGCCGTTCTTCAAGATCCTCAAGAAAACCGACAGGTTCGAGTGGAACCAAGAGGCACAGCAAGCTTTCACCGACCTCAAGAACTACCTCTCCAATCCACCGGTACTCGTCGCCCCGCATAACGACGAAACGCTACTCCTGTACATCGCTGCCACGACCAATGTGGTGAGCACTGTCATCGTCGTGGAAAGGGAGGAAGAAGGAAAGGTGCAACGAGTACAGCGACCAGTCTACTACGTGAGCGAAGTACTCAGCGAATCCAAGTCTCGCTATCCCCAGGTGCAGAAGCTACTCTACGCACTGCTGATCACATCAAGAAAACTCCGGCATTATTTCCAAGCGCATCGCATCAAGGTGGTCACGCAATCTCCACTCGGGGAGATCCTCCACAACAGAGACGTCACGGGGCGAATCATCAAGTGGTCCGTCGAGCTCGCCTCCTTCATCATAGACTTCATCCCGCGCACCGCCATCAGGTCGCAGATCCTCGCCGACTTCGTCGCCGAATGGACCGAGAGCCAGGACGCGAAAGAAGACACCAGCAGCGAACACTGGAAGATGTACTTTGACGGCTCCCTCATGATCGACGGAGGAGGGGCCGGGGTACTCTTCATCTCGCCGAAAGGGGAACAGCTCCGATACGTCCTCCAAATTCGTTTCCCCGTCACCAACAACGCCGCCGAGTATGAAGCAATTCTCCACGGGCTCCGCATCGCCACCTCACTAGGCATAAAGAGGCTCCTGGTCTATGGCGACTCCGCTGTTGTTATAAACCAGGTGAACAAAGAGTGGGATCGCCACAGCGAGCGGATGAACGCCTATTGCGAGGCAGTGCATAAGCAGGAGGGGAAATTCTATGGAGTTGAGTACCACCACGTCCCACGGGAAGACAACCTCGCCGCTGATGCACTCGCCAAGTTGGGATCCACCCGCGCGGAAGTTCCAGGGGGAGTGTTCGTGCAAGGCCTCCTCAAACCCTCGGTTAAAGAGTTGAGCGACGAGCCAGAGCCTGCCCCGGAACTCTGCGAGGTGCTGGCTATTAACGCCGAAGAAGAAGACTGGATGGCCGAGTTCATAGATTTCCTCGCCTACAACAAAGTGCCAAAAGACCCCACGGAGCGAAAGATCCTGGAGCGCCGAAGCAAAAACTACGTGGTGGTCGGTGGCGCCCTGTACAGACGAGCCGCCACAAATCAAGTATTCATCAAATGCGTCACGAAAGAAGTCGGCCTCCAGATCCTTGATGACATCCACTCGGGAAGTTGTGGAAGCCACGCCGCCGCAGGGACACTAGTCGGGAAAGCATATCGAGCAGGGTTCTTTTGGCCCACCGCCGTCTCCGACGCCAAAGCACTCGTCCGCCGATGCCAGGGGTGCCAATTCTTCGCCAAGCAGAAACACCTCCCGGCCCAAGCTCTACGCACCATCCCGCCTTCGTGGCCATTCGCCTGTTGGGGGTTGGACATGGTGGGACCATTCAAAGCTGCCCCGGGAGGTTACACACACATCCTCGTGGCCATCGATAAATTCTCCAAATGGATAGAGTACAAGGCCATCGTCGGAACTCCAACATCAAAGCAAGCCGCCGCCTTCGTCGAAGAAATCACACACCGGTTCGGAGTCCCTAACAAGATCATCACCGACTTGGGGACACAGTTCACCGGATCCGCCTTCTGGGACTTTTGCGAGAACAGCTGCATCGGTGTATACTACGCCTCCGTCGCCCATCCCAGATGCAACGGACAGGTGGAACGAGCCAACGCCATGATACTCCAAGGACTAAAAGCAAGAGTCTTCGACCCATTGAAGAAATTCGCCGGACGGTGGCACCAAGAGCTACCACAAGTCATTTGGGGACTCAGGACTCAGCCGAGTCGTGCAACAGGTCATACTCCGTTCTTCGTCGTCTACGGCTCCGAGGCGATCCTCCCCACCGACATTGCTTTCGGATCTCCGCGCATCGATAACTACGACGAAGGTGAAGCAGAGGCAGCTCGCGAGGTGGACCTAGTCTCCATCGAAGAACACCGAGTTAACGCGCTCATACAGCACGCGCGTTATCAGCAACAACTCCGACGCTACCACGACAAGAATGTCCAGGAACGGGATTTCAACATTGGTGACCTCGTCTTACGCCGAGTGCAATCCACTGCAGGGGTTCACAAACTCTCCGCCCCATGGGAAGGCCCGTTCATCGTGACTCAGGTCATATGTCCGGGTACTTTTCGTCTCCAATACGAGGATGGCACCGAGGTCCCACACCCGTGGAACATAGAGCATTTACGCCGATTCTACCCATGAAAAGCTATGTATCACAAAGTTCAATAATAGTATATGCTTTTTTCCTCCGTATATTTGTTCTCCTTGCAAAACCTCTCAGAATCACTCTGTTCCCGAGTAGTTCTTAACTAAATGCTGTGTAACCGGGCCTGGAACGACGCCTAAGCCTTCTACACGTGCACGGATCTGCTCTCGACGTTATGAACTTAGGATAAGTGAAGCAAAGGGAAAAGCACATTTCAGCTTAAAGCTACTCGGGCAACGTTAAAACATAAAACAAAGTATCCAACACTCTTGTTTTACTTGTTTCTAACCACTTGTATATACAAAAAGTCTACACTACTCTGCTACAGAATACAGGACTCTACTCAAACTTGAGAGCCTCGCCAACTTTCTCGGCAATCAGGCGAGTTTCAGCCATCGCCGCATCGACCTGCTCCGCCGTGGCATCCGCCGCCACCCCATCTCCGACCGGCGCAAGATCAATCCGCGGGTATAGTGTCCGAACACGCGCCAAGGCGTCGTTCGCGCACACAACGGCCGATTCCTTGATCAACTCGGCGATGCGGACTGGCGCGGCTTGAAGACGCGGGACTAAGGCAGTCGGCTCACCCTCCTCCGGAGCCACGGAGTCTAGCAGCTCCCTCGCCGCCTCGTTGACCTCCGTCAGCGCCAGATGCACCGATGACAGATCTTGCTCCAGGCCTGTTATGATTTGAGAGTTATTCTGAATTGTATACATGGCTTGGAGCATCGTCGTGTCCGCACCTTTCCGGAAGTCCTGCTCCTGCTTCAGTTTGCCCACCATCACCTCCTCCGACTGCTGCAGAGTTGCGTTCGCAAATCGCAGCTCCTTCAGCTCGGTGACGTGACGCTCCCTCTCCATCTCCTTCTCTGGAAAGGCAAAGAAGCACTCGGTCAGGACGAAAACAACACGGTAAAGTCCTACAGTCCAGCAACTACTCGGGAATTACAAGGACAGGGCCTTACGATGAAGAATATGTCGATGCTCCACGACGTCGTCGTTCAAGCTCTTCTTGGCAGCGTCGCGTTGACGCTTAACCCGTTTGAGCTCTGCTTCCGCCTTCGCCGCACGACAGAGCGCCGACTCCGCATCCTGAGCCTGCGCAAGGCGCGACTGCCGAAGCATAGCCAACTTCTACAACCGTCCGAAAAGGCGAAGAACTCAGAAAACCAATAAAGAAAAAGAAAAGGTCATCAAGACAGGGGAGGAATCTAACCGCTGCAAGGCGCTGGGCGTGGTCGACAGCAATCTGAAGCTCGGCGATCACCGAGCCCTCCTTCTCCGCCATGGTGTCCACCCCGGGGACAGTGATGGTCCCCGAGGTGTCCAACTGCTCCGGCGGATCCTCCTCCTGGGCTTCTCCCCGAGTAATGTCGACCGCGGCTACGGGCGAAGACTGGATCACCGTGTCCACGACAGGATCCCCAGTGGCGCTCGGAGTAATCGCCGCATCGTCGGCTGCCGGCACCTTCACTACCACCTCCGGGTCACACCCGACTGGGACCTCCGCCGTCTGCGTCGCTCCTGGCCCATCGGCCGAGTTCGTCGCCTCGGGCGTAGCACCCGAGGATGACTGGCCCGCGGGTGCGGCCAAGGGAGCACTCGGGCCTCGCGGGACCTCAATTGAAGGAGCCCTCCCGCTGGCCGCCTCACCGTCCACATCGGAGGCATTGCTGAAAAAAGCACTCGGAAGTTAAATCAAGAACTCGAAGACAAATGATAACAAGAAGAAATGTGAAGACCGACAACTCACCGAGTACTCTTCACCACCGCGACTCGGGGCCGAAAGACGGGGAACTTGGGACGCCGCTGCGACGAAGCCGCCATAAGGATTGGTCGGGTCCCCAAATCGGAGACTGGCCTTGCATCCGCCGTGGCCTGCACAAGCGTCTCCGCCACCATGCGCCGCCTCTCCTCCACCGAGACGCCCATGGCCCGGGCGTGCTCCTGCTCCTGGAACAAGGCATCGGGCACCGCCTCGTCCTTCTCCTCTTCCTCCATGACGGCCGGGGAACGACGTCCCGGCTCGTCAACATCGGCGTCCGAACCCGCAGACGGCCGCTGAGCCGGCTGCGTGTCCGATTTCTTCGCCGCCACCTTCTTCGCCAACACCTTCTTCGTGCGCCTCCACTTGGGAGGCGGCGGCACCGTACCCGCCACTGCATCTCGGACGGAGGGCGCTTCATCTGACAACGTGGCCGAGTCGTCGGCCGCCCCGTCGTCAGCAACTGCCGCCCGCCTGGAAACGCCGCCCCCACGGTTGTTCCTCTTCGCCACAGCCGCCCGGCGCTTCCGCGGACGGTCCTCCACCACCTCCTCATCCGAAGGACTCAGAGAGCCCTCCGTGTCACTCGGCACCCATATACGGGGAGCAGGCGGCTCAACCGCTCCCTCTGCCCGAGTGCCGCCCTGAGCAGCCGGGGGCGCGTCCTCGAGAATCACCTTCCTCGGGAAGTCCTCCGGAAGTGGGGCAGCAGAGAAGTATTCGAAGGCCTGATCCTGCGCAAGAGATGACGCAAAATCAGACGGCCAACGGACGCTACCAGAAATTACTCAAGAAAGAACATTCAAAAGCACTCGGAAATGCAACTTACCGGTGGTGGAGGCCTCTTCAGTGAAAAAGGGCGCGGCTGGTCCTTCTCCGACACGCGGCCGAGGAAGAACCCGCCGACGCGCGCCTTCATCTCCTCCTTTCCCACGGTGCGGTTAGCAGCCCGAGTGGGATCATCTTGGCCCGAGTACTCGTAGCTCGGGTGCTTCCGCTCCTGGATCGGCTGGATCAGCCGCCTGCTGAAGTTGCAGGCGATGCCAATCGCCGTCAAGCCTTGGTCCTTCAGCTCCTTGATCAGCACGAGGAGCTCGTCAACCTCGTCCATCTCGGAGGCGTCAGGAAGCTCATTCCAGCAATCCTTGACCTTCGGCCGCTCTCCGGTATGGCAGGGGATCGCCAGCTCGTGGTTCCCGACGTAGAACCACTCGGCTTTCCATCCCTTGTTGGAGGTGTTGAGGGCGATGTCGAAGTACTCGTCCTTCCGCCCTTGATGCAGCATGAACCCAGCGCCTCCAACCACCACCATCTTCTCCTCGCTTGGCTGAGGCTTCAGCCAGTACAGGTACCTCCACAAGTTGAAATGGGGAGAGATCCCCAGATACGCCTCGCAGAGGTGGATTAAGACCGAGATCGCCATAATCGAGTTGGGGTTGAGGTTGATGGCCTCGATCCCGTAGTAGTGCAGCAGCCCTCGGAAGAACGCCCCCGTGGGCAAGCCGAGTCCCGCCTCGAAGAAAGGCTTGAACAGGACCAGCTCACCGGAGTTCTCCGACGGGAACACCTCCCCTGCGCTCGGCCGCCACTCCGCCACGGCCTGAGACGGCAGGATGCTCCGCTCCACCATCTCCTCCAGCATTTCTGTTGTTACCTTCCCCCGCACCCACGCGAGGACAGGGGAGGGGATCTTGTCAGACTTGGGGACGCCAGTGGGCTTCTTCCTCCCCGCCATGGATCTAACAGCAGGGGTCTTCGATCGCATCAGCGATATTGCGCTCCCCGTGGTGACTGAGATCGCACAACGGACTGGCGAGCAATGGGAGCTTTGGTGGCGGCGGGATGAAAAGCGAAGAACGGGGAAGACGGATCTGGGAATGGGAGGATTTCCCTCCGGGTCTAACCCTCACCTTTTATAGCGTGCCTTGATGCCCGAAATTACCGCGAGATAACGCGATTAGCGGGGGCGGGCGAAATGGTAAAAAGAGCCGTTGGGCGCTTTGCCTTCCGTTACACGCCGGGCGTCAACGGTAAAAAACGACTCCAAGGCACTCGAGCAAAACAGAGAAGTCGGCGTGCCGCTAAGGCTCGAACAGCCCCCACGCTCGGGGGCTGGCGCCGTAACAAAGCCAGTGTGCCCTTCGGGCTCGATTGGTCCCGAACCACTCGGGAGCCAACACTGCAAACTCAGTGGTGTGCGCTAAGGCTCGAACAGCTCCCACGCTCGGGGGCTGGCGCCGCGATTAAGTCAGTATGCCTCTCGGGCTCGATTGGCCCCGAACCACTCGGGAGCCAACACTGCAAACTCAGTGGTGTGACGCTAAGGCTCGAACAGCCCTCATGCTCGGGGGCTGGCGCCACGATCAGGTCAGTGTGCCTCTCTTGCTCGATTGGTCCCGAACCACTCGGGAGCCAACACTGCAAACTCAGTGGTGTGCCGCTAAGGCTCGAACAGCTCCCACGCTCGGGGGCTGGCGCCGCGATTAAGTCAGTGTGCCTCTCGGGCTCGATTGGCCCCGAACCACTCGGGAGCCAACACTGCAAACTCAGTGGTGTGCCGCTAAGGCTCGAACAGCCCTCATGCTCGGGGGCTGGCGCCACGATCAGGTCAGTGTGCCTCTCGGGCTCGATTGGCCCCGAACCACTCGGGAGCCAACACTGCAGAATTGAAGGTGTACCGCTAAGGTTCGACCAGCACTCGGACTCGGGGGCTGGCGCCATATCAAAAGCAGTGCGCCATCCGGGCTCGATCAGCCCCGAAACGCTCGGGAACTGACGCTGCGAACAAATTGCGACAGACAATACAATCCTTTTGCAGGAAATACAGTTACAACGGAGCCGGACTTGCGCCGGTTACAAACATCAAACACATCAACCGCAAAGATGACGGCCTGGGGCACTCGTCCCTGCGCCTAGTGCTACATCCGGAGCAAGCTCGGTTCACCCGAGCTCCTCGCAAGCTCTCTTGTAGCACCACTGCAGCCGTTGACGGGACAGCACCGGTGGAGGGTTGATAGCGAATGCCTTCGGCTATCCCTTGCTCTACAAAGCATTTCACCCCACATGGCCCTCATCACATGGGAATGCGGGGGTGAACGGGACAGCACTCAGACGCTGATCAACGCCTCAGGTTCTTCGCAAGCACTCTTCTAGCACCATACCATGATGACTCCACAAACTCTCCCCGGTGGATGAACCCAACAATAAGCCTCCGGCATGTTGACTGCAAGGATCCTATATCTATTCGCTCTTGGGTAGCAGCTCAGGCTCCCCGACGGGTATTTATAGCCCCTGGTCACCGGAGGACGAGAGATTTCCTCCACGATGACGAGCACGGACTCCGCGCCACGCGTCTTCCCTCCAGCCTGAAATACACAGGTCATCTTTATCTCCTTCGGCTCCACTCGACCACGGGAACATCCTGTGCGATCACGGGAACACTCTTCCTGACGACATATATCAAAAGCAACACTTCTCCGCCTGCCTCCTCTTTGGCATATCTGACAAAGAAGGAATCCTCCGGGACTCGAACCTTTCGCCGAGATAAGTATCATTTGAATAACTTCGTCAATTCCGCGAGCTTTAAAACAAGTCGCTAAAGTACTCGGGAGCACACGCCTTAATCCGTGAAACCTCGACTCTTCTGTACGCCTACGCTCCTACGCGTGCACGCGGCCCAGCTCCCTGCGCTATGGACTACGGCTATCGGGGATCAGGTGCATAAACGTAACAGGCTAACTCCCCCGGGAAATTAAAAGACTTAAAAGCTGGAAACGGAGTTCATTAATGTTTATATCGCCGAATGCCTTTTCCTCTCGAATTTCTACTTTGTTGCAGGGTATGGGAGACTACTCGGCGTGCACCGGCCCTCACGCTCGGGGGCTGGCGCCGGGACGACCACTCGGCGTGCACCGGCCCTCACGCTCGGGGGCTGGCGCCGGGACGACCACTCGGCGTGCTCGGCCCTCACGCTCGGGGGCTGGCGCCGGGATGACCACTCGGCGTGCACCAGCCCTCACGCTCGGGGGCTGGCGCCGGGACGAACACTCAGCGTGCACCGGCCCTCACGCTCGGGGGCTGGGCGCTGGGCGCCGAAATTAACATCGGATGATCCAGCCAGATGCTCCTTGACTAACCCTTGGACCGATTCCTTCGGAATCGCTTCAAGGCTCGGGGGCTACGGCCAACGGACGCACCTCGCGGCGCATCCGTTGATTGTCTGACGACCTCAGAAGAAGGCTACTAACCCTTGGACATATTCCTTCGGAATCGCTTCAAGGCTCGGGGGCTACGGCCAACGGACGCACCTCGCGGCGCATCCATTGGGAAACGGCTCTTTTCTCTCCAGTATCACGCGGTTTCGCTTCCAACTGCAGCAGGCTCGACGCTCATCAGACAGCACGACCTCGCCGACTTGTCTCTCAACCACGTACTACTCGGGGGCTTGTCGGGGGTAGACCCCCAGGGGTGCCCAGCAGGCGGATTGGCCCAACCAGCAAGGGGCGGCCCAATCCGAGTGCAACTGGGCCGGTTTGTCAGACTGGGTGGCCCACCACTCGGGAGGCCCATCAGTCGGGCGAACCGGATGGGCGCGACGGCGCGCGCAGCAAGGAAAGAAGACGGCGTATCCCGCAAGAAGCTCGGAGATCAGGATAAACAAGCCGGAATTATAGGGAAAGATATCTGTAATCGTTATAGGATCGAATCCTTGTATTTCGGGTAGGTTACGATCTCTAGCGACTTGTAACTCAAGGCAGCCGGACTATATAAGGCGCCTTGAGACCCCCCTCCAGAACATCTACAACCCACGCATTCATTCAACCTAGGATAGAACCCAACTACGGAGATCCTTCAGGAACTTCATACACAGCAATACAATCACCCCCAACACAGGACGTATGGTATTACGTCATCTTGACGGCCCGAACCTGTTCAAGCCTTGCGTCTTGTGTTACCATCGGCTTCTGATCCTCGATCTGTCCCTCAACAAATCAACCACGTAGGCTACCCTGTGTGGACTGCCGGGTCCAAACATCCGACACATGCCATGGTGGGGGCATGCCAGAATGTAATCCTGGAAGCGATCCCACGCTCCCAGAACCGTCTCCCCGGACTCTTGCTGGAAGCTGGAAATTCTTCCCCGAAGGGCATTGGTCTTCCCAATGGGGAAGAATTTTGCCAAGAAGGCGTTGGAGCACTTGCTCCATGTATTCACCGCCTCACGGTTGGAATAGAACCATTGTTTGGCTCTGCCCAGCAGTGAGAACGGGAATAGACGGAGCCTGATGGCCTCTTGATCCACCCCTCGGATGGTGATGGTACTGCACACCTCCAGGAAGTGCTGCAGGTGAGCACTGGCGTCTTCATTGGCTTTCCCACAGAAGGGGCTAGCCTGCACCATGTTGATCAGCGGGGCCTTCAGCTCAAAAGTATGATCCCCCACCTCCACTGCTGGTCCCGTAGGGATCTGAGCAGCGGACGGGGCGGAGTAGTCACGGATGGTTCTGTCGGTCATGGTTTCTTCTGATTGAGGTGCTACGGGAACGGGTTGTTCTCCTTGGTTAGAGGATTCTCCGATGACTGGTTCGGTTTCCGACAAGAACACTTGAGGGATTACGACACGAGTGCGTACCCTCCTTCCTATGGTATTTGGGTTCTCGACGTAATTGGATGGTAGTTGGAAACCAGTCATGCACTACCCTGTTTCATATCACAGAGAAACAGAGCAAAAGGGTAAACCTGCTAGATTACTGGCAATTAATCTTGTTGTATTAAATACATGGATGATCAAATCTCTTTAACCAATGCTTTCCCCGGCAACGGCGCCAGAAATGCTTGTTGGTATTTCTTAGCATCACCACTTTAGAGTAGTGATGGTACTAGAGATACTTCATCGTAAATCTAGACGTTACAGATATTTTGCAAGCGCACAGAAGTACGTTGTAGCATTTCACCCGGGAGTATTCCAGAGTATCGTTATTTGTTTATCCGCAGGGAAAGCGTTTAGTTAAGAGAGAGATGTCATCCCATGTAATTACTTACAACAGCATTAATATACCATAATCTAAACAGGGGTAAAGAATATAGAAGTGAATGGGTAGAGTGACACACAGAAGTTCATTGCTCATCATTATGGTAGTCTTAGTTAGTAATAATACATTAGTGAAGATCACCAAGGTTTCATTAGCATCATACGAATGTGAGTAGTTATACTACAATACCCTATACAAGCTCATTCAATGATCATAAGCAAGAGGACATATCGAGGTATCCAGTGGTTCCCTCATCAAGGGACGACAGTAGGACGTCTTATCATAAAGGCCTAATACCCACTCCCGTACGTGGAGGATTACAAAGGACGGACAGGCCTGTCACCACCTGCCGCCTACCTCTACTAATCCGTGGGGCAGCGGTACCCTCAACAGTATACTGTATCCCAAACACCATGTTTGCAATACAAGATACAACTCTATCTATCATGTTAATAAATAGAGCAACCAAGAGGCACATTGAGCCAATGACATTGCAAACATTCACTTGATTGAGGTGCAAGACATAAGTAGTATATACTAAACAAGTATAGCATAGCTGAGGCACATGACATAAGTATGAAGGTATTTCCATTAAGATCAGTGTACAAGAAGTAAGTAAGAGAATACAAGAGATGAACTCTAGAACTTACCAAGACTCCTTCAGAAGCCCTTCAGCAGATCTAACACTATGACTATCACTACTAAGACTAAGACTAAGCTTGTAGCAAAGAGAGCTCTTCTTCTGGTGTGTGTTGAGTACGGTGCCCCCTTGCAGGTATTTATAGCATCACAAGGACGGTTGGAGACGGCCAGAGGCGGTTGAGGCCGGTTGGAGGTGGGCCTAGGTCGGCCGACGTCCAAGGATCGGCCGACCCTTGGATCCACCGTCTTCAACTCTCCACGGCGTAGATGTCTTCTGCATGGCGGTTTACAGCTTCAGGTCAAAGGAGGGCCGAGTCGGGCGCACGGGAGGATCGGCCGACCTGGCCAGGTCGGCCGACTTCCCATAACCGCCATTCGGGCCCACCTTCCTTTGGGAGGCTTACATGTGGGTCCTAAGGTCGGTTCCAGCTGGGTATCGTCGGTTTGGGTACATTATATTTGTCTCTGGTTGTGGGCCCTTCAATCCATGTGATGGACATGTGGCTCATCCTCGACCCTTGGCTTCCACCGACCATGAATCAACGTTCAAGATCCTTACATTGTGTGCTTCTTGACCTGTGTTGAGGTTGGGCTCGATTGGGATCCAGACCAGGTCGCCCGACCTAGCCAGGTCGGGCGACCTGGGCTTATGCCCAATTTCGTCCATCTTTTGCACCGTAGTCCCTGTACTCAAATATATTCCAGATATGCATGGTATACCATTATTTGAATACTAATGTCTAAGTTATGCTTTGATCTTTATTGGTTTCTGAGCCTATTGACGGTCGGATTTTCTGTTATAAGGACCGTCAACAGCGAGCGGCGCGCGCGGCGGCGGTTGTGCGGCGAGCGCGGCTGAGTGGCGTCGGGAGGTTGGGGGCGTGGCCGACAGGCGGGGCCCGTCAGTCAGGGAGAGAGGGAGGGAAGCGCGTGCGGGGGAGCGCTGGGCCGGCTGTTGGGCCAAGTAGTTGGGCCGGCGGGGAGAGAAGGAAAAAGAGAGGGAGAGAAGGTTTCTGGGCCGGGCCAAAAGTGGGAAAAGAGAAAAGGAGGGAAAAGAAAGGATTTGATCTTTGTTTGAACTAGATTTGGAGAATTTTGAAAGGAATTTGACTTGGATTTGAATAAGGATTTGGATAAGGGATCACTCAAGCAACCAAAACACACACAAAGCATGCTATGCAACATTCACTTATTGAATTAATCTAATTAATTCTTATTCAAGTATTTAGGGCCACATATTAAGCCAAAGAAAAAATAATTTAAACCTTAATTAAATCTAAACTAATTGAAACTTGCTAAAATTTATTATATGATGGAATTCAGGTGTTACAAAAACTGGTTCCACCGGATTGCCTGCCAGATAGGCAACAGGACGTAAACCGGTTCCACCGGTCTTCAAATTCGGTTCCACCAATTCTTCCTTGCCAAATTGCCTTGTGCCAATTTTGATCGTCAACATATGCCCCCTGTTTTTTGGTAATGCTTGCATACCAGAAAACATTTTAGCACAAGAAAACACTCCTGAAGGCGATGTTAAACAAAATCCATCGGCCTTTTCATTCTAAAGGCAATATTCAAAACTATCGGACATTTAAATCAAGCTTCCTGCCAAACACTTGGATAATACTTCTTCAAATACCTCCCATTAAGAGCTCTTGGCAGCCGCTGACCTTGCAAAGTTTCCACCATATAAGAGTTGCCGAAAATCACCTTGATTATCTTGTATGGACCTTCCCAACTTGGAGACCATTTACCAAACTTGTTGCTCTTCGATCCTATAGGTAGAATTGTTTTCCAAACTAGATCACCAACGTGAAAAGATTTTTGTTTTATCTTCTTGTTGTAAGCCTTAGCAACTCGAATCTTATCTTTCTCAATTTCCTTCACGGCCTTTAATCGCTTGTCGGTCACCTCATCAATATTGTACATGATTAAATCATGATAATCAACAGCGTTGAGATCATTTTGCTTAGCTAACCGATAAGCACTCAAATTCATTTCAACAGGTAAAACAGCTTCCGGGCCATACATAAGCTCAAAAGGAGTAACCTTAGTAGCACCATGTCTAGATATCCGATGAGCCCACAAAGCCTCAGATAAAACCTCATGCCACCTCTTTGGATTCTCCTCTATTTTCTTTTTGATGAGCTTAATCAAAATCTTATTACTAGACTTGGCCTGACCATTAGCCTGAGCATAGTATGGAGATGAATTGAGAAATTTAATACTATACATCTCAACAAACTCACAAACTTCCTTTGATATAAATGAAGTACCTTGATCAGTAGTCAAAGTTTGTAGAATGCCAAATCTATGGATAATATGTTCAGTAATAAACTCAATTACCTCCCGATGTGTCATATTCTTCAAAGGTACCCCTTCGGTCCACTTTGTAAAATAATCAGTAGCTACTAACACAAAGCGATGTCCCTTTGATGAAGGAGGATGAATTTGCCCAACAAAGTCCAATCCCCATCCTCGAAAAGGCCAAGGTTTGATAATAGGATGTAATAAAGCTGCTGGAACCATTTGAATATTACCAAACTTTTGACACTCTTCACAACCTTTGTAATACCGAAAACAATCAGCTATCATATTAGGCCAATAAAAACAAGCTCTTCTCAAATGCCACTTCATCATAGGAGCTGATTGATGTGTACCACAAATTCCTTCATGAACTTCACCCATTGCAACCTTAGCTTGATCAGAATCCAGACATTTTAATAATAAATCTTCAGCCGTCCGACGATATAATTCACCATCAACCAAAGTAAATTTAAATGCCCACCGTCGAACTCTTCTGTCAACTTTGTGACTAGGATTCTGCAAATATTCAACAATAGGTATACTCCAATCAACAACTTCGTCCTTATTAATTTTGGATTGCTCAACGGCCAAAGTGCTGCTGTCAGCAGATAAACCGGTTCTACCGGTTCCGGAATCGGTTCTACCGGAATTTCCGGTTCCACCTGTTTCGGAATCCGGTGAAACCGGTTCTTCCTGGGCAGAGAACTCGGCTATGCAAAGCGTTGGCTTTCTTCCATGAAAATTTCTTTTCTGAATATCATAGCCAGATGCTTGCTGAGCCAGAGTATTTGCCCTTGGATTTTCATCTCTTGAAACATGATATATAGAGAATTCATCAAATGGAGCTTTATCAAGATATGCATTTAAAAATCCATCAAAGCATTGATACACCTTATTAACTTGCTGTACAACCAGCAGAGAATCACCAAATGCTTCTACATATTTTACTCCCACGTCATGCAAAATCTCTAGCCCGAACAACAAAGCTTCATATTCGGCTTGATTATTGGTACAATCATTTTCTAATCGGTTAAGAGCCTCAAATTCAGCACCACTTGGTGATATAAAAACAATACCAATAGCACAACCGCTCTTACAAACCGATCCATCAAAATGCAATTTCCATGGAGTAAAAGTAAAATAACCGGTATGTAGATCATTATCATTAATGCTATGCTCAACAATAAAATCAGCAACAATTTGGCCTTTCATAGATTTCAAAGGTTCACAAGCCAAATCATATTCAATGAGAGCATAAGCCCATTTACCAATTCTACCACTTTGTCACACCCGGTTTTTGAGGAATAAAACCAAGTAAATCACATGTGCGCCAGGATCCGTTCACACACACATGATGACATCATTAGCAGTATCAAACCAATGTATATCGAAAACAAAAGAGAGTTAAGTAACATTATTACAAGCCACAAATAATATCCTTAACAAAAATAAACGTCTCATCTAAGAACTGATAATAGATCCATCCACAGGCAGTCGACTGGTGGAACGCACACCTAGAACTCGTCAAACTCCTCGATGTAGTCTCCACAAGTATCACCCTCTGAGCCGCAGATAAACAAGTTTACGTACACTTATGGTTGGTACTCAGCAAAGTGGAGTAATAAATAAATATGACATGCAAGGCTTTAATCAAAGATGGCAATAGGCTATAAGCATTAAGCAATTTTAGTTGGTCATGTTTTTAGTTAGCAAGCTTAACTAAGTATAAGTATATACCAACCCAAATAAAGTATAGAACCAAATGCTCAACAAGTAACCATGATTTAATTCAACTTCAAGTTTAATTATCATGAGAGGATCCAAGCCGCTCTTAACCGTGAGCACGGCTGTTATAACAGTTTTACACTCTGCAGAGGTTGTACACTTTACCCACACACAATGTATTCTCATATAGCCTGAGGTCATGAGTCTCTTCAACACTTCCTTAGGTGAGGGGCCAGAGAAACATTACATGATCTTTACAAAGAATTATTAACATGAAACAACCCGCTAAGGTTTCAAGCCATAGCAGAGCATAACCTTTTCTAATCGCCGAGTTTCTTACCAAAGCATACTCCCAAGAGATCCGGCTATACCCCATCTATGCTTTCCCTCTTGCCCTTTCGGTAAGATTATTACAAGTTAACTCTTCTAATTAATCAATCATGACCAGAGCCCGTTAGTTATGTGGTTGCACTGTTTTCTCGGGTTGTCACTCCATGTTCCAATTAAAAGTATGTTCTTGTTTATCGTCCAATGAGCATATCACATATTCATAAGTTCAGCATTAATGATCTCCATAACCCAAGTGTAGAGCAACTAAGCAAAGCTACCCAACAATACTTAAATACCCAGGTTATGCAAGGAATAAGGTAAACAAGACTAGGCACATCCCTAAAATAGGTCCCATCAATATTATAACCATGCATGACATAAAAGTAAATGTGATAATAGTATGATTATCCTTGGGATAAGCATGATCAAGGACACTTGCCTTCTGCGAAAGGCTCCTGCTGCTCAGAGTCTTCAAAGAACTGCTCCTGCTCCTCAAACTGCTCTCCTTCTAAACGCGTCACACGATCACATACAAGAAACAATACAACAAAATAAGAAACAATACACCAAACATATGCAACAGAACAAAACAACAGAATAAAGCTACTGTACACGTCCTAAGGATCACGTGAGCGCAAGAATCACTTAATTTGGAGCTAAAACGTGGAAGATATGGCTAAAACAAGGTAACAGGGGCTTAACTGCGATTACCAGAACTTCCTAAGGACTAGACAGAAAGATTCTAGGGGTATAAACATAATTACGGATAAAAACTGAAGGTCTACGGCGTAAAACAGCAGGCTCGGACGGCGGCTACTGTTATTTGAAAACTCGGGGTTCAAACCGTAAGAAAACAGGACCTAAATATAAATACTTTGAACTAAGGCTGGACGGCGGGTTAATTTCCAAAAACCTCAGGGGCTCTTAACTAAAAAGACCACAGCTGACCGGTAAGGCTCGGGTTGACTTGGATCTAAAGCCGTTGATGCAAGATCGGACGGCTCAGATTGATCGGGGCGGCGACCGGCGGCACTGCACAGCGGCGGCAACGGCGAACGGCGGCGCCGAGCGGCGAACTCGCCGGAGTTGAGTGAAAACGGGCTACGGGGCACTAAATCGAACGCGGAAAGGTCCTAGAGAGAGCTAAGGCCATGGCGAACTCACCTAGGTGCTCGTAGTCAATGGATGCGCGACGGAGAAGACGAATCGGCGATGACGGCGGCTTCGGGCGGCACTATGCACGGCGGCGAGCTAATTAGCACGGAATTTGGTCAAAGAATCGACGATGAGGCTCGGGATAGCTTCCTTACGCGCTTGTCGAGCTCGGGGTGGTGCCTCTGTGGTCGGACAGGCAGCGACGGCGCCGTTCCGAGGTGGCGGCGTCGAGAAGCTCCGAAGGCGGCGCGGCTGCGAAGCTGGGGCACGAGCGGCGCTAGGGTTTGTTGGGGTGCGCGCGGGGCTAGGCGGCGCAGCTTTATAGGCGGGCAGAGCCTCGAGGCGAGCGCGGGTGGTTGGGATACGGCGCAGCCGGAGGATTCGGAGTCGGAGTCGGGACGAGGTCGGGCTCCCTGGGATGACGACGCCGACACGTGGGTCCCACGGTCCAGCGACACAGGCGGAGGCGGGTTTGGCCAGGGGCGTCTTCGACGTAAGCTCCAGGGACGCGGGCCGCAAGCGGGGAAACGGGCCGGGCCGACGGGGTGGTTATCCGGACCAAGGGGAAAAGAAGCTAGGGAGGTTAACCAGACTTTCCGAGAGTTCAGGGAGGTTTTCCGGACTAAAACCCAAAACTACAAAACTATCTCAAACAAATGCAATTCAAATCGAATTTAAAATAAATTTAAACTCTCTTTGATTTGCAAACGATACAAAACATTATGCAGCAGCATGAATGCAACAAAAACTTATTGAAGCTAATAATTAATTATTAAATTGAATAAAATCCTAATAAATTCCAATTAAATCCTAGAAATTTATTAAAGCCCTAAATAAATCCTAGAAAATTCAGAATTGGTTTCTAAGATTTATTGTGATGAAAATTAGGGTGTTACAAACCTACCCCCTTAAAGTGAATCTCGTCCTCGAGATTCGGATGAACTTGCGAAGAGATTGGGAAATTCTGCCATCAATTCATCCTCTCTCTCCCATGTAGCTTCATCCTCTCCATGATGACTCCATTGCACCTTGCACATCTTAATTACTTTATTTCTAGTGACTCTCTCAGCCCTCTCCAATATTCTAACTGGATACTCAGAATAAGATAGATCATCCTGCACATTCAGATCATCCAAAGACAACTGCTCTTCTGGCACTCTGAGGCACTTCTTGAGCTGAGATATATGGAATACATCATGCACATCTGACAACTGAGCTGGCAACTCTAACTGATAAGCCACTTCTCCCTTCCTCTCCAAAATCTTGAAAGGTCCAATATAGCGAGGTGCAAGCTTCCCTTTGACTTTAAACCTGCGCAACCCCCTAATTGGAGACACTTTCAAGTATACATAATCACCAACATCAAAAGCTAGCTCCCTTTTCCTAGTATCAGCATAGCTTTTCTGCCTGGACTGAGCTGTCCTCAAATTCTCCCTAATCACCTGCACTTGCCTTTCTGCTTCCTTAATAGCATCTGGCCCAAATACTTGCCTTTCTCCAGTCTCACTCCAGAACAATGGAGTTCTGCACTTCCTCCCATACAAGGCCTCAAAAGGGGCCATCTTCAGACTCGCCTGATAACTGTTATTATACGAAAACTCAGCATACGGCAAACTCTTATCCCAACTCTTACCATACTTCAATGCACATGCCCTCAACATGTCCTCCAACACCTGGTTGGTTCTCTCAGTCTGACCATCAGTCTGGGGATGATATGCAGAGCTAAAATTAAGGCGGGTGTCCATAGAAGCATGCAACTGCTGCCAGAACCTAGAAGTGAACTGGGTACCTCTGTCAGACACTATCTTCTTGGGCACACCATGAAAACACACAATCCTGGCGAAGTATAACTCTGCAAGCTGAGCTCCATTATAGGTGGTCTTCACTGGAATAAAGTGAGCAACCTTCGTCAACCGATCAACAATCACCCATATGGAGTCATAACCAGACCGTGTACGAGGCAAACCAACTATGAAGTCCATACTAATCTCCTCCCACTTCCATTCAGGTATCTTCAGTGGCTGTAGCAGTCCTGCTGGCCTCTGATGCTCTGCCTTCACCCTCTGACAAGTGTCACAAATGGCCACATACTCTGCTACATCTCGCTTCATGCCATACCACCAATACCTCTCCTTCAAATCCTGGTACATCTTGGTACACCCAGGATGAATGGAGTAAGCTGAATCATGCGCTTCCCTCAGTATCATCTGCCTAATAGAATCAATAGCAGGCACACAAATCCTATCTCCCAGCCAAAGCGTGCCTTGCTCATCTAGCCTGTATCCTGGAGCTCCTCCTTCTATCATACTCTGCTTAATCTCCTTGATCTTCGCATCATCAAGCTGTCCCTTCCGGATCTCCAGCTCTAATGTAGGCTCCACTTCCAGAGTCACTGCCTCGGTGTGAGCAACAAGACCAAGGTTCAGTTTCTGGAACTCCTCGCATAACTCATCAGGCATCGCATGAGTCAGATTAGCATGCCCCTTTCTGCTCAATGCATCTGCAACCACGTTGGCCTTTCCCGGGTGATAATGAATCTCCATGTCATAGTCCTTGATCAACTCTAGCCAACGTCGCTGCCTCAAATTGAGATCCTTCTGAGTAAAGATATATTTCAAGCTCTTGTGATCTGTATAAATCCTGCACTTATTGCCCAACATGTAGTGCTTCCAGATCTTCAGAGCATGAACAACTGCTGCTAACTCAAGATCATGAGTGGGATAATTCACCTCATGCTTCCTCAACTGTCTAGATGCATAAGCTATGACTCAGCCTTCCTGCATAAGAACACATCCTAAACCATGTCTAGATGCATCACAGTAAATATCAAAACTCTTAGTGATGTCTGGCATTACCAATACTGGAGCTGTCGTCAACCTCTTCCTGAGTTCCTCAAAACTGGCCTGGCAAGCATCTGTCCACACAAACTCCTTCCCTTTCTCTAAGAGCGATGTGAGAGGCTTTGCCAACTTAGAGAATCCCTCAATGAATCTCCTATAATAACCTGCCAAACCCAGAAAGCTCCTGATCTCGGACACACTCTTCGGTGGCTCCCAATCTAGCACCTCACTGACCTTGCCTGGATCAACTGCAATGCCACCATCTGTGATAACATGTCCAAGAAAAGACACCTCCTTCAGCCAGAACTCACATTTGCTAAACTTGGCATACAACTGATGCTCTCTCAGCTTCTCCATCACTAGCCTCAAGTGCTCCTCATGCTCCTCTTCATTCTTGGAATAAATCAGGATGTCATCAATGAACACCACCACGAACTTATCCAAGTACTCCATGAAGACCTTGTTCATCAAGTACATAAAGTAGGTGGGAGCATTAGTCAAACCAAAAGACATGACTGTATATTCATACAACCCATACCTGGTGGTAAAGGCTGTCTTAGGAATATCTGATGGTCTGATCTTGAGCTGGTGATAACCTGACCTCAAATCGATCTTGGAAAACACCTTAGCTCCCCTCAATTGATCAAATAGGTCCTCAATTCTTGGCAACGGATATTTATTCTTAATAGTTACCTCATTAAGCGACCTATAATCAATGCACATTCTCTGTGTGCCATCCTTCTTCTCCACAAAAATAACAGGTGCTCCCCAAGGTGATGAACTAGGACGAATAAAACCCTTGTCTGATAATTCTTTTAATTGTTTCTTAAGTTCTTCTAATTCATCAACAGCCATTCTATAAGGTCTTTTAGCAATAGGGGCAGTGCCAGGTAAAAGCTCAATAATAAACTCAATGTCACGATCAGGTGGCATACCTGGCAAATCGTCAGGAAAGACATCCGGATAGTCACAGACAACGCTGATATCCTCCAATGAAACTCCCTTCATCTGATGAACTGTGCCCTCTGCTGATGAAGGTATGGCAACATCTACCTCAATCCTTTCCCCTTCTGGACTGGTGAGAAGTACTGATCTCTTGGCACACTGAATTACTGCATCATACTTGGCTAACCATCCCATTCCGAGAATAACATCAATCCCAGATGACTCTAGCACTATAGGATGAACCAAGAAATCTCTATCCAAAATTCTCAGTTTAACATTATGGCATCTATAGGATGATTTCATGTTCCCCCCCGGTGAATTAACTAGCAAGTCGCTTCTCATTGTGGATACGGGTATGTTATATTTAGCAACAAACTGAGCAGTAATAAAACTATGAGAAGCTCCTGAATCAAATAAAACCGAGGCGGGGGCGGAGTTAACAAGGAACATACCAAGCACAACATCCTGAGCCTCCTGAGCGGTCTCTGCTGCAAGGTGATTCACCTTGCCCTGGGTGAACCTCTGCTGTCCTCTGCTGCCCTGTGGAGTCTGGTTCCCATTCCTCTGCTGGGACTGCTGGACCTGTCTGGGAGTGCTGCTGCCCTGACCCTGTGAAGACTGACCAGAACCCTTGGGACAGTTGTGAGCAAAATGGCCAACTTCCCCACATCTGAAACAACCACGAGCGGGCGGAGTGCTGGGGGTAGCACCTCTCACAGGCGTGCTAGCTGGAGTACCCTGGCGACCCTGGGTAGAAGGAGTGCGCTGGCCCTGCTGGCTGGAGCGCTGGAACTGTGGAGCGGGGCGCTGAGGCTGCTGGAACTGCTGAGGCTGTCCACCCTGTCCTCCTGAACGGTACGGCGTACCCTGAGCCTGTGACTGGAAGTAGCGTGGGCGAGAGCTGCTGCCTGACTGACCCTGCTGAAGAAGCTTCCTCTTGTGGTCACCCATCTCACGGCGTGTGTACTCCACACCAATGGCCTTATCAATCAGCTGCTGGAATGTAGGAAAAGTATGGACCATCAACTGGTAGCGAATAGGAGCACTAAGGCCCTCCAGAAAGTGATCCTGCTTCTTCGCATCACTGTCCACCTCCTCTGGAGCGTAGCGAGACAGCTGAGTGAACCTGTCCCTGTATTCAGCCACTGACATGTTCCCCTGCTTCAAAGCGAGGAACTCCTTCTTCTTTTGCTTCATCACACCTGCAGGAATATGGTGATCTCTGAAGCTGGCCTTGAACTGATCCCAGGTGATAGCATTACGATCTGCAGCAGCGGCGGCGTAGGAGTCCCACCAGTCAGAAGCTGCACCCTCAAGTCGGCCTGAAGCATACAGGACCTTCTCCCTGTCAGTGCACTATGTGATCTCCAGCTTCTTCTCAATGTTCTTGATCCAATCATCCGCATCAAGTGGATCAGCACAATGTGAGAAGGTGGGCGGATGATGACTCATGAACTCACGGTGCCTGTCCCGTGGCTGATTCCCCTGTCCTCCCTGCTGGTTCAGCTGGTTCTGCAGGTTGGTCATGGCTGCAGTCATGTTCTGCAGAAGTGCCATCTGAGCAGCAACAAACTGTTGATCCATTGCTGGCGGTGGCACTAGGGGCTGCTGGGGACCGTGGCGAGGAACAGCTGGCTGATCAACTCCTGAACCAGACCTGGTGTTCACCATCTGAGCGTTAGAAACATGAGATTTAGATATTGATAGACGAACTAAATAAGATGGAATAAAGAATGCACAACAATATGAATACCAGATGTAATTACTTGTATAAGCAAGTTTTACAACATGAATATCATATAATTGACA
>CM014272.1:22928032-22990043 GCA_004135705.1 Alloteropsis semialata
CGAGAAGATCAAGCAGGAGAAGCTTCTCGGGGACATCTGGAAGGCCCTCGCGCGACTGCGCGACGCGAGGGTGTCGACGGCGGAAGTCCTCGGGGGGTACCTCTCGAGAGGCATTGTGCCGCTGAGGCGGCGCGCTCTCCCCCTTTGGCGGATGACTCCGGAGAATGCCCCCTTCGTGGGGACCGTGACGATGAACCCCCTGCCATCGGGGGACGAGGTGGAGCGCCGAGTGACGGCGGCGATGGGGAAGGGCCACGTCGCGTATCCTCCCCCGGGGCTTCTCCCCATGCTCCCGAACACCCGCACCCGGGCTCTGGTATGGTGTCCTTCATCCGCCTCGATTCCCCGAGTGGTTTTTAGTTGGCTGATCCCGTGTTCTTTCAGATGAAGGGCCTTTGCTGCTCCTACTCCCGGCCGCCGCTTCCCGAGGACAGGGCGAGGAACCGGGCCGAGGCCGAATGGGCCAAGGCGAGGAAGGATCGCCGGGAGGAGTGGAAGAAGAAGGAGGTCGCCAAGCGTGAACGGAACGCTGAGCGATCCAGGAGGAGGAGGAAGGGAGAAGATGACGTCTCCGAGGACGAGGACCCCGAGGAGTTCGTGGAGGACGACTCGGGGAGTGGAGATGACGAGGAGAGTGATGTCGACGCGCCTCCTCAGAAGCTCAAGGCGGTCGCGGCGATGACCGCCGGCGCCTCGTCCTCGGCGCAGCATTCGGGGCGGAGCGGGAGAGGAGGGCCGCCGCCGCCGGACTCGGGGAGGAGCGAAGGCTCTCGGTCGGACCGGCATCGGCGGTCCTCCGAGGAAAGCCGGCGCGAGAGGCGCAGCCGCACGCCTCCGCCCTCCCATCACGAGCCCGAGAAGGGGAGGAGTTCCCGATGGGAGCCGGTCCCTCGTCGGGAGAGGAGCCGGAGCCGGGACCTGTCGGAGCGCACCCATAAGGGGGGTTCGTCCTCGGGGGCGTCGCGCTCCCCCAAGAGGCCCGCGCCGCGGGACGATAGGCGGCCGCCGTCGGCCCCCCAAACGGTGCCCCGGACGCCCGTGGTGGATGCGCAGGCCCCTCCCGCCCCGGTGAAGGTTACGACGAGGCGGCCGGACCCGTCACCGGTCGAGGGAGGAGGCTCGTCTGGTCGGGCGGTGTCCCACTCGGGCAGGGACGCCGCAGCCGCGCCCGTGGCCCCCGTCCCGACGGCGCACGCGGGATCCAAGAGGCCCGCATCCCCGAAGGCCCTGGCGCCGACGGGATCCAAGCGGACACGGCCCATCTCGTCGAGGTGAGTGATGTTCTGTGTCTCTCGAATGGTTTCGGTTTTTTCTCGCAGTTACCATTTTTCTCAACCGGATTGCCTGACTTGTGGTGAACCAGTCGGGCCGATACTCCGCTCGAGGTGGCGCCGAAGAAGACGCTGCGCTCGGCGGCGCCGTTGCCGAGGCCTGCGACGGAGCAGGCTGAGCAGGCGACGCCGAAGCCCGCGGCAGGGCCGACCGAGAAGGCGGTGGTGGAGCCCGCGGTGGAGCGGGCCGAGGAGGAGACACGGAGGGTGGCGCCCTCCGTGGAGGAACAAGTGCCGGAGGAGGACGGCAACAGCCCGAGAGACGCACTCCCCACGGGCCTAGCCTTCGCACAGACCGTCCCCTCAGAGGCGGCCGTGGCGGCGCTCCAAGCGGAGCTGGCCGGGGAGCTGGTGGAGGCGGCCCTGCCTACTCCTCAGGAGGAGCCGGCCCGCCCCGGAGTGGAGGAAATCGCCACGTCCGGGGGCGCGGCCGGAGAAGATGGCCGTGGGGTCGCTGCCTCTCCAGGGGCCGCGGTTGGCCCCCAAGAAGCAGAGGCGGGGATCTCCGGCGCCCGTCAGGACGCCGCCATGCCGGCAGCCGTTGCAGCCCCCGAGCCCTCCGGGGTGATCCCCCCGGAGGTCATCGTGCTCGAGGACTCGCCGGAGGGTAGCTCGCGGAGGGTCGCCGGCGAGTGTAGCAGGAGGCTGACCGTGGAGTCCCCGAGACCTTCGTGCCCTTCGAGCGAGGGCCTGTGCTACCTCCGGGAGACGCCGGGAATGATGACGGTGGATCGTCGATTTGCCGCCATCGTACCTATCGAAGACAACCCGAACCTTCCGTGCGAGGGTCGGTTGTTGTGGTACAACCGTCAGAACCCGGCGGCGGGCCCCGTCTTCGAGCTGAACGACGCGGCAGAGAGGGAGCAGTGCCAGCTTCTCACCGAAGGCCTCGACAACATGAAGGAGGTCTTCAACAAGTTGATCATCGAGCCTTCTCGGGTGAGTTTTTGGACTTCGTTCTTCTAATCCTTGGCGCCGTTTTGGGGTATGTCTTACCGCTCTTGTTTTTATTTTCGTTCAGAAAATCGTGGAGCGTAGCGCCGAGAAGTCGGCGTTCCTGCGCCGGGAGTCCGGGCTTTGGCACGCCGTGGAGCAGCTGAAGGCCGAGAAGGAGCAGCTCGAGGCCCAGCTGGCCGAGGCCCGGGAGGCCAGGGACGAGGCGATCGTGGACGCCGCGGAGAAGGAGGCCGCCCTCGAGGCGAAGGTGGACGAGGCCGAGAGGACCGTAAGGGAGGCGTTGGTGGCCGCCGACGCCTCCAATCGGGAAAAGGCTGCCGCCGTGCGGGAGGTCGAGGAGCTGAGGACGAAGGTGGTGGACCTTCAGACAGACGTCCAGCACCGCGACCTTGACCTCAAGACGGTCGGCAACCAGCTGGTCGAGGTGGCCGGCAAGCTGACGGCCGCGGAGGAGGAGGCGGCCCGCCTCAAGGAGATCGCCGGGAAACGGGAGGAGGAGATCCTTGGTAAGTTATCCCTCCCCATTTCTTGTCGGGCGGTTTCTTTCCGTTCTCCTCGCGTGGCGGCGCGTTTGCTTAGGTTTAACTGTCAATGCAGCCCTGCGGAGGGTGAAGGCTGACCAGGAGGCCCAGCTCGAGGCCGGGAAGCGCGAGATGGCCACGGCCTTTGCTGCCAACCAAGAGCTGGTGCAGCTTGGTCACGAGCTTAAGGCGGAGCTGACCAGTAAGTATCGTATGTCGACTTGCCCTTCTTCTTGCAGAATGATAGTGACGAGGATTTGCCTACAGGGGTCGCCGAGGACCTTTAGAGGTCCAGGGAGGCGGGCGAGCAGAGCCAGAGGGCCCTCGAGAAGAAGTCCGAGGTCCATCAGGCTTTGGTCCAGGCGGTCGAGCACCTGTTCGAGGAGCTCAACGTCGGCGGCGGCCCGTCCTTGGTGGATCGCCTGGCACTTGTCGCGGGGAGGACTCGGGCGCAGGCCTCGGATCTTGCTCGGAGCGTAGCGCGCAAGATCATTGCTATGTTCTTGTCGCACTACCCGACCATGGATCGGGAGGCTCTGCAAGGCGGGTGGGCCCCTGGCTACGAGGATGCTGAATACGACGAGATTGAAGCCGAATCCTCCTCGTTTGCCGATCAAGTGCTGACCGCCGCCCTGAAGGATCTTGGGCTAGAGTAGACATGAAAAATTTTGTTATGTAATGAACAAAACTCCAATCATTGCTACTCAGAAAAGCTCGTGTTTTATCTGTTGTTTGTCATTTTCGTTTTCTTCCAAATGCCTTTGGGGGTCGTGGGTCGAGATGGAAAGGCGTGGAGCCCTGCCCGTCAGACTCTATTCCGTAGCCGCTGGGGCGTAGGAACTCGGGAGGTTGGGCACTCGGATTCGCAGCCCCCGGGTGGTTTCGGAAGATTCGAACGATGACAAGCAGCAGATCGAAANCCGAGGTATCTAAAAGGATATTTACCGGATTGACAACCAAATAATTGAGAATATTGTTGTTCCATGTCCTTGGCTAAGCAGAAAATTTCACTCTTATGGAAATTGATTTTAAGACCAGAAAGCTGTTCAAACGCGCATAACAATAATTTCATATTGGTCGCTTTTCCAATGTCATGATCCATGAAAATTATGGTGTCATCCGCATATTGTAAGATGGACAGACCGCCATCTACTAGATGTGGAATGAGACCTTGAACCTGTCCCTCATCTTTCGCCCGATTTATGAGTATTGCCAGCATATCAGCTACAATATTAAACAAAATGGGTGATAAAGGATCCCCTTGTCTAAGACCCTTATGGGTCTGAAAATTTTGTCCCACCTGGTCATTGATTTTGATGCCTACATGTCCTCTTTGGATGAAAGCATCGATCCACTCACACCATCTTTCTGAGAATCCTTTCATTCTCAGAGTCTGTTGCACAAAGCTCCATTTAACCTTATCATAGGCTTTCTCAAAGTCAATCTTAAAAATAATCCCATCCTTTTTCTTCCTATGGAGTTCATGAATAGTTTCATGAAGGACAACAACTCCCTCCATGATATTCCTCCCTGGTAGAAAGGCTGTTTGCGTAGGACTGACTACCTTCTGTGCAACCACTGAAATCCTATTAGTGGCCACTTTCGTAAATATAACATTCAGCAAGCAGATGGGTCTATACTGTTGAATCTTAATGGCCTCTCGGCATTTTGGTAATAGGATAATCGTACCAAAATTGAGGCTATATAGTGGCAAATCCACCGGAACAAATCAGCAGCGACGATCATTTTTTCCCTCTCCCGTGCACACATGAATATTGTATGGAAGTGCATACATACGCGCATGCCTGTACGTGCATGCCAACTTCCAATCAAAGCATGGCATTTCTGTCTTTATTTCTGTAAAGGAAAACGGCCAAAAAACAAGGCCATGATGACTTACGACATCAGACCAAGAAGGCCCGAGTGGTTGGCCCCGGACGCAAGCTTGTCCGAGCAGACTCCCGACAGGTTTCCGTCTCGCCCGAGTGGTTTCTATCCCGCTCGCTCGACTGGTCTCCATCCCACCGCGCCGGAGTGGTTTCCGTCTCGCCCGAGGAGTTGCTCCTTCGCCCGGCAAGCCGCTCGCCCGACCGGTTTTCCGCAGCGCCCGAGTGCTCTCCGATTCGCCCGACAAGCTGCTCCATCACCCGACAGGACTCCGATTCGCCCGACAAGATCTCCGTCTCCGACTGGTTCGCTCCTTCGCAACGAAGCAACCACCGGGAAGACCGAAGCACCCGGAGTCAAGCTGCTACACTGTGCCAACCACTCCCTGACGCAACTGACACCAGCAGGACATGGCTACAGCGCTCGGAAGGACGACGGGCCCCACAGCATGGGCAGGCGCGCCTCCTTTTTTCCCGTCTTACCCTTTGACTGTACTCTTTCTCTTATTCTTTACTGGCTCCCCTTGAACTATAAAAGGGAAGGCCAGGCCTCCTGCGTGAGGCAAGATCGACTCTTTTCCTCCTCTCTCCTGGGCCTCCTACGGGAGGCAGGGAGCCTCTTTTCTCCCCCGAGGAGTACTCTCCCTCGATTTTCTTCTACCTCCAGCCGGTCACCGCACCGAGCTCGACTCGCACTCCAGAGACTTGGGAGCTAGTCCCTCTCTCGCCCTTTTTGTACCCCCTACTACAAACCAGTGCAAATAACACGAGCAGCACGAACTGGACGTAGGGTCTTACACCCCCTGGGTGGCCCGAACCAGTATAAACCCCCGTGTCCTTTTGCACTACCACCCGAGGCCCGACGCGCGCTCCACGATCTTATTATATGCCGGCGGTAAAGAACCCCGACAACAACTATCGTAACATTTATGTTATGAGAGCACAAGAGACTATAAGCTTGGTTTATTTTAGTTTAATAAAAACAATATAAAGGATATTTAAAAGAAATACCCTAAATTAGAATTATGCCACATTAGAGTTTATTTTACAAAACCGAGATAAGACTTAGTCAACTTTTATACATCTAAATGTTCATGTAGGAATTAGACCAATTAAACTCCTAATTAGAAATAAAAACATGTGTGAACATCTAACCGTATAACTTCATGATTCGTGTTCGACTAATCACATTATTATTGAAAAGACATTGGCTTTGAGTATTAACCATATTAACAATAATTATGAAAACCGATGTTTAACTCTAAATAGCTTTTAATTAGTTACATAGCAATTAATCAAATTAACTTACCGAGATATAACCTAATTAACTTTTAATTAGGAAACTGGTGAATAAGTGATTAATCATATTAACATTTTAATAGATACAAGAAACAACAAACAAAATTATTATTGTTGCTAACGGATAACTTGGACCGATAAGAAACTAACGCAACCAAGGCGACTCGAACAGGAGCTAAAACGAACGACGGTAAAGGTGGACAGAACAGCAAGCTTGGGCCAAGACGTACATAGCAGGCTGGCAACCGGTGGCGCTCTATCCGTGAAGGTTATGCATGATGGTTGATCGATGAAGGATGGATTGAGAAAGAATTCTGCTGAAGCAAATTGGAAAATCTAATTATTGGTAGTGACATAAGCATGATGACATCATGATGTCATTACCTGTTTGGTTGATTTGTTTCTGAAGCTAGCGTACGTGGCTGGCGGCTTTCTATGCCTCTGCACAGGAAACTAGCAAGCAGCAACTCATGCAACGGCCAGCTACTCGACGTGCAAGCTCTCGGTGATGGCCAAAGAAGTTAAATCGGCAGTGTTGCATGGCGGGTGCAGCAGAGATGCAGGCAGCTAGGGGTTGTACTACATGGAAACAACGACGCAGATAGTAGGACGGAAGATCAACAGAGGTAAAGAGGAAGACATGCGTGTGTGCTCACTCACTGCGTGCGAAGGACGACGAACGGTGATGCCAGCGGCCGGACTTGGAGAAGATGGGCGAGTAGTCGACGGCTGAACTGGCTGAAAGCTTGACGAGGCGGAGCTCCTCGGCGATGGAGAGATGACGTCGACGGGTCCGCGGAGGTGCATCTGGATTGAATGGCGACGGGGACACAGCCTTCGTGAAGAGATGCATAGTGCGAGGTGGACGACGAAGATGAGCAACTCAGCCGCAAACGAGAACGAGCGGCGGCGGCTCTGGGCTCTCCACGTCTTGACTCCTGCGACGGTAGAACGACGATGATGGCTGCGCAGCGACGAAGGCGGCGCCGGCGGGCCTTAGGGCGAAGCTGCAGGGCGTGCTTGCGTCTCTCCAATAACGGCGCCGAGGGAGAACAACGGCGGCGGCGTCCTTGAACCAGGACTTGGGAGCGGCGGCGCGGTGCTCAGCTGCTCGTGCACGGGCCGCTAGGGTTTCGGGGCTAAGGGCGCGGCGGCGGCGCTACTTATAGGGCAGAATGTGCCTCGGCATGCGGGCCCAGGGCTCAGGGGCGGCACGGTCGAGCAGGACCCTAGTCGGGCGCTGGTTAATTTGCTGCAGGTCAGGGAGGTAGCACCGGTTGAGTGGGTTCATGGCTTGCAAACGTGAAGGCATGCATATGCTTGCCGTGCCTGGCTTGCTTCTGTACTGGACGTGACTACATGAGAGGCATACAAGGCGTTGCTTGGTAGCCACCACAGCTAGGGCAGTGGTAGACGGCGACTGCAGAGCGGCCAGGAGACTTATCGTGGTTCAGTAGGCCAGTGGCATGTCGACCTGGTTATGCCTCACGACGCCGAGCTAGTGGCCTTCGTCGGGGCAATGGAGATGGGTTTTCATGGTGACTTGTGTGGGTGTCTCGACTCTCGACGAGGCGACGCCCGCGATAGAGCAACAACGGAGGGCAGCAGCGGCAATCTTTGGGTGGCTCGATCGGCAAGGAGTGGCAGGTGGCCGAGGTAGGTCGGCTCGACGCAAACGCCACAGCGGAAAGAGTTGCACAGTACACATAACGAGACAGCTAGGGCCAGGCAACAGAGATGGCAGCGTTCCAGGACACGAAGGGCAAGACACCGATGTAAAATGAGGGAATTGAAAGACCAGGGAGTATGAGACGATCAACGACGGAATCAGCGCACGGGCGGCACAGATCGAACTCAACGAGCACGGTCGCGGCTGACGACCTTCCCGTGGACATGCACCTTCATTAGCGGGCCGACGGCGACAATGGCTCCGTGCTCCTTCCCGCGGAGGCAACAGCTTGCTCGTGAACGCGACGGCACGGGCTCTGCCATGTCAGCACCCTGGCGGCGCTGGTGAAGCAGATCGGCGGCGAGGGGCACCGCATCCAGGAGGGCCTTGGCGTGGCGAAGATCCACGGTGGAAGGAGATGGCGACGATTGGAATCGGCGATCGGTAGTTCAGAACTCTAGGCCGGCCACGTCTCGGCGCAGGAAGCGGCTCGTACGTAGGGCGTCGGCTCCGTTCTTGTGTCCACAGAGGCGGCCGGATTCGCCCGCCGGATTTGGAGAAGACGGCGGCGCTCGAGCTTCATCATGGACGGAGAGCTCCGGTGCTGGTTCGACGTCGAGAAGAGGCGTCGGGGTTTTCGGCTCGACGAGGATGTTGCCATCCGCACGTAATGTGCATGGACATATATATTGCTGTAATATATCCGGCAACAGCAGAATCTTCAGGATCAGATTGGGCTTCTATCCACAGCAACAACCAAAGCTTAGATATTATTTTATTTAGATTTTGTATCGCTGATTTGCTTCTTTCCTCTGGTTGTAATCCCGTGGCATTTATTCTTGCCGATCTGGAGGAGATGCCCATGGTGGTGACGGCCCGCACGCAAGGAGGCGGCTGCGGCACTAAGGCCAGGAGATCGACCTGACCATGGTGGCTATCGGGTCGGACCTCGCAGACTCGACCCGTTAGAAGAGAATTGGGACCCACAAACAGAGAGAACAGATGGTCGGGCTGGATAGATTAGGCACGTCGGGTCTGGGTCTTGAGATCCAGCCCGATCCAACAGAATATTAGGGTTTTCTCTAATCAGGAAAAGATATCCTAGTTGAAAAACAAATCCAAAAAGAAATAATCTAGATAATGCTTAGACCATGATAAACACCACAAAGGATCCGAAATTCTGAGAGTAACCCCAGAATAGATTTGGACTTGATGAACCTAAATAAAATATTTAGAGTTCATGAAAATATTTCTAGAAGCTTTGAGAAAAAGGATTTAGCTCTAGGAAGAATAGGAATAAATTCTAGAGAAGACCCGAAAGGAATCCAGAGGAACCTAATTGATATCTGAGAGGATTTGGGACGCTAAACACTAAACATTGAAGACACACCAAAGCAAGGACACAACAACCGCTCTTAAAGCCTATGTTGTTTTAATTTATTCAAGACACACTAATTTTCATATTCTAAATTCCCTGTAATAAAATATAAATCTTGGAAAATTTTAGAAATTCTCAAATCCTTTAGATTATTTAGTGTAATCTATTCACATCCCAAAATATGAAATTTTGGGGTGTGACACTGGGTGAAGGCTCAGCGGCGAGCCTCTTGGACTGGACGAGCGCCTCCACGAACTGGAAGCACTCGGTTTCACAGGCGAACGCATGCTCAAATGAAGTCCCCACGGTGATGACACCCTTGGGTCCGGGGATCTTCAATTTGAGGTACGTGTAGTTCGGGACAGCCATGAACTTTGCGTATGCAGGCCTCCCGAGGATGCCATGATACGCCCCAGGAAATCCCACCACTTCGAAAGTGAGGGTTTCTCTGCGGAAGTTCCGTGGGGTCCCGAACGTAACGGGCAGGTCGATCTGCCCGAGTGGTATTGCGTCCACCCCGGGGACGATCCCATGGAATGGCACCGTGGATGGCCGAAGCTGGGAACGCGGGATCCCCATCTCATCAAAAGTGTCGACGTAGAGGATGTTGAGGCCGCTCCCGCCGTCCATCAATACCTTGTGGATGCGTTTCGTCCCGAAGAGAGGAGCAACCACGAGCGGGTACCTTCCGGGTTGTGGGACGTAGTCGGGATGATCGGAGCGGTCGAAGGTGATCGGGGCCTCGGACCATTTTAGGTAGGAGGGCACCGCGGGCTCTGTGTGGCCGACCTCTCGCCGGATCAGCTTCTCGTCGCGCTTCGAGGGGCAGGCTGCCGACCCCCCGACGATCATCAGGATCGCTCCGTCCTCCCTGGGGTAGCCATCGTCGTTGTTCGAGCCACCGGCCCCGTCCCGGTTCTCGTAGGGCCTCTTCTTCAGGGTGCCGGCGAGGAAGCTTCTCATCAGTTTGCAATCCTTCAGGGCGTGCTTGACAGGGCCCTCGTGGTTGGTACAGGGCGCCTCGAGGAGCTTCTCGAAGTGGTCCTTTGGCGCCGGGTTCCCTTTGGGTTTCGTGGCCTTGCGCTCGGCCGCTGCCACCATACGTCCATCGCGCCTCCGCTTGTCCTTCCTTTTCTTCTTGTCGGGTCGGGCGGAGGTGCCCTCGTCAACCGCCTCCGACTGCTTGCCCTTGCCCTGAGGCCGTTCAAGGGTTGCAGCGACGGCGTCCTCCCCATCAGCGTAGTCGGTAGCGATGTCGAGGAGCTCCCGGATGGTTCGCGGCTTCCTGCGCCCCAACTCATGGATGAGGGTCGCGCAGGTGGTCCCGAACCGGAACGCGGAGACAACATCGGTGTCGGCGGTGTTGGGCAGCTCGGTGCAGCGCTTGGAGAAGCGCTTGATGTAGTCACGCAGGGTCTCGTCCTCTGCCTGGAGGCAGTTGCGGAGGTCCCAGGGGTTCCCGGGACGAGTGTAGGTGCCCTGGAAGTTGCCAACGAAGGCGTCACGCAGCTGCGCCCAGCTGTCGATCTTGCCCGCAGGGAGATGCTCCAGCCATGTTCGAGCCGAGTCGGCGAGGTAGAGGGGGAGGCTTTTGATGATGAAGTAATCGTCTTGCGCTCCCCCTGCATGGCACGCGAGCCGGTAGTCCTCCAGCCAGACGCTGGGGTTTGTGTCCCCGTCGTACTTGGGCACCGTCGTGGGAGCCCGGAAGCGCGGAGGAACCTGAGCGCCGAGGACGTGGGGTCCAAAGGCACGCGGCCCCCTGGGGTCGGGTGACGCACTCCTGCTCCGGTCCTCGCCGCTGTCGTAGCGGCCCCCGCGCCGTCTGTTGTAGGCTCGGCGTGGGCGGTGCTGATGGTGTTCGTCCCGTCGCCTGGCGCCTCCGTCGGCTGTGGCCCCGCGATGATGCACGGAACGCTCATGATCGGGCTCTCGAGGAGCGCGCTGGCGTGAGGCGGAGCTTTCCGCCTGTTGGACTGCTGCGGTTTCCAGGAGCGCGCGGAGCTGCTGATGGAACCTTCGATCTTTGGGCGCCGCCGGTTCAGGGTGTTCACGTAGCAGGACAGCAGCCGCTGCGAGGTTCTGGGACGCCCGGTTGAAGACCGGCGCGTCGTTGGCGTTGCCACCGTCGTTGACGATGCGCTGTTGCACGTCCCGGGCGCGCGCGCGGGCAGCTCCTCCGTCCGCGTTTCTCCCGAGCTCGCGGTTGAGCTGCTGCCGTTCTGCCTCGATCTGACGCCGGGCCTCGTCCAGTTCCTGCAGCCTGACCCGCCGAGCATCGTCCGCCGGGACGTTCGGTGGTGGCGCCGCAGGAGCGTTGGCAGGAGGAGCTGCAGGGGCTCGGGCAGGCGGAGCCGCAGCGGCGTTGGCAGGTGGTGCTGCGGGGGCGCCGTCCCTCGTCGAGCTGCTCGCGGACTGCACATCCCCGTCGGGGGTGTGGCACATGAAGCACTCCCGGTAAGGGTCGAAGTTCGGCGGAGCCCACGTCCGCCGTGGGCGCGAGCTTTGCTCACCCACCGTGCTTCTGGTGGTTGGCGAGGCGTGTGGGTCGGACTCCGTCGGTATCGGGGTGACCGCCGGGTCGCTCGGCAGGCCTGGCTGCCCCTCCGGGTACATGGCGTTGTAGCAGTCGATGAACTCGTCCCAGAGGAGCTGCTCCTGCCCTCCAACCTGGAGGGCGAGATTGGTGATCATGTAGGAGACGTTGCGGAAGCGTTCCTGGGACGGGTTCCGTCCCAGGGCGGCCGCCAGGTCCCCTCCGAGTAGGTCGAGGACGTAGGCGGTAGCTCCCGCCGTGGCGTGGGAGGGCTTGGGCCCCTCGCCGTGGAGCGTCTTGCCGTCGTCGCGGGCAAGCTTGGGGCGCACGAAAGTCGCCCCGATGATGGGCTCCACCGACTTGTCGATGACGAAGTCGAGGGAGCCGAACCGCAGGTGATCGCCAAACGCCAGCGAGGCGCCGGTGTGGGCCATCCGGACCCTGGTGAAGTGTCGTGACACGCGAAAAGCCCCTACCTGGCGCGCCAACTGTCGGGGTTCTCTACCGCCGACAAGTAAATTTTCTACGATCGCGCGTCGGAGCCCGGATGGTGACTCGAGAGACAGGGGTTTTAGACTGGTTCGGGCCTCCGGAGAGTAATACCCTACGTCCAGTATGTGCCGATGTTCTCAAGCCCAAAGTTTGTAGTAAGGGGTACAAACTGGTCGGGAGAGGGAGAGGGTCCCAGGTCCCGGTGCTATGTGAGCGAGTGTGCTGTTGGTGCTGTGTTCGAATGTTCGGCTGGTGTCCGTCCTCTTCTCCCCACTGATGTCTCCTTGTCCCCTTTTATAGTCTCAAGGAGAGAAGGGAGCGGGGGGTGAGAAAGATAGAAAATTACAAGGAGAGTTACTGCCCCGAGGCCTTTAGCTTGCGTCGTGCGCCGTGCCGTACAGGGAGCAGGTGTTGACGGAGTGGGCGCCCCGCCGGACCCGGGATCGTACATCCCGGGTGGTTGGTGTAGATGTCTTCTCGGGTAAGCCCCCGGGTGGTTCCCGGGTCGTAGTTGACTTGCTCGAGGTCCTCGGGTGCTCCAGGTGTCCTGCTCAGGTTCCAGGTGTCATCCATGGGCGCCTGGGATCGTACTTGGGTGCCCGGTGTTGCGCATGCGCTCCTCCCAAGGCTGTAGCGTTCCTGTTCGGATGGGACGAGTGCCACTGTGGCTGCCGTGGCGAAGGACGGACGCCCATCATGCTCTGACGCGGCGGGTACCAAGTGGGTACGGCGCCGGATGGGCCAAGACGTGGCCGGGTAGTTTCACCCGGGGAGCTGGAGACTCCTCGGAGGCGGAGAACTCCCCGGGCGAATCGGAGAGCCCTTCGAGGGCGGGGAACTCCTCGGGCGAGCAGCGGAGCCACTCGGAGGCGGAGAACTCCTCGGGCGAGCAGCGGAGCCACTCGGAGGCGGAGAACTCCTCGGGCGAATCGCGGAGACTCCTCGGAGACGGAGAACTTTTCGGGCGAATCGGAGACTCGTCGGGCCGCCTCCGAGACGTCAGGATATGGAGAATCTGCTTTGGTTTGAGCCTTTAGTTTTGCTTTTTGAGGGGTGGATTATCGTAAGCTCCCGGATTAAGGGTTTGATTGGGTACCCCTAATTCGGACCTTCGTCAATTGGTTTCTAAGATTTATTGTGATGAAAATTAGGGTGTTACACACTTAAAATTGGTCTATTCAACATATACTTAATGATATTGGTTTGACAAGCCACTATGCAAGTATTGGATAAGAAATAATGCCTCATCTTGGTACAAGTATAATACAGTGATAAGCAAAGCTTTTCAATAAATATATACCTTGTTTCGGCATCCAACAATCGGCGACTTGCATAGGTAATAATATGCTCCTTTCCTTCGGTTTCTTGAGTCAAAACAGCCCCAATTACTTGATCCTCAGCAGCCACATATAATTTGAATGGAAATCCTCTCCTAGGAGCTTTCATGACCAGCGGCGAAGACAAGTAATATTTAATCTTCTCAAAGGCTTCTTGCTGTTTTGCCCCCCAAGTAAATTCGACTTCATCTTTTAACCGAAGAATAGGAGTAAAAGCATTGACCTTCCCAGACAAGTTACAAATAAATCTCCTCAAGTAATTCACCTTGCCCAAGAATTTCTGCAAATCCTTCTTGCATGTAGGAGCTTTGATCTTCTTGATGATATCAATTTTCTTAGGATCTATCTCTATGCCATTTTCATGAATAATAAAGCCTAAAAACTTTCCAGCCGACACACTAAATGCACATTTAAGTGGGTTTATCTTTAATCTATATCGACGCGTTCTTTTAAAAGCAAGTCTGAGATCAGCCAAATGAGGTTTTAGACCAGCCGATTTAACAACAATATCGTCGATATAAACTTCTATGATTAAACCAAGCAAATCATGAAAAATTAAATTCATAGCCCTTTGGTAAGTAGCACCAGCATTTTTTAAACCAAAGGTCATGACTACCCACTCAAATAAACCAACAAAACCTGGACATATAAAGGCTGTTTTGGATATATCCTCTTCAGCCATGAATATTTGATTGTAACCAGCATTACCATCAAGAAAACTAATAACTTTATGTCCAGAAGCATCATTAATAAGCATGTCGGCAATAGGCATAGGATATTCATCTTTAAGAGTAGCTCTATTAAGATTTCTAAAATCAATGCAAACTCTGAGCTTACCAGAATCCTTTTTCTCAACTGGCACAATATTAGATAACCATTCAGCATAACGACAAGGCCTAATAAAATTTGCATCCAACAACCGATTAATTTCTTCTTTAATCCGGTCATACATATTAGGATTGAAACGGCTAACATTTGTTTAAAAGGCCTAAAACCAGGTTTAATAGGCAGCCGATGCTCAACCAACTCGTGGCTTAAACCAGGCATCTCTTGATAGTTCCATGCAAAACAATCAACATATTGTTTCAACAGCTCGATTAATTTAGCTTTATAATCAGCTTTCAAATTTTTGTTTACAAACGTCGGCCTAGGTATTGAACCATCACAAATATCCACCTCCTCTAAGGGATCAGCCGACGTAAAATCTTGCCCTAATTTACTCATATCATCAAAATCTTCAATGGCCTTACACATATCGTTCTTTTGTGCCCGATAGTGCTCAAGTCTCTGCTGCAACCATATTGAATTATTCATTGATTTACAACAAATGGTTTAGCCGATACTCAACCGGCTTTAGAATAGCAGGCACGAAGCCATCACTAGTACAACTGATCATCTCATAGTCAGAAATATCCAAGCCTGTCAAACACTTGACATGATCATGCATAGACATGGTAGAACCATCAGCCACAGCAACACAAGCCGATGTATCTCCATGTACAACTTCAATATCTTCGTCAACCCATTGAATAAGAAATTGATGCAAACTAGAAGATACACATCTATTCGCATGAATCCAATCACGTCCCAATATCAAATTGAAGTTACCTTGGGTCTCGGCGACGAAGAAAGCAGTAGCCAACGTCTTGCTTCCAATGGTGAGCTCCATAGAAGCTACGCCCTTAGCACTCATAGGCTCGCCTCCTCCCACACCACTGATAGTCATGTTGGTCTTGATCAGCTCATCATCTAATCCACTAAGCTTCTTGAACATAGAATAAGGCATCAAATTGACAATCGCCCCGGTGTCAACAAGCATCCTGAAAACTAGCTTCCCATTGATATGACCCTTCATGTACAGCGCCTTTAGATGATTTTCAGAATCCTTTGGCCTTTTAAATATAGCTTCTTTTGGGCCAAAGTCTAGATGAGCAATCTCTTCATCCGGAATAACGTAATAATCCGAAGAAAGATGCACCACATTAGCATCAACATTCATACGATCAGGAGATGAATCATAATCAATAAGCTGTTCATCGTCCACATCCTGAGAACCCGATGACAATCTCTGATCGAATGTAGCAGTAACAAAAATCTCAGAAGCAACACGAGATGGACCTGGATCAGTAGAAACCAGTTCCACCGGATTCAGAACCGGTTCCACCGGTTCTGACGCAACAGCAGTCACCAAAGTGGGTAGAACCGGTTCCACCGGTTTGGAATCCGGTTCCACCGGATTATTCCCTGGAGCTTCAATTTTCTTCCACCCCTTGCCTGGAGGAATCATAGGCCTGTATTTGTTGAAGTGCTCCTCTCTCTGCTTCTCCAGCTCCTTCTCCTTCTGTTCTTGAAAACGAAGCCACTGCAACTTCCTCTTTTGTGTGCGTGTCAAACCTGGAGGACACCATCTTAACATAAAGTATTTAGTTTTGTCAATTTCAACCTTCTTACCCTCATCAGGATTTGCAGCAACATCTTCTTGGACTGATGGCTTAGCCTCATCACCAATGATAATTGGTATCTTGTCATCGTCCTCCGGAATTATCTTGATGTCACCAATCTGAATCACATTAGCAGCAGTAGTCCTCTCCTAGTCGACATCCATCTTCTGAACAACTTCCTCCACCCTTTTAGGCTGATAAACTTGCTTGGGAGGGAAGGTTGCCTCTTCTGAGGAAACTGGTTTAACCGGTTTGGGGAACCGGTTCCACCGGTTCTAGGTGGCACGTCCCAACCTGATCGACGAGGAGCCGAACGGTTATCCACCAACCTCTCATGTGCCGGTACTCTGTCATTACCCCATCCTGGATGAAAAGGAGGATATTGCATAAGGTAATATGGCATGTGCATCCCATTGTAATCCCATGCTGAATATGGAGAATTATAATATGGAGGCATCCATGGCATGGCTTGATATTGATTTTGTTGGGGATACCTGGTAACACCATCACCCTTCTGCCTGTTATTCGCCCTTGGAGGCGAAATTGGCTTTTTTGACGCATGGGTGACCTCTTTCTCTTTTTTGCCAGCCAATCCTCTTTAACTGGGCTTTGATTTGCATATTTGGAAAACAACTGGTCAAAGGTCAACTTTGGCTTTGCAACTTTACCCTGATCTTTGGCCACATTGACTCTCCAAGTTCCAATCTCAGGACGCTTAGGCTTCAACATCTTTGGGCTCCCCTGACCAAAACCAGTTTGACCGGTTCCTGGAACCGGTTTCACTGGTTCTTTCTGTGTAGCAGGCTCAACCGGTGCTCTTGATGATCCTTGCCCCCCGAGATCCACGACTCTTGCAGTGTTCTTGAAAGTTTCTCTGCCATTAGGGGTCTTTTCACACACCACTTCCCTGATAATTGATTTTCTCTTCAAATTTTTAGGCTCCGGCTTCTCATCACCCACAACAATATTTTTTCCTTTGGTTGATTTGACTTGATATGGCTGAACCAGAACCTTAGGAGGTTGCATCTCAAGGGTGTTAACAGGGAAAGGTGCCTTGTCAACCTGCATCTCATGTAGTGTCAAACGTCCTTCATTCAAGGCCGATTGCACCTGTCGACGAAAAACATTGCAATCATTAGTAGCATGTGAAAAAGAATTATGCAATTTACAATATGCCCGCCTTTTAAGCTCCTCAGGTAAAGGAATAGTATGAGTCATCTTAATGTTTCCATTCTTCAATAATTCATCAAAAATACGATCACATTTGGAAACATCAAAAGTAAATCGCACTTCTTCTTGCCGATTCTTTTGAATTGGCTTAAGAGATGGACATGTGTACGATTTATTCTTAGAAGGCCACACAAGTTCAGCAGCATACACATTTTCATCATCATCCAAACTACTAGAATCATAAGTAACAACATGGACATTAGAACGATGAGTCTTATATGTATCCTTATTATTTTTTATTCGGTTTTCAGCAACTAAAGCTCTGATTTGCACTTGATTAACCAAAAAGTGTTCAAAGCCTTCTATCTTCTCTTTAATAAAAGATCTTAAACCATTAAAGGCAAGATCAGGAAGATCCCTTTCAGACAATGACAAATTAAAGCATCGGTTTCTAGTTTTCTTGAATCGTTTGAAATAATCAATAACAGATTCATCTCTTTGTTGCCTAACCGATGTTAAATCTGTCTATTTCAACTGAACACTCCCACAGTGAAAATAATCATAAAATTTCTGCTCTAATTGATTCCATGAATTAATTGAGCCAAGAGTTAATGAAGAAAACCAGGAAAAAGCAGTTCCAGTTAAACATAAGGAAAACAAACGAACTTTGAAGGCATCACTAGAACTAGCTTCTCCTAATTGAGCAACATATTGGCTAATGTATTCCCATGTGGTCTTACTATCATCACCATTAAATTTCACAAAATCAGGAACACGCCAATTATTAGGATAAGGAACAGCATCGAAATTAGCATAATATGGTTTTTGATATAATCTAGAATTACCCATATCAATGCCAAGTTTATCCTGCATCATACTAGCTAACTCATCATTTAACTTAAAGAATTCAGCATGTAAATTTGAATGAGTTAGATCAGATTGCCCTGTGGCTGTACTTTGAGCTTGAGCAACATGAGGCATGCGAGTAGGACCTTGCCGCAAATATTGGTCATATAAATCATTAGGAATCCCACTAGAGTTAATGTTTTGATTAGGTATAGGGGGTGATGTATAAGCACGTGTTCCAATATAGGCAGATCCATTAGCTACCTCTGTATTTTGGTTAGGGACTACCGAAAGAGGAGCTGCAACGTGGGGTACTAACTACTGTGCAGCTGGAGCGACAGAACCGGTTCCACCGGTTTCAAGAACCGGTGAAACCGGTTTCGCCGAGGCTGGCGAAACATGTGCTGGCGGCGGTACCTGTCCTGGATAAAAATTAGCCGGCATACCTTATAATGGATTTTCTGGTGCTTTTCCTGGTTAGCTGACATATTCGCATGCATATTCTCATATTGCATAGGTGGTAAATTTTGTGTATAATGAGAAGATTCTACTGACCTATCCTTTTCAAATCTATCCATTCTGTCCGCAAGTGTGCTTACTAACTCTTCAGTATGTAAGAATGCAGCACATTAGATTTAGGAACAGAAATTTCACGTGGATGTACAGTTACCGGAGGTATTTCTTCCACCTTTTGATCTTTCATCGTGAACGCCGGCATCATGAATTCGTGAGTTCTTGTCACCTTGCCTTGGTGATCCTTCTTCAGCCCCATCAAGAATTGATTCTCGAAGAATGCTCAGGCTGCTTCAAATCTTTGACGCTCCTCATCACCGATCTCCTCAATGGAGGGCACGATGATGTTGTCCTTGTCCAGTTCTGTAGTAGATCCCATCTGGCTAGGGTTTGATACATCGGTTATTAAAACCAAGATTTCCAAAGTCCCCAGCGGAATCGCCAAAAATGTGTTGACGCCTTTCATGGTCAACACACCGAGTTGCACTAGCTCGCACGCGGATCCACAACGGATCTATTAACTGCAGCACGTCCAGGCAAAACCGGTGAAACCGGTTTGAGGATCCGGTGAAACCGGTTCTTTGGGGCTTGCTGCGTAGACATAAGATCGCTGGCCCGGAAGGGACCCCGTCAGGGCAGGCGCGCCTAGGGTTGCTCTAAGGTCGGCAGGCCACTCAGAACGCCGTCAACGCCGTAGAGACGAAGCACGAACAGAAATTAGGGTTGGAAAAGCTAGGGTTTGGAGATGACAAAAAGTAATAGTAATAAATATTTGATCGATTGGATTGATCCTCAATCGGCCGTGGCCCTTCATATTTATAGGGTGGGGAGGTCTTGCCCCGCAAGGAAAGTCCTATTACAACTCGGATCTACAAAAACAGTCCAAACCTACTAGGACTCGGGAAAACCGGTTCCATCGGTTTCAAATCCAGTTCCACCGGATTGCCAGCCAGATATGCAACAGGTCGTAAACCGGTTCCACCGGTCTTCAAATCCGGTTCCACCGGTTCTTCCTTGCCAAATTGCCTTGTGCCAATTTTGATCGTCAACACCTTTGATAAAAATGCGGTCAAAATTGAGATAGACTTAACCGTTAAGGCCCATTATCTTTCGTCAAAATGGCGCTGTTCCATTCTAATATAATTAGCGGTTTCAGAGTAATTGCCAATCAATGCTGCAATTCAAGTAGGTTCTGATTGATGTATAGTTAATGGCTACAATGGTTAAGTTCTTCATATGTTATGGTTAAAACAGTGGGCTGCACAACAACTTGTTGGAATGTTTGGATGACACAAGTTATGCTGTTAAAGCTATCATAATTTAAAATTATGGTTATGTATTATGGAGTAGCTCCTAGGAGTGGTTGTGCTCATTGGTTATGGGAGAAATCTTGCTGCAAGGAGATGACGTCTGTTTCTCATTCAAAAGTAAAGGTAAAAGCGTGACGGAGTTCTGGGAACAGTTCAACTGCAAAGGGATGATGTCTGGTTCTCATCAATGCTTACTAATTCTATTCTTTAACATTTGTTTTTCCTTGTGTGTCTGATAACCATGTTTCATGATAATCTTATTTCTAGTCATTCAAGTTTTAAGTTGTCTTCTTTCATATCATTCGTGTTCTGATTGATCTGAAACTGCTGTTCTAATTTTATATTTATGTTCCTATGAGTTTTGTGGTGTCCCACCTGTTTCGATTTTCATTCATTATTCGTTAATCAATCGCTATTTTTGGATTATTGATCCTGTATTTATTATTCTAGAATATCTAACTTACCATAATAACTAGTAGAAAACTTGATATCCATCCCTCTCATTCGTCTCAGTAGGCAAATGACCTAGTATTAGTTCCGTGTTTAAATTTCATGGGCACCGAGCTCCTTTTGTTATTACAAGCACCTAAACAACACATCTGACTAAAAAACATCCATGGGTTAATTAAAACGAAAAGCATTCAGTACTAAGTCATATGTGCTGTATTGTTGAGATATAAGTTAGCAGAGGGCAAAATGAGAGGTCAAGTGTTTGAATAGTGTGACATGTGACGTGGGGGCCCCATATTTTTTTTGGGATAAATATCTTCAGTGAACAACCTTTAGTACCATTTGTGCGACTCAGGACTAAAGGCCAAGAATATTTCAAGTGCCGAACGTTTCATATAGACCTGCCAGAACTGGAAAAAAGGCTAGGTGTGCCCACAAATGCTTTTTGGCGTAGTGGGTTGGGAAATCGAGACTAAAGCCGGTTCTCAACTAAGAATACATCCTTCTTCTGCAGTACTGTATGTTTATTTGGTTTATAAATATGAATTCACCATGGCATGCACTACAAGTAAGAGTAACACCTTCCTCCTAAACACAAACACGCACGCAACATGCATTAGAAGGTATGAATGTACCAGCGTTCTCTACTTTAATACCATCCAACCTGTGTCTTGTCCTTATTTGTATACCTTTTATCCAGAACAAATTTCTACAATATTGATATGTACAGTTGATAGACCATCATGCTTCTCAATTAAAGAATATTTTTGTAATAATGAAATGACATATGAAAAATGAAATTTGATAGGATAAAGCTGAATATGGAACCTGGTAGCAGTTATAGTCCCTCTGCAGGCACCCTGAGTTCTACCTTGTTATTAGTTGTTCTAACAAGGTTCATAGGGGGATGTTATTAGTTGTTGCCGAAGTTATTGAAACCATTGTTCCCTAAGTATATAATCACCAATCAATTTTGGTGCCGCCCATTCTTATTATGACCTATGATAGCCTCCATGCTCGTGGACCAGAACCATGAGCCAAATTGATTTCGTAATACTTGGCCCATTTGTTTTTATGGGCCGAATTACGTTTTGAGAAATGTCAGAAAAGGATGTTGTGTAAATAACTTTCCTCCGTAGCTCTTCTGTGGAAGAGACGATGCAGATAAGGATGCTGTTGAATGCCTCGATTGTGGAGATGATTTAATTGGCATGCAAACCATGGAGAATATATATGGCAACCTAAAAAATGTCACCGGATGGCTGACCAACATAACAATTGAACCGATGCTCAGAATTCATCTGTTAAATCTGCTAAATATAGTGCAATAAACAGTGTAACGGAATATGGATGAGGAGCCTATGGATATTTTTTCTGAAATGTGATTCCTCATGGATTCCACGAGTTCAAAGAAACCATTGTTTAGAATATAGAGTTACACATGAAAACAATAATGACGTGGTCCTTTCTTTGAGCTGTCAATTTTTAACTAATGCAGCAGATAATCAATTTGTAAACATGCAATTCATTCAGTAATAAAAAAATGCATGTAATGCATGCATCATCCCATAATCCCGTGTGCAATCTGCCGTGCTCCACATGTTCTTAGCAATAGCCCACAATTTCGGATCGGTTGTGGTGCAGGCCAATCACCTGGGTAGAATCCAGCCTCACCTATTAACTTCTGTCTGCTGATTGCTCCATCCTATATATGACACTGCTAGAGAACCCTTCATCAGTAGAATATTCACTAGTTGCCTAGTTGGTAAGGGCCATAAGTGCTGGAAACCGAGACTAATTAATAGTCTCGGCCTTTGGTTGGTGTTCTCCATGTTCAATATTCACTAGTTTCCTAGTTGGTGCTCTTTATGTACTCAGTAGAATACCCATGATTCGATTGTATGAACTCTCCTACAAAAAGGCTCGCTAAATCTCTGGTGTTGAAATGTCCAGCAAGCAGAATCCAACTGGTGCTGAAACATTGAAGCTGTTTGTTTGCTCCTTGGGAATGAGGGGCACCAGGAAGGAGCATTGATGTTCTGCTCTGTAGCTGTATCCTTGATATCGATCTCTTCGCTCTAAGGTTGCTTTGCACGTCCACCTGTGGGTTTTGGCCACAGCTTGGCATTCTTGAGCAGCTGTAGTAGCCACTTAATAACTGACAGCCGAAAAGAAGCATTATTAGCAATGGATCCTTGAGTGAGTCCGTTTCTTAACTGTGACACCCGGAACATACGTGCCGAAAGAAGCATTCCGGTCAAGGATTTAGGCGCATTGTTGAGTTCCATAAAACGAGCCTTCTGAATTTAGCTGCTTGGAAGTATCACCCTCACTGTACAGTACAATGGGAGATACCCAGAGCCAAACAGAATCATGTGTAGAACACTGAAAATGAGTGTATAATCTTTGCTCTGTCCAATAGTTTATTGTAGTAGACATCCTCATGTACCTAATGAGTAGCCACAACCACAAACTGGTGTCTGTTAAAGCCGTGAATATAAAGTTAGCAAGATTTAATTGTCAGTAGCTAGAACAATTACCAAAATATTTACCATGTACACACATGGTATGGCAGCTACATTAACGGAGCAATCAGACTATTCCCCAGCCTAATAATTCATTGTTTCTAAGACGCATGGTATAGTATTTAGTTGCTTGGTTTGTTCAATTACATCTGTTTGCTGATCAAAATATCCTTATTTTAATGCATTTGTGAAGGGGATTGATGTTTTTGTTATGATGGACGTGAGTTCTTTTTTTAATGAATAAGTGCCATATCTGTAAAGGGACAACAGGATGACGTCTATAAAGTTGCACTATGTATTTTACAAGACGGGACCAGGGGAGAGAGAATGAGAACAGTGAGCCCAAACATTCAACAATATAACTGAATGATTGTTTTCATATGTTAACTCTTACGGCATTGATTGAGCATTTTTATTTACTGACATGTAGTTCTCATGGTTTGCACTAGTAGAAGGAGACAAATATATTAATCTTCAGCTCTATGCGTGATGGGACAAAAAATAAACGTTATGATGGCATTACAAAGTATTTCTAAATGTGGAAAAATTACAATATGAAAATTAAACTCCGTGAAGTAATTCGTTTCAAGTTAGATCAGATCATGCAGTAATTCAGGAGATAATCCATGCTAACTTGTTCGAGGTAAATTTCCCATATGCGACTAAAAATAATAGAGTTTTATCATGTGTCATTGTAAAACTCTATTTCCTGTATATGCCAATATTTTAAATTTCACTTCCCTTCTTCCAAATTCTGTAATTAGTCTGTCATGTTGCTATTGAAAATATGTTGTCATCGCTCCTGTCATGTTCCCCTTTATTCTATCAATTCACCATTACTTGTTTATTTCATCATTATATTAGTTGCCACTTATATTAGCTGATGTAGCTCATAATTAAGTAACAAATGCATGCCTTTACCAGCATGTAATGAGTGGCATTAGGCAGAATATCAGTGGAGTTTTGATGGCTCATTTGCTAGCCTGTAAAAATCCATGCACCAATAGTGTTAATGATACTCTAAATATTCTACTATGTAGAGGGCAGTGTGCTAAATCCCAGTATTTATGATTGGTGCATGCATGTCATAGGATACCAGAAGTAATGTATACTGCTGACACACAATTAACATGTATATAAAAACACAACCACACCGGAGACTACTCCACCTTCGTTTTGTTTGAAGAAGGTGACGTACTTTTGAATCCGGCTCAGTACAGCACTCAGAACAATATGACTGTTGACACCAGATTTTCGCACCTGACATGCTGAGTCAGATGGTGACGTGGTGAGGTTGAGACTGTGTAGTGGGCCCGTTGAATGGTCAAAAGATGACAGAGAAGGAAGCCGATGCTAAAGAGGAGTCCGATGAAACAAGAAGTCCGATCTGATAATGGAAGAAGGGCGTGTCGGCTAAGAAGGAAGTGTATCAGATGCGGGGACTATTTCCTTTTCAGAAGGCGTATGGGAGTCCCGTTTTATATTAAGCTTAGTTTACTTTGTTCGCAAGTTAGTCTGATCCGATCAGGACTCTCCATGACCAGGGTATAAATATGAACCCTCATCCATTGTAAAAACTATTCTCACAATCAATACAACCCGGCTTCACGCCAAAAAACCCTAGTAGTAGTTACCGACGAAGCTCATTGGTGGACGGGCTGCATCAGTTCTGATCTCCGGCTTACCAGTAAGTTAGTTAATTTATCGAACTAGTATAGGCTTTGAATTGAGGCGCATCGCCCTTTCTCGTTTATACTGTTCAACCGATTTATCTCTGGATAATCAAGATTGATATAGATTCCCTACGTCGGAGCTAGATCAATATTAATATCCAACAGATTATCGTTTATCGGACTGCACTTTAAGTCTAGATTCCCTACGTCGGAGCTAGATATCAAGATTAGGCTAGATTCCCTACGTCGGAGCTAGAGTAATCTTGGTTACTAAAGGCAGTTTTGCGGTTTGTTTGGAGTTGCTAGATTGGTTTAGATCTACGCCATGTGAATCAATTCTACTTCTTCAACGGCTTTGAGCATTGGTCTTGGTCCGATTTAAGCAATATTTATCTTACAGCATCGTTCTAAGTCCGATCCTGCTTTGTGGTTTAATCTGGTTGTTCTTTGAGTATTGCACTGGTGTAGATTCCCTACGTCGGAGCTGGATCTTTGCAATACGATTAGATTAATCTTTGATTGTCATGCTTGGTTAGATTCCCTACGTCGGAGCTAGATTCATCTTGATTAATCAAAGGAAGCTTTGGTTATGCCTTATTGCTATTTGAATGTTAAGTATGGTTTAGATTCCCTACGTCGGAGCTAGGTCATGCTTGATTATTTGGTAGCATATCTTAGAATCAGAACGATCCTGTTAATGTTTTATCTGCTTATTTGCTTAATCTGGTCAACACCTGTGCGAGCATCTTGTTTAATTGACAGGTTGATGAGTTGAGTTTGACTGTCTAGCTATCCGATCTGATCATAGTTGGAGAAATCTAGATTCCCTACGTCGGAGCTAGATTTCTCTGAAAAGGCTATAGTCCGATCGGTTGGTTAGATGGTCCGACAGGATGAGTCAAACTGGCAACTAGGCAAGGTGGACAATGTATCGGCTTACACTTTGATTATTTGATATCTTGTTTCAAGACACAGCTGATCCATTACTTTACATATTGGCCTTGTTTTATGCTTTATTTTATTATTCAAAGGCTAATCTGTTATATCAATCAAGGTCCGATCCTAATTGGTCCGATTCTAAGGTCCGATTCGGTGTCTGATTGAGGTCCGATTACTCGGTCCGATTGACATCATCAATGAAGTCCGATTTTGAGGTCCGATTGGTATCGGCCGACACGTGCCTGATTGGGTCTTGGCTAAAATTCGACGCTACTCCATCGTCTGAAATAGAGCCGGCACAATCAAAGAGTAATTTAACTATTTTATCTCCTTGTCAATTTCAGGTCAAATTGACTGGCACGCTGCGAACCTAAACTGGAGTGTGGGCTGGCACTGGAGCGAAGCAGATCTCCCTGGTCTTCGTGTGCTGCACGTGGAGAATACGACCGCCGATTTTCCGCGTCAACACATTTTTGGCACGCCCAGTGGGACACGAGAAACAAATTCCAAGATGTCGTCATCTGATGCTGAACAAGAAACTGCAGCAAGACTTGCTGCTGAAAAAGAAGCTACTGAGAAGGCCAAGAATGACAAGAACAAGACGCCTGAGGCGGCCATTCCAATTACAAAGGCCGATCTGTCTAAAGCTCAATTGGATGCAGTTCAGGCCCAAATTGATGCATTTGAGAAGCTCTGCCTTGGCCAATTTGGACGTAATCGTTCAGGACCTATACTCAAAGGTCCTCTCCCAGATCCAGAAATAATCAAGAAGACAACTGATGCTCGGGAGTACCAGGTCAACATGACAGAGATGATTCACCAGGCTGTTCATCGTGCATTGATCAATCAGTCAGGCACTTTGGTGAATTCTTTGGATAATCTCATCAAGAAGGCGGTGGATGATTGTAACACCCTAATTTTCATCACGAGAAATTGTAGAAACAATTTATGATTTTCTAGGATTTATTTGAGGTATAAATGAATTTTTGGGATTAATTGGAATTATTTAGGTTTTTAATCAATTAAATAATCAATTAATAGATTCAATAAGTTTTTGTTGCATTCATGCTGGTGCATTGTGTTTTGAGTTGTTGCAAGTCAAAGAGAATTTAAACTCATTTAAATTCAAATTGATTTGCATTTGTTTGGAGTTTAGAAAAGGGGTTTAGACAAGAGTTCAGTTTTCGTCCCCAATCTTTTCAGTAGTCTAGTTTACCTCCCTCTACTCTTCCGCAGGCCTCGACCCATTCCCGCCATCCGGCCCTTTTCCCGCTCGCGGCCCAGCTTCGTTTTCGTTGCTCCGGCCCAGCTCCACCTCGTCTTCGGTCCGTCTCGTCCAGCCGGCCCAAATCACGCCGCGGCCCAGTCCATCCCGGCGTTCTCTCTCTCTCTCACTGACGCCGTAGCCCCACTCGTCATCCCCCTCCTTGAGTCGTCCCCGAGCCGGACTCGCGCCTAAATCCGACCGAGCTCAAGCTCGCGCCGTCGCCCCTCTCTTCGTGGCCCGCACGCCAAGGCCCGGCGCCCTATCTATAAAACCCGCGCCACCGCTCCTCCCAAACCCCTTGGAACCCTAGTTGCCCGGTAGCCCTGGTTTCCTGTTACGCCGGCGAGCTCTTCGCCGTAGACCGCCGCCGCCGCCGTCAGTTGCCGCCGGCGTCGACCAGGAGCCGCCCGAGCGCCCTCGTCCATCCGATCGAAATTCAACGGCCCAAATCTCGTCAACCGAAGGGGATACCGGTCAGCCGAGGTCTTTTTGTTAAAGAGCCCTTGAAGTTTTATCGAATCAACCCGCAGTCCAAGGTCTATTGAAAGTATTTACCAAAAGGTCCGGATTTCTTCGGTTTGACCCCCTAGCTTTTCAATATATTGAACCCGCCGTCCAGCCCTCCTCTTTTACGAGTTAAACCCTGAGTAAATACATATAATTATGTATATGCCCTCGGTTTATTCCAATCTAACCCCTGGAAGTTTGATCCTTCGCAGATAAGCCCCCAGATTCCCGTTTTATCCATATCTTGACCGTTTCAACTCCGATTCGAGTGATTCTTCAGCTCACGTGACCGTAAGGACTTGATCTATACCTTTATACCGTTCCTTTGTACTGTTGCCCATGTTTGGTGTATTGTTTCTTATTTGTTGTATTGTTCTTTTATGTGACCCTGTGCTACGAATAGAAGGTGCAACGTTCGTGGAGTTCAAGGATTGTTCGTGTGATTTGAGGATTCAGTTGAGAAGTCCCTGAGCCATAGCAGTTATTAGCTGGATTTAAGGCAAGTGTATTCTTGATCATACTTTTTGTCCTAATAATCATATGACTTGCTTATACACCGTAGTTCGCTATTGCTTGCATGCTTATAATCATGATGGGTCCCATAATTAGGATGACTAGTTTTCTTAATCATGCCTTGTCAACCTGGGTTTTATATTCATGTTGGGTAGCATTTGCTTAGTTGCTACACTTGGGAATGGTTTACACTAAATGTGAAGATAATAATATTGTGATATCTTTTATATATGATATATATGATCTGATGAGAATGTTAAACCAAGACCACATTGATTAATCGGAACATGGAGAACCACCCGGGATTTCCCGTACAACCACAATACCACATGGCTCTGGTCTTAGCTAAGTAATTAGAAGATCCCTTTGTTGTGTGGATGCACTGCATGTGTGGTATGGGCTGGTTGCTACCGGCAAGGCTTGTGAGCAGAGGTGCGGGGGCAGGAAGGTGCGCCTTTTATAGACCCGTCTGGCAAGGGAGCACACACACATTGGGAAATTCTTTGGAAAGGCTTCGTAGTGATTCTCTGGCCCCTCACCAAAGGAAGTGTTGAAGGGAGTAATTAACCCGGGCATAATGAGAAACACGAATTGTGGGAAAGCTGTACAACCTCTGCAGAGTGTCTAAAATCTATTGCAATAGCCGTGCTCGCGGTCATGAGCGGCCTGGACCCTCACATGATTAATATATCGAAAGAAGAATTAAATTGGTTTATTTATGTTGATGATGATGCTTATGGTTTGCCATATGCTTAATTGGGTTGGTATATACTTATACTTTAGTAATTATGGTGCTAAATAAAATTTGATCAACTAAAGTGCTTAAGCAATTTAATTAGAAGCCAAACTATTTCCTTGTTAAGCCTTTGGATGTCATTTGCTTTTGCTCTACATTTGCTGAGTACCAACCATAAGTGTACTCAACCTTGCTTTATCTGCGGCTTAGACAGAAGTTTCGGTGGAATACTTTGGAAGTTTCTAGGCGTACGTGTTTCCCCAGTCAGCTGCCTGTGGAGAAGTGTTGAAGATTCCGCTGCTAGTAATTCGCTTTCGTGAGTGTAATAGTTGTATTTAATATTATTTACGTTTTGCACTGTCTTTTATATCACTGATGAAGTCTCATATGTGTGTAAACTTGATCCTGGCGCACATATGATAGTCATTCGGTTTTGTTTACAAAATCGGGTGTGACAGAAGTGGTATCAGAGCTGTGTTGACTGTAGGACGTAAGCCTAGAGTAGCAATGGTCGTTTTTAGGGTCCTAAATGTCTTCTTATACTTGCTCTATCTTGTCTGCTGCAATCTTGGTCTAAACTCGTTGTTTTCCGTCAACCTTGACTTACCTTCTCCTTGATTCTTAATCATCATCCAATTGTACACTTGTTCTGTTCTTTCTCCAGCTCCTAGTTAACGTCTCTCTAAAAGTTAAAAGAACCAGCAAGAGTTATATTGGATGCCACAGTTAACGAGTTTTTCTCCCTAAGCATGAATTATTGGAAACAAGAGAATCATGGATATTTTGGAAATACCCTCAGTCGTGCTTTATCTCAACACAAGGATTTAGGAAATTATCCCCCCTAAATCATGTCACCGTTAGTAGAGTCGTCGTTGAGGTCGATGTTTAGTTCTTGTGTAGGATTGTTTGCTTTGTGTTTGTTGTATGCAAATGTTTGATTTGGCTCTTTGTAATGAGTGTGATGTTTTGTGGAGTGATGACCACAATTACATCTTAATAAGTCAACTAAACCATTAGATAGTTGGGTTTTGTCTTTGTTCCTGGTCTTAGTACCTAGGTGAGTTCCAAATCCCTTTTTACATATCTAATCATGAATCTCTTGTGCACCAAATCTATTCTCGTCACCCCCTGACACAGCAGAACGGTTTAAGTCATATCTCAAGCTACGAGACCCCGATTGCTGCAAATCCAGTTGGATTAGTTCCATAACTTCATAAGTTATTTTCTGGCTAAGTTTCGCTATTTTTGGATTATTGGACAGAGGGATAAATGACTTTTTGTTGGATAAAGAAAATCTGTTTTGGTAATCTGACGCAGTCGACTTGTTTATTTCATATCTCAAGTTAGAAAACTCCGATTGACATGAAACCAGTTGGGTTAGTTCCAGAATTAGATAAGCTATTTTCTGGTAAAATCTTACCATTTTTGGATTTTCTGGGAAAGAGATACCTACAATTTATTGGAGTATACAGAATCTGCCCCGATCACCTGACACAGCTAGAGTGTTTTCTTTATAACTTTAGTTTCCGAACTCTAAATGAGTTAATTCCAGTTGCATTGGATTCATAGCTTCATTATCTACGTTCTGTAAAAGTTTCGTGACTTTTGGATATTCTGTATAGAAGATGCATCTATTTTTCCGAGATAGCCATAATCTGTCCTTAACGTGGAGTAGTTCTTAATGGACGCTATTCTTTTATTGGTCATGTTAATTTGGATAAAGAGATTTGACCATGCAAGTGCTAATGTTGGAATTCCTATCTTGATTCTTTCCCTAAATTATTTAGTTTCATCTGCACTAGTACCATATCTTTCTATACCTATATCTAAGTTCTTGTTTTCTATACAATCAGATGGTGAACACTAGGTCTGGTGCTGGAAGCAGTGAAAATAATCCAGAGCCTAACTCAAGTCAGAACCAGATATCGAATTCAGCATTGGAACAGTTTATAGCTGCCCAGACTCAGCTGATGACAAATATGGCCAACTCCATTGTTCAGCTGAATCAGAATATAGCTCCTCCACCGCCCCCGAGAGACAAACACAGGGATTTCATGAGTCACGACCCGCCTACATATTCTCACTCTATAGATCCTCTCGATGCTGATGATTGGATTAAAACAGTGGAGAAGAAATTGTTGATTACTCAGTGCACTGACAGAGAGATGGTTTTATATGCTGCTGGAAGATTAGAAGGTGCAGCTTCAGATTGGTGGGATGCATATTGCGATGCTCATGAAGATTCAGGTAGCATCACTTGGCAGGAATTCAAGGATGAATTTCGCTCATATCATATCCCTGTGAGTGTGATTAAGCAGAAGAAGGAAGAGTTCCTCAATCTAAAACAAGGAAGGATGTCAGTGATTGAGTACCGTGACAAGTTCATACAGTTGTCTCGTTATGCCCCAAAACAGGTAGCTACGGATGAGAGAAAGCAAGACCTGTTCCTGGAAGGATTGATTATACCTATTCATTACCAGCTGGCAGTACATTCATTTCATAGTTTTGATCAGCTAGTGGATAAGGCTCTCTTGATAGAAAACTTGAGAGAGGAGATAAAGGAGAAGAAGAGGAAGATGAATTCTCAGAGACAGATGCAGTCTGATCGCAACACTCGTTTCCGTCTTACTCAGCAGACGGAGGTGCAGAGTTATCCAGTCCACCAATATGGCCACTCCAACCAAGCTCAAGTCCCAGAAATCAGCTATGGACCACAACTTGATCATTATCAAACATCCATTCAGCCAGAGCCAAAGAGTTTGCAGGTCAAGTCTGGAAAATCAAAAGCTCCAAGTATGAAGACTTGTTTCCATTGCATGCAAAAAGGACATGACAAGGGCATGTGTCCACAGAAATACCCGCATTTGTTTGGTGGAAACAACCAAAGGAAAGCCGTAGTGCAACATGAGGTGATTAATGAAGGTAAAAGTCATACTCAGATCAGCCAGAAGCAACTGAATTCAATACAGGCAAGTGCAAATCAAGTTAAGAGTATTACAGTTGCTGAGATCAGAGTAGTATGTGAGTTTCCAGATGTGTTCCCAGATGATTTGCCAGGTTTGCCACCAGATAGGGATATCGAGTTCCTCATTGAGCTTCCACCTGGTACAGCTCCTATTTCTAAGAGGCCTTATAGAATGTCAGTTGATGAACTAGAAGAACTTAAGAAACAACTGAGAGAGTTGTTGGATAAGGGTTTCATACGCCCTAGTTCATCACCCTGGGGAGCACCAGTTATCTTTGTTGAGAAGAAGGATGGTACACAGAGGATGTGTGTTGACTACAGGTCATTGAATGAAGTTACTATCAAGAATAAATACCCTCTGCCCAGGATCGAGGATTTGTTTGATCAGTTGAAAGGAGCCAAGGTATTCTCCAAGATTGATTTGCGTTCAGGCTATCATCAGTTGAAGATCAGGCCATCCGACATCCAGAAGACAGCCTTCACTACCAGATATGGTTTATATGAGTATACGGTTATGTCGTTTGGTTTGACTAATGCCCCTGCCTACTTTATGTATCTGATGAATAAGGTGTTCATGGAGTACTTGGATAAATTTGTGGTGGTATTCATTGATGATATCTTGATCTACTCCAAGAATGAAGAGGAACATGAGGAACACCTGAGGCTAGTATTGCAGAAGCTCAGAGAGAATCAGCTCTATGCCAAATTCAGTAAGTGTGAGTTTTGGCTGAAGGAAGTATCTTTTCTGGGTCATGTCATTACAGATGGTGGAATAAAAGTTGATCCAGGCAAAGTTAGAGATGTTCTGAAGTGGGAGCCACCAAAGAATGTGCCTGAGATCAGGAGTTTTCTGGGATTGGCAGGATACTACAGAAGATTCATAGAAGGATTCTCTAAAATAGTGAAGCCCCTCACTTCATTATTAGAGAAAGGAAAAGAATTCAGGTGGTCAGATGCATGTCAAGCCAGTTTTGAAGAGTTGAAGAAAAGGCTAACTACTGCTCCAGTGTTAGTGATGCCTGATATTCATAAGGGTTTTGATATCTACTGCGATGCTTCTCGTCAAGGTCTTGGATGTGTTCTTATGCAAGAAGGACATGTTATAGCTTATGCATCCAGGCAGTTGAGGAAACATGAGTTGAATTATCCTACTCATGATTTGGAGTTAGCAGCAGTGGTTCATGCATTGAAGATTTGGAGGCACTATATGCTTGGGAACAAGTGCCAGATTTATACTGACCATAAGAGCCTGAAGTATATATTCACACAGAAGGATCTGAATTTGAGGCAACGTCGTTGGCTAGAATTGATCAAGGATTATGATCTAGAGATACATTATCATCCTGGCAAAGCCAATGTGGTTGCAGATGCTTTGAGCAGGAAGGGTCATGCTAATACCCATTTGACTCATCAGATGCCAGAGAAGTTATGTGAAGAGTTTGCGCGATTGAACCTTGGATTTATTGCACATACTGAAGGAGTGACTATGGAAGTTGAGTCTACTCTTGAGCAGGAGATTCGCCAAGGTCAGCTTAATGATGAGAAGATCAAGGAAATCAAGGAGCTTATGGCAATTGGAAGAGCCCCTGATTTTACTGAAGATGAGCATGGTACTATTTGGTTCAAAAAGAGGATTTGTGTGCCTGATGTGGCACAGCTCAGAGATAAGATATTAAGAGAAGCTCATGATTCTGCTTACTCTATTCATCCTGGAAGTACTAAGATGTATCAGGATTTGAAAGAAAGGTACTGGTGGTATGGGTTGAAGAGAGATGTTGGTACTCATGTTGCTTTGTGTGATGTGTGTCAGAGAGTTAAGGCTGAACATCAGAGACCAGCAGGATTGCTGCAACCATTGAAGGTACCTGAATGGAAGTGGGAAGAAATCAGCATGGATTTCATAGTGGGTTTACCCCGTACTCGAGATGGTTATGATTCTATATGGGTTATTGTGGATCGTTTGACTAAGGTTGCTCATTTCATTCCAGTCAAGACCACTTATACCAGTGCCAAGCTAGCAGAGTTGTATATGTCTCGCATTGTCTGTCAGCATGGTGTGCCTAAGAAGATAGTGTCAGACAGAGGAACTCAGTTTACATCACGATTCTGGCAGAAGTTGCATGACTCTATGGATACTAAGCTGAATTTCAGTTCTGCCTATCACCCTCAGACAGATGGACAGACAGAAAGGACCAATCAGATTTTGGAAGATATGTTGAGAGCTTGTGCCTTGAAACATGGAAAAAGTTGGGATAATAGTTTACCTTATGCAGAGTTCTCCTATAATAATAGCTATCAGGCAAGCCTGAAGATGTCACCTTTTGAGGCATTGTACGGAAGGAAGTGCAGAACTCCATTATATTGGAGTGAAACAGGTGAAAGTCAGGTATTTGGTCCAGAAATACTGCAAGAGGCAGAAAGACAGGTTCAGATTATCAGAGAGAATCTGAGGACAGCCCAGTCTAGACAGAAGAGTTATGCTGATGTTAGGAGAAGGGAGTTAACTTTTGCAGTTGGTGATTATGTGTATTTGAAAGTTTCTCCTATCAGAGGTTTGCGCAGATTCAAAGTGAAGGGAAAATTGTCACCTAGATTCATTGGTCCATTCAAGATTCTAGAAAGAAAAGGTGAAGTCGCTTATCAGTTGGAGTTACCGGCTAGTTTGTCAGATGTACATGATGTCTTCCATATATCTCAGCTTAAGAAGTGCCTCAGAGTGCCTGAAGAACAGCTACCTATGGAAGAATTAAATGTGCAGGATGATCTGACTTATATGGAGTATCCAGTGAAGATATTGGAGACAGCTGAAAGAATTACCAGAAGCAAGGTGATAAAGATGTGCAAGGTGCAATGGAGTCGTCATGGAGAAGATGAAGCAACTTGGGAAAGAGAAGATGAGTTAATGGCGGAATTTCCCGATCTCTTCGCAAGTTCATCCTAATCTCGAGGACGAGATTCTTTTAAGGGGGGTAGATTTGTAACACCCTAATTTTCATCACGAGAAATTGTAGAAACAATTTATGATTTTCTAGGATTTATTTGAGGTATAAATGAATTTTTGGGATTTAATTGGAATTATTTAGGTTTTTAATCAATTAAATAATCAATTAATAGATTCAATAAGTTTTTGTTGCATTCATGCTGGTGCATTGTGTTTTGAGTTGTTGCAAGTCAAAGAGAATTTAAACTCATTTAAATTCAAATTGATTTGCATTTGTTTGGAGTTTAGAAAAGGGGTTTAGACAAGAGTTCAGTTTTCGTCCCCAATCTTTTCAGTAGTCTAGTTTACCTCCCTCTACTCTTCCGCAGGCCTCGACCCATTCCCGCCATCCGGCCCTTTTCCCGCTCGCGGCCCAGCTTCGTTTTCGTTGCTCCGGCCCAGCTCCACCTCGTCTTCGGTCCGTCTCGTCCAGCCGGCCCAAATCACGCCGCGGCCCAGTCCATCCCGGCGTTCTCTCTCTCTCTCACTGACGCCGTAGCCCCACTCGTCATCCCCCTCCTTGAGTCGTCCCCGAGCCGGACTCGCGCCTAAATCCGACCGAGCTCAAGCTCGCGCCGTCGCCCCTCTCTTCGTGGCCCGCACGCCACCCGGCGCCCTATCTATAAAACCCGCGCCACCGCTCCTCCCAAACCCCTTGGAACCCTAGTTGCCCGGTAGCCCTGGTTTCCTGTTACGCCGGCGAGCTCTTCGCCGTAGACCGCCGCCGCCGCCGTCAGTTGCCGCCGGCGTCGACCAGGAGCCGCCCGAGCGCCCTCGTCCATCCGATCGAAATTCAACGGCCCAAATCTCGTCAACCGAAGGGGATACCGGTCAGCCGAGGTCTTTTTGTTAAAGAGCCCTTGAAGTTTTATCGAATCAACCCGCAGTCCAAGGTCTATTGAAAGTATTTACCAAAAGGTCCGGATTTCTTCGGTTTGACCCCCTAGCTTTTCAATATATTGAACCCGCCGTCCAGCCCTCCTCTTTTACGAGTTAAACCCTGAGTAAATACATATAATTATGTATATGCCCTCGGTTTATTCCAATCTAACCCCTGGAAGTTTGATCCTTCGCAGATAAGCCCCCAGATTCCCGTTTTATCCATATCTTGACCGTTTCAACTCCGATTCGAGTGATTCTTCAGCTCACGTGACCGTAAGGACTTGATCTATACCTTTATACCGTTCCTTTGTACTGTTGCCCATGTTTGGTATATTGTTTCTTATTTGTTGTATTGTTCTTTTATGTGACCCTGTGCTACGAATAGAAGGTGCAACGTTCGTGGAGTTCAAGGATTGTTCGTGTGATTTGAGGATTCAGTTGAGAAGTCCCTGAGCCATAGTAGTTATTAGCTGGATTTAAGGCAAGTGTATTCTTGATCATACTTTTTGTCCTAATAATCATATGACTTGCTTATACACCGTAGTTCGCTATTGCTTGCATGCTTATAATCATGATGGGTCCCATAATTAGGATGACTAGTTTTCTTAATCATGCCTTGTCAACCTGGGTTTTATATTCATGTTGGGTAGCATTTGCTTAGTTGGTACACTTGGGAATGGTTTACACTAAATGTGAAGATAATAATATTGTGATATCTTTTATATATGATATATATGATCTGATGAGAATGTTAAACCAAGACCACATTGATTAATCGGAACATGGAGAACCACCCGGGATTTCCCGTACAACCACAATACCACATGGCTCTGGTCTTAGCTAAGTAATTAGAAGATCCCTTTGTTGTGTGGATGCACTGCATGTGTGGTATGGGCTGGTTGCTACCGGCAAGGCTTGTGAGCAGAGGTGCGGGGGCAGGAAGGTGCGCCTTTTATAGACCCGTCTGGCAAGGGAGCACACACACATTGGGAAATTCTTTGGAAAGGCTTCGTAGTGATTCTCTGGCCCCTCACCAAAGGAAGTGTTGAAGGGAGTAATTAACCCGGGCATAATGAGAAACACGAATTGTGGGGAAAGCTGTACAACCTCTGCAGAGTGTCTAAAATCTATTGCAATAGCCGTGCTCGCGGTCATGAGCGGCCTGGACCTCACATGATTAATATATCGAAAGAAGAATTAAATTGGTTTATTTATGTTGATGATGATGCTTATGGTTTGCCATATGCTTAATTGGGTTGGTATATACTTATACTTTAGTAATTATGGTGCTAAATAAAATTTGATCAACTAAAGTGCTTAAGCAATTTAATTAGAAGCCAAACTATTTCCTTGTTAAGCCTTTGGATGTCATTTGCTTTTGCTCTACATTTGCTGAGTACCAACCATAAGTGTACTCAACCTTGCTTTATCTGCGGCTTAGACAGAAGTTTCGGTGGAATACTTTGGAAGTTTCTAGGCGTACGTGTTTCCCCAGTCAGCTGCCTGTGGAGAAGTGTTGAAGATTCCGCTGCTAGTAATTCGCTTTCGTGAGTGTAATAGTTGTATTTAATATTATTTACGTTTTGCACTGTCTTTTATATCACTGATGAAGTCTCATATGTGTGTAAACTTGATCCTGGCGCACATATGATAGTCATTCGGTTTTGTTTACAAAATCGGGTGTGACAATGATGCTATTTGCTTGAAAGGTCCAGTGTTTATAGCAGATTCTGCAGGGGCATCAGGATCAGGGAAAGGCAAAGAAACTGCAGATAATGCAATGACCGTTGCTCCGCAGATTCCGATTGCTCCACCACCTCCTATTGAACTGGCCAACGGTTTTCTGTTGATGGCCGATGGATCTATTGTCGGCCCACATGGTGAAAAATATGCTAGGACTCTGAGCGAACAAGAAAAGCAACCTGCAGCTGCAAGGCTACGTACAGAGATTCCTTCACATCAGCGTATGGTCGGTGATTACAATAATTATATGATGGATATAGCTGATGGGATGCCAACTGGAAGTCAACAGTCCGATTGGTCACAGAAAATAGCCGAGGTGATCCAGAATCAATTCGGCTTGAAGCCTAAGGATGAAGCGAGGTTGTATCGGCACCCGTACCCGTCTTACTTTGATGCAGTGCCACTTCCTCCGCGATACAGAGTGCCGGATTTCTCCAAATTCTCCGGGCAGGATGATATGACCACTATTGAGCATGTTAGTCGATTCCTGGCTCAATGTGGTGAAGCTGCTTCAGAGGAAGGACTCAGGCTCAGATTTTTCCCTCTGTCACTGTCAGGGCCGGCGTTTACCTGGTTTACGTCGTTGCCAGCAGGATCAGTCACAGGATGGTCCGATATGGAGAAGCAGTTTCATAAATACTTCTTTTCGGGTCTCAACGAGATGAAGATTTCCGATTTGATTGCTGTCAGGTAGAGAAACGATGAGACCGTCAAGGAGTATATTCAACGGTTCCGTGATACCAGGAATCGGTGCTATAGTTTGAAGCTATCTGATATGCAGTTGGCCGAGCTTGCATTCCAGGGTTTGCTCGCGCCGATCAAAGAAAAGTTTTCTGCTCAGGAGTTTGAGACATTGGGACAACTGGTTCAGAAGGTATCAGCCCATGAGGTCCGATATCAAGAGATGAAGCGTACAAAGTTTTCCAAGCCAGTATCTTATCTCTCTGATTCTGAAGGGGAGGCTGATGTCAACATAGCCGAATGGACCAAATCCAAGAAGCCGGTATCACTCCCATGGATCAAGCAGAACCCTGAGAAGTTTGGATTTGATATAACTAAGGCCGATAAAATTTTTGATTTACTGCTCAGTGAGAAGCTTATCCAGCTTTCTCCAAATCATTCTATTCCATCGGCCGATGAGTTGAAGAAACGCAAATATTGCAAATGGCATAACTCGACTTCTCATGAGACAAATGAATGCAAGGTGTTCAGGAGGGAGATCCAATTGGCTATAGAATCTGGCAAGATCAAATTTGAAGACAACAAGAAAGCCATGAAGATCGACGGTCATCCCTTTCCTAATAACTTTGCTGATTTCTCCTTTTCTGTTAATATGGTTGATGCTGATGAAAAAGGGAAGTTTAAGGTGCTTACATCGGAGCACGCCAAGAGTTCTGGTGCCGTTGATCCTGCAGTTCAAGTTACTGTTGAAGAGCTGCGGAGGAATCATCAGGCGTTTGGGCGAGAATCTAATGCTCCTGGTGGATATCGGCCGCGTGTAACTTCCCAGATGTTGATTAACAAGTACAAAAGGCAGCAGGCAGCAGCCCGAGCATGGGAAGAGCGCGAGGAACGACGACGTCGGAGGCGCGAGTATCAAGCAAGGCGGCTTGATGAAGAGTTTGATGATCAGCGTCGACGTGATGACAGGTTCGATGGCCGACGCCGATATGATGACAGGACCGATGGCAGGCGTTGGTTTGATGATAGAATCGATGATCGTCGTCAGTACGGTTATAGGTCCGATTGGCATATAGACAGGCATCAAGGTTATAACCGGTATGATCAGGATGATGATCACTGGGGGTGTCCTTTCTTCGTATTCTGCTGGAACGAGAAGCTTAGACTGCCATCAAAAGCAGATTGTCCTGAATGCAGTTTCCAGTATGAAGAATACAGAGCTTCCAAGAGAGGTCGACGATCAGTTCATGAATGGATCGGCGTTTGGATTGATGATCATCATCAAGGAGATGAAGGCCGAGTTGATGCTCATGGCCATAAAAATATCGAAGGCCAGGTTGATGTTCTTGGCCCTGAAAAAATGGAAGAAAAAGCTCCAGTTCGGAATCGGATTAAAGAACCTCAAATGAAGCCTGGACAGTGGTGCCCATCAGGGATTTCTAGGTCCAAAAAGAGACATGTTCAGAGGTTGCGCTATCATGAGCAGATTCAGGAGCAGGAATTGGCAAAAGAAAAGAAGACATGGCGCATCAAGATGGCCAATGATGATGAAGCAAGCACATCGGCCGCAATAAACATGGTTTTGATGTTGCCTTTTGATTTTGCTGCTCCTAATGAACAGGACAATGATGAGGTCGATTATGAACTGGAGGAAGCCGCCGCATGCTTGGTTCTTGATTCAGAGAAGGCAATCTTTGAGAAGCCAAATGCAAATGGATATCGGCACCTGAAACCTCTGTACATCAAGGGATACGTTGATGGAAAGCCGATGACTAAGATGCTGGTTGATGGAGGAGCTGCAGTCAATCTCATGCCTTATTCCACGTTCCGTAAGTAAGGAAAAGGGATTGATGATCTGATCAAGACCAATATGACGCTCAAGGATTTTGGTGGGAACGTTTCAGAGCCTCGGGGGGCAATTCATGTTGAATTGACCATCGGCAGCAAAACATTGCCGACTACTTTCTTTGTGATTAATGGCCAAGGTTCTTACAGCATGCTCCTCGGGCGAGATTTGATTCATGCCAATTGTTGCATCCCATCCACGATGCACCAATGTTTGATTCAATGGCAGGGCAATAATGTGGAGATCGTCCCGGCTGATGATTCGGTTAGCATTGCTACAGCTGAATCAACGATTTGGGAGTTTGAAGGAATTGAATGCTTGTCAGGGAAAACATGGGATGGTGACTTCCTCAAAGTGTCCGATCAAGGACTACAGCCGATCCAAGCAGTCGGCTCTGAGACTTTGTTTTAAATGGATGATTGTATAGAAGATCTTGAAGACCGAAGTGAATTCGGCAAATTAGGGTTTGGATTTACGTCGGCCGATGAATTAGAAGAAATAGATATAGGATCTGGTGATAGACCAAGGCCGACGTACATCAGTGCTAAGTTGGATCCCGAGTATAAGCAAGAGTTAATAAAACTTTTGAAGGAATATTCTGATTGTTTTGCTTGGAAATATTATGAAATGCCAGGTTTAAGCCGTAATATTGTTGAACATCGGCTACCTATCAAACCAGGATATCGACCACACAAGCAGTATGCAAGGAGGTTCAAGACTGAGATGCATGAACCAATTAAGGCCGAAATAACGAAGCTCTTCGAAGCTAAGTTTATCAGGCCATGTCGATATGCTGAGTGGGTATCAAATATAGTTCCTGTTTATAAGAAAAATGGAAAGCTACGTGTTTGCATTGATTACAGGAACTTAAACAAGACAACCCCGAAGGATGAATATCCAATGCCGGTGGCCGATATGCTTGTTGATGCAGCGTCAGGCCATAAAGTGATGAGTTTCCTGGATGGTAATGCTGGTTATAATCAGATTTTCATGGCAGAAGAAGATATTCCCAAGACTGCATTCCAATGCCCAGGTGCTCTCGGTTTATGAGTGGGTTGTTATGACTTTTGGTTTGAAAAATGCCGGTGCTACTTATCAACGTGCTATGAATTATATTTTTCATAAGCTGATCGGCAGGATAGTTGAAATCTACATTGATGATGTTGTAGTCAAATCAAAAGGTTATCAAGATCATTTGACCGATTTGAAGGAAACGCTGGAGTGTACAAGACAGCATGGGTTGAAGATGAACCCGCTCAAGTGTGCTTTTGGCGTATCGGCCGGCCAATTTCTCGGTTTCCTGGTACATGAGAGAGGAATCGAGGTGAATGATCGGAACCGCAAGGCAATTGATGATATTGAACCTCCAGTAAACAAGAAGGAATTGCAGAGTTTGATTGGAAAGATTAATTTCTTAAGGAGGTTTATATCAAATCTATCGGTCCGATTGGAGGCGTTTACTCCTCTGTTAAAGTTGAAAGATGAAGAAGAGTTGGTGTGGGAGCCTAAACATCAAAAGGCATTGGATGAAATCAAGCAATATTTAGCATATCCGCTAGTTCTTATTCCACCACAAAAGGGTAAGCCGTACAAGCTTTATTTATCGGCTTTTAATCATGCAATCGGCTCTGTCTTGATTCAAGAGGTTGATGGGAAAGAACGAGTTATATTTTATTTAAGCCGAAGATTACTAGATCTTGAGACTCGGTACTCATATGTGGAGAAGCTTTGCCTTTGTTTGTATTTTTCTTGTACAAAATTAAGGCATTATTTACTATCGGCCGAGTGTACTGTGATCTGTAGAGAGGATGTGATCAAATATATGTTATCGATGCCAATCATGAAAGGGAGAATTGGCAAGTGGGTTTTTGCTCTGACAGAGTTTGATCTTAGATACGAATCAGCCAAAGCGGTAAAAGGGCAGATAATGGCTGATTTAGTTGCTGATCATTGTGGACCTAACATTAATGTTGTTGAGCAATGCACTATGGAGCTTGATGTATCTGGTCCGATGAAAAAGGCTGATGTGGTTGACGCAGTTCCTTGGACTATATTCTTTCATGGTTCTTCTTGCAGTGATGGTTGCGGAATCGGCCTGATTATTATTTCGCCTCGAGGGGCAAGGTTTGAATTTGCTTTTCCAATTGAGAAATGCACAAATAATCAGGCGGAATATGAAGCATTGATGAAAGGTCTCCAGATTCTTAAAGAAATCGGCGCTCAGTTTGTTGAGGTATTTGGAGATTCTTTGCTGATTATCAATCACTTACTCGGCAAATATGATTGCAAGATGGATGCTTTGTTATCTTACTTTGAAAAGTGCCGAGATTTGATTAGTCAATTCGCCTTGGTAACTCTTAAGCATGTTCCAAGACATCATAACGAAGAAGCAAATCGGGCTGGCGCAAAAAGCGTCTGGCTATCGGCTTATGTCCGATGTGATGGTGCAGGAGGTACCAGAAGGAGATTGGAGAAAAGAAATCATTGAATATTTGAGGGATTCTTCTGTCAAGACTTCTAGGAAGATACGTTACAAATCGATCAGGCATGTCTTGATTGAAGAAGTGCTTTATTTTCGCTCGATTGATGGAGTCCTATTGAGATGTATCGGACCTGAAGAAGCCAAGGTTTTAATGGGAGAAATTCACGAAGGTGTTTGCGGGGCTCATCAATCGGCGTTCAAGATGAAATGGATGATTAGAAAAAATGGGTATTATTGGCCGACGATTCTAGAAGACTGCTTTGAATATTATAAAGGATGCCAAGAGTGTCAAAGATATGGAAATATTCAAAGAGCCCCAGCATCGGCCATGAACCCTGTTATCAAACCATGGCCGTTTAGAGGATGGGGAATTGACCTGATCGGCCAAATTTTTCCACATTCAAGCAAGGGGCACAAATTCATATTAGTAGCAACAGATTATTTCACCAAATGGGTTGAATATATTCCTTTGAAGGAGGTGAAGTCACAGAATGTTATTGAATTCGTTAGAGAACACATTGTTTACCGATTTGGAATTCCACAGACGATCACAACAGATCAAGGTACGATGTTTACATCGGATGAGTTCAAAAATTTTGCTGCTGATATGGGTATCAAGCTTCTTAATTCATCGCCGTATTATGCACAAGCCAATGGTCAAGCTGAAGCCTCCAATAAAAGTTTAATCAAGTTGATTGATAGAAAAATTGAGGAGTATCCAAGAAAATGACATATTGTGCTTCCTGAAGCTCTATGGGCCTATCGAATGGCTTGTCATGGATCGATCAAGGTTTCTCCGTATGAACTAGTTTATGGACATGAAGCCGTTCTTCCATGGGAAATTCGTACTGGATCAAGGCGTATCGAGCTTCAGGATAAATTGAAGGCCGGCGAATATATGGAGCTCATGAATAGTGAGTCCGATGACTTGGCTGTTCGTCGGCTGCGCGCTCTCGAAAGTATTGAGGCTAACAAACTCAGAGTGGCGAGGCATTATGATAAGAAAGTTAAAGGGAAAGAGTTCAAAGAGGGCGATCTTGTTTGGAAAGTTATTCTGCCAATTGGTTCTAAAGATCCCAAGTACGGCAAATGGTCACCAAATTGGGAGGGACCCTATCAAGTCGTCCGATGTGTTCCTGGAAATGCTTATATTCTACAAACACTTGAAGGAGAAGTGTTTCCTAAGGCATTAAACGGGAAATATCTGAAGAAGTACTACCCTAGCATTTGGGTAAACTCGTAAGGCCGATGCTGTGCGTCAGGCTTGGAAGCCGATGGAAAAATCGCCTCAAGAACAAAAAATAAGAGCCGATGTGATATGCATCGCCTTAAGGGCTATATACAAACAGAGAAAAGTATATTACATCATCAAGCCGCTCGATGGCGGAGCAGGCTGCTGGAAAAGGGATTGCATATATATATTTCTCATACAGAAGGATTTCAGAAGATAAAAGAATCTAGTAGGCGCCGATGTACTTTGTTCATCATTGCCAGAACAAGACTAGAAAGAGAAGGGCAAAAGGAAGCGCAAGTTTGAGGAGATATCTTCTTCCTTGAGTCGAAGAAATCCGCTCTGGGTGCAGTCCCTTGAAGAGCGCGCCGGTGGACCGGTGGCTTTGCCCTAACTTGTAAAGGGCACTCTATTATACCCCTCTGAAAAACCTTCCTTTTGGTGAACCATGAAGAAACCTCACGAGGATTCTTCTAGCAGGAGTTCCACCTGGATTCACTGCAGGATCAGGAAAGGGGGGAGTACCCTATGTTACTTCACGAGAATTCTTCTAGCAGAAGAGGAAGAAGGAGTAGGATCCTATATCAAACAGAAGGAGTTTGTGTTCTATCATGAATATTAGCTGCGCCGTGGCTAAGGGATGGTGGAAGAAGAAGACCTGAGGCAGGTATTTATAGCTGGCGGTCGATGGAAGCATTAAAGGAGAAATGGGATCCAAGGGATGCTTGTGGAAACTGTCCAAATAAAAGAACAGTATTCTCGTGAAGATATGTCATTGATTCAGAGCTGGTGTAATTGAAGGAGAGGGGCGTCTTTTGAGGAACTGCATTGAAGAGTCGTTTTGTCTGGGTCAATAGACGCATGGATACCCGTGAGGTAAATGCAGGGTTCCATATGCTATTCGTTGTCAGAGATGCTATCGCTTGGGAAAGAGAAAGAAGAAGATGAGCTCCATGGGTTATTGATAAAGAAAGAAAAACTATGGCCCGAAAATCAAGGAACTACACAGTGCAGGGATGAAAAGTTTCGGCACGAAAATCGGTGAAGAAGTTATGATGACAGATACGAATTTTGGAACAAAATGATATTTTATTCCAAAATTGGGGGCATATGTTGACACCAGATTTTCGCACCTGACATGCTGAGTCAGATGGTGACGTGGTGAGGTTGAGACTGCGTAGTGGGCCCGTTGAATGGTCAAAAGATGACAGAGAAGGAAGCCGATGCTGAAGAGGAGTCCGATGAAACAAGAAGTCCGATCTGATAATGGAAGAAGGGCGTGTCGGCTAAGAAGGAAGTGTATCAGATGCGGGGACTATTTTCATTTCAGAAGGCGTATGGGAGTCCCGTTTTATGTTAAGCTTTGTTTACTTTGTTCGCAAGTTAGTCTGGTCCGATCAGGACTCTCCATGACCAGGGTATAAATATGAACCCTCGTCCATTGTAAAAACTATTCTCACAATCAATACAACCCGGCTTCACGCAAAAAACCCTAGTAGTAGTTACCGACGAAGCTCATTGGTGGACGGGCTGCATCAGTTCTGATCTCCGGCTTACCAGTAAGTTAGTCAATTTATCGAACTAGTATAGGCTTTGAATTGAGGCGCATCGCCCTTTCTCGTTTATACTGTTCAACCGATTTATCTCTGGATAATCAAGATTGATATAGATTCCCTACGTCGGAGCTAGATCAATATTGAATATCCCACAGATTATCGTTTATCGGACTGCACTTTAAGTCTAGATTCCCTACGTCGGAGCTAGATATCAAGATTAGGCTAGATTCCCTACGTCGGAGCTAGAGTAATCTTGGTTACTAAAGGCAGTTTTTGCGGTTTGTTTGAAGTTGCTAGATTGGTTTAGATCTACGCCATGTGAATCAATTCTACTTCTTCAACGGCTTTGAGCATTGGTCTTGTCCGATTTAAGCAATATTTATCTTACAGCATCGTTCTAGGTCCGATCCTGCTTTGTGGTTTAATCTGGTTGTTCTTTGAGTATTGCACTGGTGTAGATTCCCTACGTCGGAGCTGGATCTTTGCAATACGATTAGATTAATCTTTGATTGTCATGCTTGGTTTAGATTCCCTACGTCGGAGCTAGATTCATCTTGATTAATCAAAGGAAGCTTTGGTTATGCCTTATTGCTATTTGAATGTTAAGTATGGTTTAGATTCCCTACGTCGGAGCTAGGTCATGCTTGATTATTTGGTAGCATATCTTAGAATCAGAACGATCCTGTTAATGTTTTATCTGCTTATTTGCTTAATCTGGTCAACACCTGTGTGAGCATCTTGTTTAATTGACAGGTTGATGAGTTGAGTTTGACTGTCTAGCTATCCGATCTGATCATAGTTGGAGAAATCTAGATTCCCTACGTCGGAGCTAGATTTCTCTGAAAAGGCTATAGTCCGATCGGTTGGTTAGATGGTCCGACAAGATGAGTCAAACTGGCAACTAGGCAAGGTGGACAATATATCGGCTTACACTTTGATTATTTGATATCTTGTTTCAAGACACAGCTGATCCATTACTTTACATATTGGCCTTGTTTTATGTTTTATTTTATTATTCAAAGGCTAATCTGTTATATCAATCAAGGTCCGATCCTAATTGGTCCGATTCTGAGGTCTGATTCGGTGTCTGATTGAGGTCCGATTACTCGGTCCGATTGACGTCATCAATGAAGTCCGATTTTGAGGTCCGATTGGTATCGGCTGACACGTGCCTGATTGGGTCTTGGCTAAAATTCGACGCTACTCCATCGTCTGAAATAGAGCCGGCACAATCAAAGAGTAATTTAACTATTTTATCTCCTTGTCAATTTCAGGTCAAATTGACTGGCACGCTGCGAACCTAAACTGGAGTGTGGGCTGGTACTGGAGCGAAGCAGATCTCCCTGGTCTTCGTGTGCTGCACGTGGAGAATACGACCGCCGATTTTCCGCGTCAACAATGACATAGGTTGATTATTAGTTCTCCAGGAAGTTAATTTACTATAACAAACTTCTTTCATTAGTTGCCCACATCTAACACAATGTCTGGTGTATTTATTTCTATAGTTTCCTTGCATTAATCAAAATTGTATCAGTTCAGGACCCATCTCCTGTTTTGTACAAAAGGTCTGGCATTTATTTAGCAAACTATCTCAACATTTTGCAGTCAGCAGACACATTATTACTTCCAGAAGCATGGAGGTACGGTAGTGTAAAACAGAGGTTGAACATGACACAATTCAACTTCAAATGTGCTGCTTGAATACTGTTGTGACCAGATCACAGCCTAGTGTACATGCACATCCCTATTTGCAAAAGTAAAAGATGAACTCTTAACGAAGGCTGTAGTATCTGTACTCCTGCATAGTTAGTGAATAGCATTAAACTTTTCCTCTTTATGGATTACATGAAATGGGGCATTACATGAGGTCAGTCGTATAATTGTGCACTCCATCTCTAGGAGTTGAGTGAATCCGTTCAAATTATGATGTGTCAAATGTCCTTTCCAAACAAAATATTTGATGTGTCAAACTGTTTGAAGACTCATTCTTGTCACCATCATTGTTGTCTTTTCAGTGAGGTATAAGGATGCAAAGATGTGGTTGAACATGTTTGCACATTGAAACGACCATTGTTTCGCTCCTCTGATAGGCTCAACTAGCAAACAAGTGGTACTATTGAAACCGTGGTTGCCATGGGAAGGAAAAGGATGCACAACTAGCAAACAGGTGGTACTATTGAAAGCGTGGTTGCCATGGAAAGGAAAAGGATGCATCCTTCCTAACTAAATTAAACTAGGTAGCGTCAGATTTTCCTACAAAAGTATATTGTCAACTCCAACTTTCACAATTAAACTGCAAACATATAGTGTAAATTTTTATCTTAGAAAGATGTGTCGTGTTTGAAAGGAAGGTTCTTGCACCTACACAAGCATGACCATGGCATCTAGAGCTCAAAGTAGTTCTCGTGTAAGGAAGCACATCAGCTGGTCTTGGCAACCACACAAACCGCTTCACTGTCAACCAATTGAACCTTCAGGGCAGCGCAAACATGGTCTTTTCCAAATGTTTTAATTTCGAGTGTTTCGGATTGCTAGCATACCTTCACAAACCTTAGAGGAGAGTGAAATGGTTTATCTACTGATGTGGAGAATTCTTTCTGAAACACGGACATGAAAACTGCATTGACTATCTTGTCTTCACTGTGTTGGCCATAAACATTTGCTGAGCAAGTGAGAAGGATCACGAGAACTGCATAAGGAGAAACACTCCAAGCAAGTCAGGAAAAGTTTTAGACTCTTTGGAACAAATGGATGGTGAAATTTGAGGTATTACTTGATCTCGTCCATTTGATATCAATATATCCAACACAGCTATGTGTGTAAGAGAAAGGAGTATGTAGTTATTGGGGACGTGCATACCTCAACACGGGGATCAGAGACTCAGCATCATTACTAACCTTGAACTGTTTCAAGCCCAGTTGTTAGTGATATTGGGAGCTATTGCAGTTCGGCAGATGATGTGGAGTCCACAAAGACACCACATTTTGGCACAATAAGATGAACCTGATGCTTATGGTAGTGACGTGCTGAGACATAGCTTCCTGATACCTCTCAAGCTTATACTATTCTCAGGCATGCAGATATCTCTTTTGCACAAGCCTTACAGACTCACGTGACTGCTGCGCATATGCCATGTCTGTGTAAAAGATTATATTGGAAATAATCTTTAGAAGGGCAATGCAGAATGGAAAACAAAAAATTTTGCAGAAATGATTGGTTTAGTACCAAGATGACATATGGACACAGGACACCTTATATAGGGTGCTGTAGAATGAGCGCCCAAATGTAATATGATGACTATGCCTATTCACATAACGACTGCAAGTGAATAAGTCGCTCTGAACTCAGCTTTTGTCATTAGTGAAACACATACGTAGTGTACCGCATAAGCAACATTACTACAGTATATATGGTTCCAGAATCATATTGTTTCCATGCATATATAATGAAAAGATCTGATGGGACACTACTACGAAAATCACCTCCGGTTCGATCTCTTTAGTCCCGATACCAATTGTAGCCGGGACTAACGAGAGCATTAGTCCCGGGTCCAAACATGGGGGGCTTGGGGGGGAGGGGGTGGGCGGCTTTAGTCCCGGTTGGTGGCTCCAACCGGGACTAAAATGGTCCATTTAATCCCATCAGCTGGGACTAAAAGGGGACGCACCCTTTAGTCCCGGGTGAAGACACCACCCGGGAGGAAATGGTTTTCTCACGACAAACGAGAAGATAGATACTTTCTTTCCTCCCTCAGTCCCTTTTCCTCCCTTATCTTCTCCCGAGCACCTTCTCTCTCTCCCTTATCTCCTCCCTAGCTCTCTCTCTCTCTCCCTTATCTCCTCCCCACCTCTCTCTTTCTGCTCCCTTCTCCTCAAGTACCGGCAGGGCGCCGTGGGCAAGGCAGCGGCGCGGGGCGGGCGCAGGGGGCGCGAGGCACGGCGGGCGAGCACAGGCGGCGCGANTTCGTCTGTTCGTGAACGTGTTAGATTTATTTGCAAATTTAACTGTGAGTGATGTGTTGATTTGTTTGTGATTGATGGTGTTTGTCAGTGCTCATGTGCTATGAATCTAATAAGTGTTGTGAATCAGATTTGTTTGTGAGTGATTGGTTGATTTGGTGCTGTGAGATGAGTATGTTTCTTTTTGCCATGATTCTATCTCCGGTGAAATTGGAGATTGAGGAGGAGACGAGAGCTGCAGGGAGCAGGCAGCGGGGAATGTTTTGTTTTTTATTTTTTTAAAAAGCATTTAGTCCCGGTTGGTGCCACCCACCGGGACTAAAGGCCCCTTTTAGTCCCGGGTAAATATCTGGGACTAAAGGCCGAGGCATTTAGTCCTGGTGCCGTAGTCCCGGTTGGAGACCCGGGACTAAAGCCCATTCCCAACTGGGACTAAAGACGGTTTTTGTAGTAGTGGGGGTATGGAACCATACTGTAAATATAGGGCTTGCTTTCGAGCAACAACAAACGTATAACTGGTTCTTCCATGTCACTAATAATTGGGGCACACATATTTGGATCACGGTATTTTTTCACTCATAATCAGACAGGTACACATCTGGTTACAGGGAAATAGTATAACGTCATCAATGTAAACAGGAGATGGGCACTAAACAGGAGTTGGCTTGGAACAATATGTAAACAGAGCGAGCTAGTCTACTCCTCTTACATATTATGCTGAAGCAGAGTTAGTGCACAATGAGCCTTGATCTTGTTTACCATTGATGATGATGTGTTCTTTTTTTTATGAAACAGGAGGGGTTTGATCCCCTACTGGTTATATATTAGAATAAAAAAGGTTTACAGCAAAAAAGAAAACAAAACCAAAGAAAAATTACAACAACTCATTCAGCCAATCTCTCATCCTAGGGAGGTATTTCTTTTTTGCTCGGTGAATGCACTATTGGAATTCCTTGATAATCTTTGATTTAGCAACCGAGATGGAGGGATCCAATCCATTGAAGGTAACATCGTTACGAGTCTTCCAAATGCTCCATGCCATTAACACAATAATTTCCATAAAGAAAGGTTCATGGATCTACTCTTCAAATGCTCCAAGGCTTGGAAGGGTTCCCATGCAGTTTCCAGGTGAAGATTAATTGCCTCCCAGCATTGGGTCGAGAAGGAGCAGTGAAGGCCAATTGTTCATCATCACTGCAAGTGCAGAAGACACAGCTATAATCTGGCAAGTACATATTTCTTCTTTGTAACAAACCTCTTGTATTGAGTTTATCCATAAGGATTAGCCAAAAGAAGATCTTGTGTTTCGTTTGGCACGTGCTCTTCCAGAGCCACTTGTATGATCTGTGGATAGTTCTATGCCCTTTCATATATTTATATGCTCTCTAAGAAGAATAAGATGCATTGCCCCAAATATATGTCCAGATATCATTATTTTCATTTAACTCTGCTGAGTCTATCTGATCTGAGAGGAGTTGGAGTTGCTGGTATGCTTCTGTTGTTAAAGGTAGATGAAATATATTATATAAATGCTGCTCATGGAATGCTGTGGCCAAAGAAACATTTCTATTTTTGTCAAAAGAATACAACTCGGGATAGGCAAGCGTAGGCACTGAATCCTTCCATAAATCTTCCAACAATAATATTGAGGCTCCATTATAGGGTGTTGGGCAGGCTATACCTTTGTACTGATTGATTAGTTTCACAATATCCTTCCACCAGAAGGATCCCTTATTTGTTGTGTTATGGAGCTGCCCATTGGGATAATAATTGTTCTAGACTAGCTTGACTTAGGGTAAATCATCTTGATTGTAGAACTTATGCAAACTTTTCATCAAAAGAGCGTCATTTTGCACTGAGAGGTCTAAGACTCCTAGTCCACCTTCCTCTTTTGGCAAACAGACTAGAGGCCAAGCTGCCTTCGGTGATTTTTTATCCTGCAGATCTGAACCGCTCCAGAGTAAATGTCTTCTGTATTTATCAAGCTGAACTAGAACTGTCTTGTGAATTTTAAGGAGGCACATCAAATAAGTTGGATATGATGACAGAACTAAATTGACTAGAATTAGCTTCCCACCTTGTAACAACAAGTTTGAGGTGACTAGTAATCTGTTTTCACACCTTTTAACAAGGGGCATGAGATCATGCACCGAGGGCTTGTGCAGGCCAAGAGGCATCCCCAGATAGGTGAAGGGAAGTGATCCAATGGTGCAGCCTAGATGATTTGGTATCTCCAACATTGTTGTTTCAGGAGTATTGATTAATACCATTACTGATTTATTGAAGTTAACATTTAGTCATGTGGATGATGCAAAGAGACAAAGGGTATGTTTCATGTGTTGTACCTGGTGCATGGATGCTTCCATTATAATTAGAGTATCATCTGCATATTGGACTATTGGAAAGTCCCTGCCAGCTCCTTGTGGTAAAGGTAAGTTGTGTAGTCCTTGTTCCTTGGCATCATTGAGGAGAGTTTGGAGAAAATCTGCTGCCAAAACAAAGAGTAATGGTGAAAGAGGATCACCTTGCCTTACACCTCTTTTACAGTGAAAAGTTTTTCCTGGGACACCATTAAGAAGAATTGAGGATGTGCCTGAGGTAAAGATGAGTTGCATCCACTTTAACCATTTTTCTCCAAAGCCTTTATGTTTCATAACCTGTAGCATGAATTCATGTTCAATTTTATCAAAGGCTTTCTCAAAGTCCAGTTTAAGAATGATGAGCTCCTTTTTTGATTGATGGAAGAGGTGAAGATATTCTAGGGACCAAGCCAGGTAGTCCTAAATGGTTCTGTGTCGAATAAAACCATATTGATTCTGGTGTATTAACTGAAGGATGCAGCTCTGGAGCCTATTAGCAAACAACTTAGTAATTATCTTTATGGAGCAATTCAGGAGAGAAATAGGCCTGTAATCTGAGATTGAGAGGGGACTCTCCTTCTTGGGTACCAGTGTAATGTAGGATCCATTTATACTCCTATAGCAGATGTTGCCATCAAAGAAATCTGAAAACAAACCTGTAGAAATCTGTACTGATGATGGGCCAACATTTTTTAATGAAATCTGTATTGAATCCATCTGGGCAAGGGGATTTGTCTGATGGCAGATTTTTGACAACTTGGTCAATTTCCTCTTTTGTAAAAGGGGAATCTAGGAGACTCAGATCAGAATGAGGCTGTATTAGAGACTACATATCAATTAGCATATGACTATATTCTAATTTTCCCAATCTGTCCTTGTATGCTTCCCATAATAGAAGGGCTTTTCCAGCATGATCCAAATGTTGCACACCTTGAGAATCCATTAGGGAGGTTATAATATTCTTTCTGAATTTGATTGTAGCATTGGCATGAAAAAATTTGGTATTGCCATCTCCAAATTTTACCCATTTAATAGTTCCTCTCTGCTTCCAATAGATCTTCTGTTGATTGAGTAATGAGATTAGGTTTTTACTAAGCAAGTCTCTGAAATTCCATTCATGTAGGGCCAAGTCACTGAATTCCTCTAGAAGATCAAAGAAGTTAATCAAATACTTTGTCCTTTTTATAGCTTCAGAAAGCTTTGAAATGGATGCTCTCCATGCTTTGAGAACTCTTCTCAGGTTTTTGAATTTGGCTGTGATTATTTTTGCAGCATCTGTTTGTTGGACAGGAATGGACCACCCATGTTGAACAACCGCAGTAAAGTGCTCATGCTCCATCCAAAAGTTTTCAAATTTGAAAATCTTAGCTTGAGGAATATCAGTGTTGATAGTTATAACATAAGGAACATGATCTGAAGTTTCCAGTGTAAGTGAGTGAGCCAAAGTATTTGGATAGGTGTTGGTCCATGAAAGAGATGTAAAAAACCAGCCTAGTCTTTCAAGAAGGGGGGATTCTTGTTTGTTAGACCACGTGAACTTTCTGCCTTTAAGAGGAATTTCAATCAGTCCTAAGTCACTGATTGCTTCATTGAACAGGAAGATATTATTAATATTCGCTCCAGGCTTGTTTCTGCCTTCCAGCTTTCTTATAAGATTGAAATCTCCTACTATAAGCCAATCAATGAAGTCTGGCATTGTAATGTTTTTAAACCAGTTAATAAAAGAGATTCCGCCTTCATTTGTGCATGGTGCATAAATATTGGTGAGAACCCAAGAAGCTCCAGAATGGAGAGAGGTAAATTCAACCGACTAAGCAAATTCATTTGTAAAGAGGAGTTCCCATCTAGTTTAGAGCCATTCCAGATAATAATTGAACCTCCAGAAGCACCATTAGAAGGTAAGAAGACAAATTTATTTAAGTAAGAAGGGCAGAACTGTTTAATAGATGGGTCATCAAAGGAACCTCTTTTAGTTTCTTGCAGACAAACTATATCACAACCAGCTTCAGAGATTTTGTCTCTGATGGAGTTCTTTTTTATCCAAATTATTGCCTCTAACATTCCATGAGAGGACTTTCCATGATCTGAACTGATTAAGAGTATTCATCAGAAACCAACCAAAATAAGTGTATCATCCACATACTTAATATGTGGGAATATGGAGACACAAAGGTACTGCTGACAAGTTGCATGGCTCTAGGCCAGCTCAATATGACAAAATAGAACAAAGGGCAGTGAACTGCAAAGAGCCAAAATAAATGGCTATTCATTTGATGGTGGCTGTTCTTCATCATGATCAGAGGTCTTCTTCTTCTTGTTCCTCACTGTCTTCTTCTCTGCAAGCATCAATTCCTTTGAGGGTTTGCCATCCTTTTTAACCACCTTCCTTGTTATTTTTTTCTTGGAGTAGAGCTTTTCATCTGCTACTTCCTGAGAAGACAAGTTGCAAAAAGTGATACCCAAATTCTTAATAACAGAAGGTGAAAGGGTTGGGGGCTTAGCTGAGCAGGGAAAGCAATTTCTGTCATTACTAGTAGAAGTTTTGAATCCCTTATTTTTATTTTTGACCCTAATACTCCTCCTTATGTAATTTGCCACTATTATTGGTGTTTGAAGTACCTTATTTCTCTTCCTCTTGGGAGTGATAAGGCTTGCTTCAGGGCTTGCAGTTTGCTCTTGGGCATCCATTTGCAAACTCAGACAGAGAGGAACTCCTTGGGGGCATGTGCTAGGTAGGCTGAAAGTCATACCTGGGCCTGTGAACATGTCTTTCATGAAAGCCCATGATGCTGAAGTGAGGAAGTCCTTGGTCCAACTGAAATGAGTTGGGGATAGCAACAGAGATGTGAAGAAATCACTCCAAATATCAGGAATGATCACTTTGGATTGAGCCTGATTCTGGGAATCAAAATGCTTGGCCCAAAATCTGAAGGTGTCTGGGTGTGGGTGAAATCTTGCCGTGTCAACTGGGTTGAAGAAAGTTCTGACCATTCCAACATGTAGTTGATCAACCTGCATTGCTTCTGGGTTTTCCACTAGGCCATTATCAGGTAGAAAAACATCTCCAGCTGGAACAATGGGATTCACTGGCTGCCAAGCTGGAAGTCCCATAACAACATTTAAGTCCAGGTTATTGAAGTTGTTAACTGAACTTTCTAAACTAGGATATGAGATATCATCAGAGTTACTAAAGTGGACATTTTCTTGCACACCAGGCATGTTAAGAGCATCAGCTAGAATAACTTCTGGTTGTTGTAAATTATTGAATTCAGCTAGGTTCTGTTCATCTTGTTCATATAGAGGTGGAACAGGAATGAAATCTTCAATGTGAGAGTCTTCCTGAGGAGCACCTGCTGGCACGTTTAGATCCACATTATTCAGAACTTCATTAAGGTCAGGTAGGACATGATCAATATTATTCTGAGCAGCTGGTGTAGCATCAGGCTGTGGTTGTGGGGCCCATGCTGGCCAAATCTGTGCAAGGCTACTATTGTGGAATGTCCTAATTAGCATTATTCTGCCACTGATTCTGTGCACCATTGACAGGTTGTCCAAAGCCAAAATAAGCAAAAGGTGGATCATTGTTATTATTTGGAGGAGGTGATTCATCTGCAGGTTGACCCCCCAACATCTGAATAGAATCTCACATTGAATAGTCCACGACTAACCATTGAACTCTTCTCCATCAGTGAATAGAATGAAAGAAGGCACTGATTCAAGATCAATGACTCTAGCTTGGACAATAAGGCGGTATGGGTGGTCTCTGTCATGTTCCCAAGATAATAAACGAGCAAAATCACCAATAGTCTGTTCTATGTCTTCCTGCTCAAAGTTATCAAGATTATAGCCTAACAGCATGAGCCAGCATTCATGATTAAAAGTAACAGCCCTCCGGTTTCTCCCTTGATTGTGTCGCTCAACAATAATTCTGCCACCTTGAATGAAATGTGGACTATTGATAACAAGTTTGTCTCTATAATAAACATATTCAAATCTAACAAGAGCTTGACCCAAGTGACTAGGGTAGATGTTTCTAACTTGGATATGCATGTGATCCACAATGAACTCTTGCAGAACAGCAGCAATTGTAGGGAACTCTACCTCGGCCTCTGGCATTAGGTCGATGGAGACGATTGCATATTCCTCATGCATTCTGGGTCTTCGAGGCACCACTGCCCTGGTGACCGGCACATGGTTCTGGATCCCTTGCTGGAGATTGAAGCCAGGAGGCATGAAGGGGCGAGGATCGGCCCGGTGGATGGCCATTTCCGGCGATGAGGATCGCCGGAGCTTTCAAGGGTTGGGGTTTTCTGTTTCTCCCCCAACAGTAGCGGCGATCAGCTGAGGAGGCCAAGCAACCCAAATGTAGCTATAGTTACCCGAAGTAAGTTTGCAGAAGTCACCAAAACTGGAAAAAATTGGAGTCGGCAGAGCACTAGGCCCACTTGTCATACTCCAAGCATCCAAATTTTTGTTTGACTTGGGTCCATCCCCCATAGACTGAGGAGGTTGTTTCGGTGGCTTCCATGATACTGTAGTCGAGGGGCCGGACTTGCCAAAGACATGAGAAGTGAATTCCATGAAACTTGAGAAAAGTCCGGCACCATAAGAGCATTCGGACTTTAAAATAGGCAATTTTTTTGTGAACCATATATTTACCGCCGGGAACCGAGCTGTAGCGAAGCAATTTTTGACAAAACAATCCGAAACCTTAAATGTTGGGGAGAAGCCACGTGTCAAGAGGGGGTAATTAAGTTGAATATGACCCCAACCGTTGCAGTGAAGGCAGCGGATATCATTCCTGCATTCAGCTCTAACGTGCATGGATGAAAAGCATCAGGAACAAATAGCGGAGCGAGTATTGGGTACCTTGACCGTTGGCGCAAGCAACCCAATATTTGAATTTAAATTTTGACGAGGTTGAGGCGAAGAACACGAAGAATTTCTGATCAGATCTTCACTATTTAGTCGAGCAAAAACTGAACTCCGATTGTGGAATGGGGCCTTTTTATTAGAATTCCTAATCAGATCTGCACTATTGAGGCGAGCAAAGACAGAATTCCGATTATGAACTGGGACCTTTGTTGTAGCCTGGTATCCTGATGAAGATTTCCACTGAGAAGACCATGAAGTTGCTGCCTGCTTTGAAATAGGTACACGATTGGCCCCAGATAGAACTTGGTTATTGGGTTTACCAAACCTGAGCGCATCAGAGTACGATCTTTTATTCTTCTTCGATTCAATTTATGCACCATGGAAAGGTTGGTTTCATAGCCAATTTAGCTTGGTCGAGGCCACGATCATTGAAAAGATGAAATGACACCTTGAAAGCAGGATCTGAGTGAATCAATACCATAGACTAGCAAACCCACAGCACGGGATTGGACTTTGAATTTGAATATCCAGTCATCAACTTCCAAAATTGCCAACAGATGGGCAGGAGCACCAATGACAGAATGGATGAGATGACCCACTGTTTCCTCATTCAATTTAAACTTTGATCTTGGAAATGCTGCTAAGAGCCAGAAACCAGAGGCAGAAGAGTTAGCCACCAAGGTCTTGAGAGATGAACGTACCTTGGAGGAGAAAGATCTCCCTGGACCAAGATCGAGGCCAAGATCCATGGAGTGAAAGGGAGTGGAGAAGGATCAAGGGGATTTATGGTGCGATGCTGGGGAGAGGATCGCCAGAGAGATCGCCCTTGGAGTCGCCATCTTCCCTAGAGTTGTTTTTCACCTCTCTGGTGAGGCGAGCCGGTGATTCCCTGCCGATCAGTTCAGGTGTTGGGTATGCATCATAAGGTCAGAATGTTCTGAGTGAGTCACCATGATGCTGTGTTCTTGCTGAGCCATGATCTTGTTGACCATTGATGATGCTATGGTGAAACAGGGCAGATGTCAAGTCTGCATTCTGTTTGTGGCTATATAACATATTTTGGCATTCATTCACTGTTCATTATGTTAGTTTGGAAAACAATATGTATTTGTTGTCTGACTTGAAAAATTAATTGTGTTTTTGACATATATATGCAGGTAGTAAACTCTTCTTTTTTGTATTTTTGTATTTTATATTTTGAATTACACCGTGGCTTTTCCACAAGCAGGTAGTAAACTCTTCTTTTTTGCAGGTTACAGATTTTATTGTAGCAGCATCTCAATGCTAGGCGCAGATGGCCAAGAGTTCTTTACCCAGCACACTGGTGGTGGTCTAGTGTGAGTTGATTGCTGGTAGGATGCATGTTCTCTTTACTTTCTTGTAAGGTTGTGTGCACCCTAGGTAGAGCCCTGAAATTTTCCAAGTGCGGACGTATCATCTCGACAATTGGTCTTGAAATTAATAAAATTTCCTTTTTTTATAAAATTGCAGGTAGTAAACTTTATCAAAAATTTGCAGTTAGCATTCAGCAGATGCATTAGTTCTAGAAGCTTTGAGGTATAGTAGTGTAAAACAGAGGCCGAACATGAAGCAATCACTACTGCAGATATGGCTTTTAGTACTGGTTGGTAATCCACCTATAGCACCAGAGCTGTGACCGGCGCTTCCTCTCCAGTACCGAAGGGGTGCCTTTTTTTTTTCCAAACAAATGAATTTCTGGAATAAACGGCCCTGCAGAACCATCCAATGTTTGGTTTCTTAAAAGTGGCAAGACAAGCTTGAAGCCAAATTAGGCAGTAACGGTATTGTGTATTACCGTGTTCTTCAGTGATTAGTCTTCACCTGACAGCCACCGCGTCATCTATCTATCACTACCAGAGAACCCGCCATCCATCCACCGTAATCGGTCACGGATGGAAAGGACCCGGTACCAATGGAAGCATTGGTACCGGGTCCAACGGCCAATAATTCTGCGAGCTCATTGGTACCGGGTGGTGGCACCACCCGGTACCTATATGGCCACATTGGTACCGGTTGGTGTCACCACCCGGTACCAATGAGCCTCGGGGCCTTTGGTACCGGTTGGTGACACCAACCGGTACCAATGTGACCCCCTTTGGTACCGGATGGTGCCACCAACCGGTACCAAAGGGGCTCTGCGTATAAGCCCCTTCTTCCTCCCCCAGCCCGAGCCATGGCTCATTTCTTCATCCTCCATTGAGCTCGGGTTGGGGGAGCTCATGCCCGATTTTTTCATAACTTTTGGAGATTTTGCAAACCAAGTCCACTAGAAGGTTAGCAACTTCATCCTCTCTCTTTTGACGTTTAGTATGGTCTATTTCATGCTCTATGTTTTGAGTAATTTGTGTTTTGTGGAATTGATTGAAATAAGAGATTTTAGATTGAATCTTCATTTTTATTATGAATTTGTAATAGAGAATCAATATATAGTTAGTTGTTGCATGTGTAGAGATGATGCACAAATTTTTAGACATTGTTTAGATTTTTGGATTATTTGTAGAAACTTTAAATGATTTTCATATTTATGCTTATTATGATTTTTAGATATTATAAATGATATTCATATTTAGGGTTATTAGGATTTTTAGAGATTATAAATGAAATTCATATTTAGGCTTATTACGAAATTTAGAATTACATCTTTTTAGAGGCTTCAAATGACGTTGATATTTAGGGTTATTAGGATTTTTGAGATTATAAATGATATTCTTATTTAGTTAGATTTTAAATTCAATTTTACTTCTCATGGTTGTCAATATCTTGAACTAAAACAATCCAACTCTTGGCATGCCTATGATGATATCAAATTTTACCTAGTTTTCTAGCTGGGTAACATATGATGACCTTGAGCTTGAGCTTGTATTGTATAGTTATGCTTCTCATGGTTGTCATCAAACCCGTGGGATACATCCATGCCCAAGCAACGAATCGGTTGCATTGTGATGGTTGGGCTGGGTGTGTCCCACGGTTCCATGCCTACCATGAACCAATTTTTTTACCACCTGTAATGTTTCTTATGCTCCAAGTTCAAGGTCAAATGAAAGACAACATATCTGAGGCAAATCACTCCTTCAATTTTTTTGAGATGAGCAAAAGTAAGACGTTGATTAATTTGGAATGTGGTTGTCGGCCATCGTGCCCTTGGTTTGTCGCAGGTTTTGGAAACCTCCCGATGCAGGAGAGGTGCTGTCGAAATTTTGTGAATAGATGAATCGGCAATGGATGTACAACGCGGATAGACGCTCATCTGACTTCATTAATGGCGTTCATCAATTCCTCGACGCGGCAAAGGCTAACTCGATCTCGGGTTTTATATGCTGTCCATGCAAGGTCTGTGAGAATAAGAAGGATTATCACATCTCGAAGAAGGTGGTCCACACACACTTGCTTATGAGTGGTTTCATGCCTAACTATATCTGTTGGACCGAACACGGCGAAGCGGGATATTCTTTGAAGAAGGTGATGAAGAAGGTGACGACAACATCCCGGACTTTGCACAATAAAGTGCCTTTGCAGATGATACAGCAATGGGCGAGGGTGAAGCAGTTGCAGAAGATGAGGATGATGATGCCTTAGGTGGCATGATCCGTGATGAAGAGAAAGACTGCGAAAGTGCGAAAGAGCGGGAGAAGATGAACCGTTTGTTGGAGGACCACAAAACATTGTTGTACCCAGATTGCAAAGAGGACCAGAAAAAATTGGGTACCACACTGGAACTGTTGCAATGGAAGGCAACTAATGGCTTGTCTGACAAAGGTTTTGGAGAGATATTGAAAATGATAAAGAAGATGCTTCCAAAGGGCAACACATTGCCCGAAACAACATACGAAGCAAGAAAAATCGTTTGCCCTCTAGGACTGGAAGTACAAAAGATACACGCATGTCCCAATGATTGTATCCTTTATCGGGGCAAGTCGTACGAATCTTTGGACGCCTGTCCGGTTGCAATTGCTCGCGGTATAAAATCAGGCGAGACGACCCTGGTAATGTTGAGGGAGAGGCCCCCAAGAAAAGAGTCCCTGCCAAGGTGATGTGGTATTTCCCTATAATACAACGTCTGAAGCGCTTGGTCAGAAACAAAGAGCATGCTAAATTGCTGCGGTGGCACAAAGAGGATCGGAGGGAAGACAATATGTTGAGACACCCCGCTGATTGGTCGCAATGGAGAAAAATCGACAGAGCGTTCCCAGACTTCGCAGAAGATGCAAGGAACATAAGATTTGGTTTGAGTACGGATGGCATGAATCCTTTCGGTGATATGAGCAGTAGCCACAGCACTTGGCCCGTGACTCTTTGTATGTACAACATTCCTCCATGGATGTGCATGAAGCGAAAGTTCATTATGATGCCAGTGCTAATCCAAGGGCCAAAGCAGCCTGGCAACGACATTGATGTGTATCTAAGGCCACTGATTGAGGAACTTTTGTTGTTGTGGGGCAAAGATGGTGTAAAGGCGTGGGATGAGCACAAGCAAGAGGAATTTAACCTACGAGCATTACTGTTTGTGACCATCAATGATTGGCCTGCACTTAGTAACCTGTCGGGACAGTCAAACAAGGGATACAAAGCATGCACACATTGCCTAGAACACACCGACTGCATTTATCTGAAACATTGTAGAAAGTGTGTGTATATGGGCCATCGTCGATTCCTTTCTGAGAAACATCCGCTGAGAAAGAAAGGAAAGCATTTTGAGGCGGAAGGTCGTAGCAAACCAAGGCATCGGGATGGAAAATATGTATTTGCTATGGTAAAAGATGTGAAGGTGGTCTTTGGGAAGGGACCTGGCAGCCAGCCAGCGGCAAGTGAAAATGGAAAGGCGCCCATGTGGAAGAAAAAGTCAATATTCTGGGACCTACCATATTGGGAGGTCTTAGATGTACGCCACGCAATTGATGTGATGCACCTGACGAAAAATCTTTGCGTAAACGTGCTAGGGTTCCTTGGTACTTACGGAAAGTCAAAAGATATGCTTGAAGCACGACAGGACCTGAAACGTATGAAACAACGAGATCCCCTGCATCCTGAGAAAAGAGAGAAAGGGCGTTGGAACTTGCATCCTGCTAGCTACACTCTAAGCAAGGAGGAGAAGACCAGCATGTTTGATTGCTTAAACAGTATTAAGGTCCCGTCCGGCTACTCATCGAATGTAAAGAGTCTGATAAATATGAAAGAGAAGAAATTCGTACACCTCAAGTCCTATGACTGCCATGTGCTGCTCACACAATTGCTTCCGGTGGCGCTGAGGGGAATTCTACCCGTTAATGTCCGAACAACTATTGTGAAGCTATGCGCCTTTCTCAATGCAATCGACCAGAAGGCAATCGATGCCACTAATCTAGCAAAGCTGCAGGATGATGTGGCCCAAAGCCTTGTCAGCCTTGAGATGATATTTCCTCCGTCTTTTTTTAATATTATGACGCATCTCCTGGTCCATGTTGTCAAAGAGATTGGTATTCTTGGTCCTGTATTCCTACACAATATGTATCCTTTTGAGAGGCTCATGGCTATTCTAAAGAAATATGTTCGTAACCGTTCTCTTCCAGAAGGATGCATCGCCAAGGGATACAGAACAGAGGAGGTCATTGAGTTCTGTGTTGACTATATCCCCGAACTGAAACCAATTGGGCTACCTGAGTCACGCCATGAGGGGAGACTACTTGGAAAGGGCACGTTAGGAAGGAAACAAACAAGGTGTAGCGACTACGATTTATTCATGAAAGCCCATTACACTGTATTGCAGTCGTCAACCATGGTGGCTCCTTACATCGAGGAGCACAAGACTATAATATGCTACCAAAATCCAAGAAAGTCTGATAAGTGGATTACACGCCATCACATAGAAACTTTCGCTGGTTGGTTGCGACAAAAGCTCATGGGTAACGAGACAATACATACACAGCTGGCGTATTTGGCAAGGGGACCATCATCCTCATTCTTGACGTTCCAAGGCTATGACATAAATGGGTATACATTTTACACGAGAGCCCAAGACGACAAAAGCACCAACCAAAGTAGTTGTGTCTGTATAGATGCCTATGACAACAAAGGGAACAGGGACTCATATTATGGCCAGGTAGAGGAGATCTGGGAACTAGATTATGGACCTTTGAAAATACCACTTTTTCGGTGCA
>CM014272.1:22994591-23021928 GCA_004135705.1 Alloteropsis semialata
ATCGTATCTCTTTCGAACGGGAGACGACTAACAAGGTTACGCGATCTACGAACATGACATGAAAAGAGAGAGGTTTTTAATGCCTCACCTTGCTATCCTGCAAAGTGTCGAGTCGAGGACGGTGCAATAGCCGACGATGCAGTAGCCGATCCTAAAAAAAGAATACAATAAAAATCAGATAAAAATTTCGGCAGCACCTCCCCTACATTATGAGGTTTCAAAACCTGCAACAAAACAACGGCTCGATGGCCGGCAAGAACACACAAAATGGCTCGATGGCCGGCAACACCATACCGAGGACTAGCTCACGAACAAACTTGCCAAGGTGCCTTACAAATTGGGTATACATTTACTGAATTCGATAAAATTGTTTTGGAATATCTATCTAATCCACGCGTTCTGAGGTTAAGAAGCCCGGCATTAGACGATCTGGCACAACTGATAACAAAGGACATTCAATGGCAATAACAGCTATTCAAAGTTCCCTTTCTCCTCTAACCATTTTAATATAATGCATGAACCTAGCTATTATCCAACAAATATAGCAAGCATATCTGAATACAAATCCCAAAAGGTCTCTAGTATTTTAATTTAAAAATGTGAATCATTCGTCAGAGTAAACTCTGTAAAATTCCTGAAATAAAAATCACCTTCGCTGGGCTGGGAGCGCCGGCGCCGCACCGGGGGCCGAGGGCCGGGGCCGCTGCCGCCTGGCGATGGCGAGTTCTCCAGTAGTGTATAATACGTTGTTTGTGCCTCGAATGGACATGGCCAGGGAACCCGTATATACGTTGGAATACCAGAAATCACCGTATGTGACAGGGATGTGGATAACCGGGGCTGTGCTTGACTAAGGGATAGGTGCTATAGTCTCAAGCTTGTATAGGTGTTCGACTATAAGATTTTATAGTTCCATCTCTCTATGTTCCTGCTTTCTTCATGCATGGCAGCAAGCCCGGCCAACAAACTGATTGCTGTGTCTGACTTTTTTTTCGCGAGGATTGCTTCATGTTATTTCATTAAGAAGAAGCGAAGCAAAACAACAACGAAATAACAACAATATATTTAAGAGTGTCTGAATTTTTGTTGAATAGGTATTAGTACTGCATATGGTTATGTACCTTATTTATATATTACGAAATAACAACAAACTGACCTATTCATTTTTGGGCTATATAACCTTCTTAGCCTTCCTTACCTAAAAAATCACATGTTTCACTTTTAGCATCAGTTCTCTTGACAAAGTTCGCAGGTACATTGTAAGTTCCTGGACCTACCATGTTCCTGGCATGGGAGTTGGAGGTTTCTGGAAAACATGTTCATGAAGCCCACGAGATCAAGGAGTTTATCGCCAAACTGATCCAACAAGTGCATCTGATCCATCTGTAATAATTTTTTTCTTTTTTTGGCGAAAGTGCATCCCTCTGTTATTGACTGTCAGCACTAGACCATAAATTTGTGTCAGCGTTATTTAACAAATACAAATATGGGAAACACCATGCATTTATGATATGCCTGTGTTGATAGCTTTGTAACATTATATGAGGAGCTGTCCAAATTGGCCTGCACCTAGGAACACCGTGAAGGACACATGGACGTACTGTGTTGATAGTTTTATAAAAAAAAATACTTTCATAATGAATTTTTACTTAGATGACCTCGTCCATGTCTCGTTACACTCTTTCTTTCTTTATCCATGTCTGGCTACACATTCCTTCCCTCTCTACTTAGAAAATGCACCTGCAAGAAGTCAGGCTGCCTAAAAACTACAATATAACTGCTATCAGGTCATTCCATATTCATCTTTTTTCACGGGAGGTTTTTTACGGTGCCCTATATTACTACTCAGTGGCATAGAGTATAGAGGAAGGGCAATTTGGTAATCTCCACTCACTGACAAATTTTTTCCCTTACTTCCATCGCGGGTGAGGCTGGCAAATGTGAATGTCGTGACTATATTTACAATTGTGCCATTATAATATTTTTAATAATATTATATTTATGCCAATAAAATTTTATCATAATATTACATTTGTGCCATTATAAAATTTTTTTCCAAAATACCCATACTAGATTATACTACCAACCTATACCACCTATACCACAGGTCAAGTTTTTAGCACTACACAAAAATTCTGAGCCATCCGATTCTTTCATACTAGTCCATTTTATTATAGTTATTAGGCATTGTATAGGCCTGTGTATTAGTATCAGCCCATATTGGGCGTGTAGGTCCATATTGGGCATGTACATCTTGTACTCCAAGCCATTGGCACTATATAATGAAAGGTCACCCCCTGATTAGGGTGTGTGGTGTTTCCCCATCTCTCTACCTTTCTACATGGTATCAGGGAAATCTCGATCCTTGCTTCCGCCCCTGCAGCTAGGGCTTCTGCCCTAGCCGCCAAACCCCCCCACCCTCCTCTCGTGCAGGGACTCCCCCCAGTACGCCCACACCACCCGCGACGCGCCGCCGATCTCCTCTGATCTGCTGCACGCCGCCACCCAACCCCACGCCGCCGATCCTCCTCTGATCGCGACGCACTCCCCTCGCCACGATGTCGTCCGCTGCTCCGACCTCCTCCACCCTGTCGAGCGCCACCAGCGGCATCTCCGGCTCCGGCGATCCTGCGCCGGCCATCTTCATCCACCCTGCTGCTGCTGTCTGCGTGAAGACCCACGTCCCCTTCACGTTGGAAATCACCTCCAATTACATCAAGTGGGTCTCCTACTTCAAGGTGCTGTGCGGCAAGTTCGGCCTCCAGCCGCACATTGCTGCCCCCGGCACCGCCTTCCCTAATGATCCCCAGTGGGTCATCGCCGACTCCTGTGTCAAGAGTTGGCTTTTCGGCTCCGTTGGCGACTCTGTCCTCGACCTCGCCTTGGCCGGCGATGATCAGACCGCCCGACAACTCTCGGCGGCCATTGAGGAGCTCTTCACCGCCAACCAGGAGCCATGCGCTGTCCTCCTCCTCGAGGAGTTCCACTCCCTCTCCCAGGGCGACTCCACCGTCTCCGAGTACTGCCAGCGCATCAAGTTGAAGGCTGCTGAACTCCGCGCCGTCGGCAACCCGATTTCGAGGGTCGCGCGCTGGTCCTCGCCATGCTGTGTGGCCTCAACCCTCGCTTCGCCAGCACCATCGACGACATCACCAACTCTGCCGTCCTTCTCCCGCGCCCACGACATGCTCGTCCTCAAGGAGACCCAGCTTGCTCATGATGAGAAGGCCATTGCCAACACCGCCCTGCTCGCGTCCGCCGGTTCCAGCTGCACCAGCCCGGGTGGGTGTCGATCCAGCGCCATGCCCGCCTCCTCTGGTGGCGCCAGTGGTGCTCAGTCGGCGCCCACCAAGCCTAGTGGCGACTTTGGCAACAAGAAGAAGGGCAGTGGCTGGCGGAAGGGCAACGGCGGCGGTACTGGTGGTGGCGGCCACCCACAGCAGCAGGCCCACAACGGCGCCCCTCAGCCCTATCGCCCCATGGGCCCGTGGATCTGCTACAACCCCTGGGCTCCACAGATGCCTTCTCCTCCCCAGCAGCAGGGTTCTGGGGCTGGTGCATGGCACCCTGGCGTCCTGGGCTCTGCTCCTCAGGCGCACACCGCCTTCGCGCCCCTTTAGGTGTCCCCTCCGGCACCAATGTGGGATCAGGCAGGTCTCGTCGCCGCCCTCAACCAGATGGCGCTCCAGAACTAGTCAACCTGGGTCATGGACTCTGGCGCTTCCTCTCACATGAGCTCCACGGATGGTATACTCCTGTCACGTCTCCCCCCTTCTCATCCTTCCATCACTGTTGGCAATGGTCAAACTATTCCTATCACCTGTCGTGGCGAGTCAGTCCTTCCTACAGCAGCTTCCAATTTTCATCCTAGCAATGTTCTAGTTGTTCCATCCCTAGTCCGCAATCTTCTTTCCGTTCGCCAGTTCATTAGGGATAACAACTGTTCCATTGAATTTGACGCTCTGGGTTTCTCTGTGAAGGATCTCCCAACCAACCACGTGACGCTTCGCTGCAATAGTGCTGGCGACCTCTACACCTTCCCTGCCGCCCCACCAGCACCGCACGCCCACCTCGCCATCTCCACCGACCTATGGCATCACCGTCTTGGTCATCCCGGCTCTTCCACCATCGACGTCCTTAGGAATAATCAGTTTATCCATTGTAATAAGGCTACAAACTCTATTTGCCATTCGTGTCAGCTCGAGAAACATGTGCGTCTCCCTTTTTCAGCTTCTAGTTCCTCTACCTCTAGACCTTTCGAATTAATGCACTGTGATGTTTGGACGTCTCCCGTTGCTAGTGTTGCTGGTGCTCAGTATTACCTCGTTTTACTTGATGATTTTACTCATTTTTGCTGGACTTTTCCTCTCGCTCACAAATCCGAGGTAGCTACCCATATTACCAACTTCTGCAACCTAGTACAGACTCAGTTTAACCTTGCCATCCAATCCTTTCAGGCTGATAACGGAAAAGAGTTCGTAAACAATGCCCTAGCTATCCTCTTTAGCTCCCGTGGCATTCATTTGTGCCTCTCTTGCCCTTACACCTCCCCACAAAATGGCAAGGCTGAACGTGTCCTTAGAACGCTTAACAACATCATCCGAATGCTGCTCATCCATGCGCACATGCCTCCTCCCTACTGGGCCGAGGCCCTCGCCACGGCGACCTATTTGCTCAATAGGCGCCCCAGCTCTGCTATCCAAGACAGCATTCCCTTCTCTCTGTTGTATGGCTCGCCACCGGACTACTCCCATCTCCGTGTCTTTGGGTGTCTTTGCTACCCAAACATGACCGCCACATCCTGCCACAAGTTTGCACCTCGCTCTACTGCCTACGTTCTTCTAGGATATCCCTCCTCTCATAAGGGGTATCACTGTCTAGACCTCTCCACTCGTCGCATCATCATCTCCAGACACGTTGTCTTTGATGAGACATGCTTCCCGTTCGGTCTTTACTCACCCAGGTCGTCTTTTAGCGATCTGGACTTTCTTCTTGCAGGTTCCGCCGTGCCGGTGCGTTGCACTGCTGCTACGGCTCCTCCCGCGGCTGCTCCGTCGCTTGCCGACGTTGAGCACCCGCCCTCTCGCCGGGCTCACTTGGAGGAGCTCCCCGACGACCCCGCCATTCTTCTGCGCGGGCCTGTCGTCATCCCGACGCCCCGGCGACCGGCTGCTACGGCCGCTGGCCCCTCCTCGGCTGCCCCTGTGGCCGCCCCTGTAGCACCACCGGCTGTCCCTGTGGCTGCACCAGCAGCCGTCCCTGCCGCCCCAGTGGCAGCTCGCGTGCAGCTCCCGTCCCGGCCGCCGACTAACTTCGGCCTCGTCTACAGCAGGCTTGCCCGGGACTACCTCCCTGGACTGGCCGCGCCGCCGGTCCAGCCTCCGGCGCCTTCTGGACTGGCCGCGCCACCGATCCAGCCGCCCCCTGGCCAGGCCGCGCCGCCGGTCCAGCCTCTGCCGCTCCCCAGCCGGCCCATCACATGGCAACAGACAGGATCGCTGAAGGTTGTACATCGACTCGGTTTCCCGCCACCGCCTCCGCCACCAGCACCCTCGGCGCAGGTCGCCCTCGTCTCCACCGCCGTTTCCCCGATACCGGGGAACTACAGGAGCGCCCTCGCCGACCCACAGTGGCGTGCTGCCATGGCGGACGAGTACCAGGCCCTCGTCGACAACAGTACCTGGCGTCTCGTTCCGCGTCCACCCGGCGCGAACGTTGTGACCGGCAAGTGGATCTACAAGCACAAATTCAACTCCGATGGTTCCCTTGCCCACCACAAGGCTCGCTGGGTTGTTCGCGGCTTCTCTCAGCGCTACGGCATCGACTATGATGAGACCTTCAGCCCCGTCATCAAGCCGGCGACAATCCGTGTCGTCCTCGGCATTGCCGCTTCCCGGGGCTGGCCGATCCACCAACTGGACGTGAAGAACGCCTTTCTTCACGGCCACTTGGAGGAGACCGTCTACTGTCAACAGCCTCCAGGCTTCGTTGACCCTGCTCAACCCGACTATGTGTGTCTCCTGCAGCGATCTCTCTATGGTCTTAAGCAGGCTCCTCGCGCATGGTACCTGCAGTTCGCCACCTATCTTCGACAGCTCGGCTTCTCCGCTTCGGCATCCGACACCTCCCTCTTTGTGCTCCAAGAGGGGGGTGCCACGGCGTATCTGCTTCTCTACGTCGACGACATCGTCCTGACAACATCGTCTTCAGCCCTCCTGCAGCACATCTCTGAGCGTCTGCACTCGGAGTTCGCCATGACGGATCTCGGCGACCTTCACCACTTCCTCGGGATCTTCGTCACGCGCTCCTCCGACGGGCTCTTCCTCTCCCAGCGGCAGTACGCATTGGACCTTCTCCAGCAGGCAGGGATGGCCGAGTGTCACTCTACGTCGACACCTGTTGACGCTCGAGCCAAGCTCTCTGCCACCGAGGGCTCTCCCGTCGTCGATCCCACCGAGTACCGGAGTCTCGCCGGCGCCCTGCAGTACCTCACGTTGACTCGTCCTGATCTGGCATATGCAGTGCAGCAAGTCTGCCTATTTATGCATGATCCACGCGAGCCTCACCTTGCGCTGATCAAGCGCATTCTTCGGTACGTGCAAGGCTCCCTGTCGGCCGGTCTCCACATCGGCACTGGACCGGTTGACAAGCTGATCGCCTACTCCGACGCTGACTGGGCAGGCTGCCCAGACTCCCGCCGCTCCACATCAGGCTTTTGTGTCTTTCTCGGAGACAGCCTGGTGTCCTGGTCTTCCAAATGGCAAACCACGGTGTCCCGGTCCAGTGCGGAGGCCGAGTACCGGGCGGTTGCTCACGTCGTCGCCGAGTGCTGCTGGTTGCGGCAACTTCTTCCGGAACTCCATATTCCCCTGAAGGTTGCTACAGTCGTCTACTGCGACAACGTCAGCGCTGTCTACATGACAGCCAACCCGGTCCACCATCGTCGTACCAAGCACATTGAGATCGACATCCACTTCGTTCGCGAGAAGGTGGCTCTTGGCGAAGTTCGTGTACTCCATGTGCCGTCACAGTATCAGTTCGCTGATATTATGCATGAAGGGATTGCCTGTCCAGCTGTTCCAGGATTTCAGATCCAGTCTTTGCGTTCGGCTACCTGACGCTTCGACTGCGGGCGGGTATTAGGCATTGTATAGGCCTGTGTATTAGTATCAGCCCATATTGGGCGTGTAGGCCCATATTGGGCATGTATATCTTGTACTCCAAGCCATTGGCACTATATAATGTAAGGTCACCCCCCGATTAGGGTGTGTGGTGTTTCTCCATCTCTCTACCTTTCTACAATAGTATAGGGCACCGTAAAAGAGCTCAATTCGTTTCACTTAATCTTGGCCAGCCTATGATGTTTGGACAGGTTTCTGAGGTAAAACTGGCATCATCCTTCGAGCCCCAACCATTAGCTTGTTACAAGACAAGGTTCACATCCACATGAGACAGTACAATGTGACCTGGAAGCAAAGTAAACACAGTAACCGTTACACCATAATGCAAGAGCTCTTTTATAATTTTTGTATTTTAGGGCATCCGGAGTGTGAGAAATAAAGAGGTCCTAAGGCTTACAAGGTGGATACTATACATAGCAGCGGAGGTCCTAGTGGGGGGATCTTATGCCTAAAAGATTGAGGTTCAGTCTCAAGCTTGAGACCTGGTACTGGTATTAGACAATCAAAAAAATCGGCGGGGGGGAGTAGGAATGCACGAGTCCGTGCCATACTCGGGAATGAAATTTAGACCTAGTTTCAAATAGGGATGTGTAAACTTTCCTGGACCAAGAAAGGAATTAGTAATTTTGCAAGTGTTGAACAGGGAATTTTCTCTGTTTCCCATGTGCAATCAGCCGTGCTCCACATGTGCTTAGCCATATCGCACAATTTCTGATAGGTTGATGTGCAAGCCAATCTGCTGTCTGTCTATTGCTCCATCTTATTAGAACATTCGACCTGAGGAAAATACCAAGATGCTAGATTCTGCTCTTTAATTGGTGCTCTTCAAGCTCAATTTTCACTAGCTGTTGCTCGCCGTGTATTCGGCAGAATAGTACTGATTTGATCATAAGCACTCTACTACAAAAAAAACACTCCCTGCTTTCTCTGCTGTTGAAATTTGCAATAAGCAGAAACCAATTGGCGGTGAAGCATTTAAACTGTTTGTTTGCTCCTTGGGAAAGACTGGCACCGGAATTAACAAGTTCAACTTCATGTATCGATTGCCTTGGTAATTCTGAAATCAACTGTTGGTGCATGGGTTTTGTGGTCTGGACCCTCGTGTGGCCGGATACCCTCCTTCTGCATCCTGATGTTCGTGTTTTTTAATGTGACGTTGTATTTGAACTGGAAATGAGGGTAAGATCGTTATCAGATTACAACGTCACATTAATTTCTGTCAATTCAAATGTGATCATGCTTTTTATTCCCTGCAGATAAAAAAGACACAACATAGAAAATTGAATGGCTCGTGTCTAACTTTTTGGCTTAACTACGGGAATACCATCAAACAAACTCATTCTTTTATATAAGGTTTCCCTTTGTAGCTTCCTTTTACAGGAGAGTTCCCCTTTAGATCATTAGCTACTTTCCATGAATCATATATCCATTCATGTGCTTATGGTCCCAGACACAGAAATCTCTCTCATTTCAAGGGCTCAACTATCAATCAAAAAAATATTTATCTTGCATCAGGGTCCATAAATATGACTAATTTGTCTTATTCTTAAGCAAAATGCATTCATCTCATCATGTACATCAAAAACCATCTCATCGCATGCATGCATGCATTGAACAAAGAAAGAAACTGTCCACGAAGAAATGAGAAAAGGCTCCAAAAAAGGAGCACCATGAGAAAATGAAGGAGCAAAAGAATACGCTCCATGTCAGCAACCCCATTGAACAAAACCTACAATAAGGAGCACCATGAGAAGATAACTACTGAGCACTAGTGAGGAGCCCTTTGGGACCTGAACTTGCTCTGCCAGAGAGCAAAGAACAAGATGATACATGCAACCACGATGGTGTGTTTAATTTTTTCCGATGTATACTTGTGTTAATAACTTTTTTATGTTTAGCAAGGACATTATCACGTGGGGTGTATCTTTACACATTTGAAATTTATCCAGAATCCTTTTCTTTGGCGAAAAATAACTGTCCTTCAGATTCAGTAGACATTTCTCCTGTGTAATCATATTGAAACCAATATATTATGTTTATATGGTAAGGAGAACCTTTTATTTCGAGATATAAATATTATTGATTTTTATACCATTTTCGTAGCACAGGGTTTTTGTCCCTTGGTTCTGAAACAGTGCTAGGGAACAATATCCCTGATGGGAATTGGCGCTCAGGGAAATGGATAGATACATGGTACTTTATTCAGTTTGAAGGGAATTGAGGAGCCCTGAGTGTTTTGTGCCAAGGATGTTAGTAAATAAACTGTTGTAACTCAAGCCTACATTGTGATCAGGCACCCAAAGAAATCGTGACACAAGGTCTATCAACTCAAAGCACTATGCGAAGAGCATGTACGGCAAAAAAAGATCGGTTCAGTATCTAGATAAAATGAGCACCTTATGTATATAGGCTGAGCAACCAAATTTGTTGACTACCGCCATGAACATTGATTGCAACTGAATTATTTCTGTCTTGATTCTTTCAGAGCTCATCATGTGGGGATTCTTTAAAACCATGTGCCTCCCATGAGAATTCAGATCTAAAAGCATATGATTCCCACTGGTTCGTGTATGAAACCTGCAGTGAAACTGGCAAATTTATTCATGAACCCGCAATGATATATGTTGTCACGCCAATGTGAGCGTCCATCATTTCCACTTACTTTCAAACTGGCGGTGAAAACATATCACTGCTGGTTTGGCTTGAAGCGGTTATGATGAGCTGCTTGGAGAAACCCTTCCCATAGAGTGCCGCCTAGCGTACATGCCAATCCCATGCAAAAGTTAAGAATGTATCCTAAACAAAGCCTGTACTTCATGACATATTTAATTCCCTGGACCTGCATGGTTTAGTGAAGAGCCCAAATTTTTACCTCTTCCAGGATTATGATATGGGGTAACTGATTATTCGTCACGTCAGGTCAATTGTATAAATGTGCATGCCATTATGAGGCGGCGAGTAAATCAGTTCAATTCATGACCAAATACGTGTTGGAACTAGGTATTGCTCTTCTAATTACTTAGGAATTACAAGACAGATAATTACAAATTACACTTTTGGACCCACAACCTTGGTTGGAGATAATAGAGTCAGTACATGTTCTTTATATTTCTTTCCAAAACAAAGAAGTACAAAATCCAGTTTTCTTACTGCTTGAAGACTAATTCTTTATCAATATTACTATTTTGATCTTTTCATTCAAGTGAGCTCTGAAATGTGAATGTCATGCAGGCCTGGATCCTTCCCGCTGGTTCAAACTAGCACATCCCACCAGTATTTATCAATCCTCAACTGTAATCCTCACCCGCAGAACATCAGTTCATAAGGTTTGTATATGTGGGTGTCTGTGTCAGCTTCTTGATGATTTATTTACCTCATCCACAGAATACTGATTGGCCCATTATATATTGTTTAGCTAATGTAGCTTCAAACTTTTCACATAAATGTACAGTATTAGTTATTAGGATTTATCCTAGTCAGGAAGCTTAAGGTGTTCCTCGTTCGAGAGAAATGTGCTTGCACATACAACATCATTGTCATGCAATCCAGAAACCCAAAGTCATGTAAGGAAGCACAACTATACCATCCTTGGTGCAGAGTGTTTACCTGAGAATCTTAGAACTGCATTCTTGTCTAGAATGTTTACCCAGCTCATTCTTGCTGGAACTGGCGCAGGGCAAATTACAGCAACAACTATGGTCCTAGGGCCACATCCATATGAACTTATAAATAACCAGTATCTCGGGCCTAACTCAACTCAAAAGGCGCAGATTAGAGGAAACCAGGGAGAATAGATGATAAAATTCCATTTCTAGCACATTAAATATCGACATAGTCTGATTTTTCACCTCTAACCCTGAAAAACAGATATTGGTGCATTGTCAACCATTGGAGATTCCCTGCCTCGTGGTCTTTACATCATCTTTGTTCTTCATGGCCAAAACAGATACTTGAGGTTATGTTGTGCCAAAAAGGCCAACTTCTTGTTTGTTTGAGTAATCAGGCCAACTGCTTGTTGCGCTCCTATGCTAAGTAGATGTATACCATGCAGAAAGCAAGGATGTGTAGCTATTTTTCATTCTTATATTGCGACCAACAACTGGAGCGTCAGTTATGTGCTTCTGCAAAAAAAAAAGGTTTTTGTCCTTTTACATGGATGATCAGACATTGTGAATGTGTATATAGAGTAGCTTTTATTCACCTAACTCAATAACAAAATTTTCTGCTTTAATACTTCATATACCCGCCCCTCACATACTTATTATATATGCAGACAAGAAGCATTGGCCTGGACAACAGTTAGCTTACTGCAACTTTCATTTTCTGATCAATTGTCTATATGCATAAGGTTTGTATATGTGGGTGTCTGTGTCAGCCTTTTCCTTTCGGAATGAGTAGCATCATGAAAGGGGAAATGTGATGGAAAACTCATAGAAGTGGGAATGATACGGAATAATGTAGCAAATGAACCGCGGTAAGTAGAGCCCAGAATCAAACATGTTGCTACTGACATATGCCTAGAGAAAGGAACCTATATAACCATAGACGAGGCTCTGCTTTTAGGGGATATCTAGTTTGTTGCTCATCCTCATTTTCGCCTATCTCCTGGCACCCTAACATGTCTCAGCACTATCTCAAAATATGGTCTGGAGACTGAACAACATATAAATCGAACTTAGATAGGTTTCCACTTATACACAGTATAATGGAATATGGATGATGAGGCTATGAGTTTTTTTTCTAAATTGCTGTTGCTCATACACTGCATTGTTAGGTTGATCTCCCCAGTCCCAAAAAGGCACAACGGCTCGTGGGCCTTGATCTGCGCCCTGATCGAGGGCGCCCAGCCTTTCCTTGGCTGGTGGGCCCCCGTCGCCATGCGCTATAAAAAGAGGTGGGGGGCCGGCGGCTCTAACTACGAGGTTAATCACGAGTCCCAAGCCCCACCGACAAAACCCTAGCCAATCTAGAGGGAGCGCAGGAAGCGGCGGGAAGCTTCGCCGCCGCCACCACGTCGTCCCCATACTCCGCCGCTGCCGTCCCCGGGCAGTGCAGGTGGAGACCCGAAGGCCGACGCTACACCGCCCGCGAGTAGTACCTACGACGCCAGCGGGAACGACCTCCACCACCGGCCGAAGCCATGGCGGCTGCCCCTGCTCCGTCGCACGAAGGTACACCACTAACTCTCTTGTTCTAGATCCACAGTCATCTTTTGTCAAGAATAGAGAATAGACCCATGTAGATCTACTACTAGGAGATCCAAATAGTTCAACAATGGTATCAGTCGCCTACCTAGTTTGTAGATTTAGATCGGGTAAAGAGGATTCGTTTCGCGAATCGAAAGAAAACCGCAAGAAGCAAATCGCTTTCAAATCGAAAGAACAGAGTGGAGAAATCCGGAAGAAAACACCGCTTTGGCAACAAATCGGCAAAGAATAGGGTTCAAACCCTAACCTAACCCTAAAGGGTTCAGGCCAAGGGCATCTTCGCGAGGCCACTCGACGGCGGCGCACTCACCATGGGCGAATGCGCGCGCCGGCGAGGAGCCCGCGAGATGCCGGCCACCAATGAACAGAAAGGAGAAGGCGGCTCACGCACGGCGCGGCCGGCGGTTGTGCGAGGCGCGAACACTGCCATAAAAAAACTGGTGGCCGGCATGAGCTCGCGCAAGTACAGATGCACCAGTGTGCTCAAGACCGGGAACAGAGATCCACGCATGGCCTGCCCGCGGCACAGGGCTCCCGCGGCTACAGCGCACGGCGCGCGGTGCGGGGCACCTGCGGCCAGCGGAGCGAAGGCCCGTGGGGGCGCAGCCAAAAGGCCCCGCGGCCAGCGGCAGCACTGCGCCCGCGGCCAGATGGGCGCGTGCAGCAGCTGCCGGGATCTTGGCGCTGCGCGCAGGCACAGAGGCTGAGCGGCTCTCGGAGTTGTTGGGCTGTGCGGCTGGAAGGAGGACAGAAATGAGCAGGTTAGGGTTTGGAAGAAGCACTCACCCAGGTTTTATACCTCCAAGTTTCACTCTCCACCGTTCATCTCAACCGACGGTCCAGATCGCATCGGGAGAGGGGAGAGCCACCTGGGCTCCTTTCGACCTAGGTGGGAGAGCGAAATCCCAGCCCAGGCCCAGGTTGCGGCCTAGGCGCGGTGGAGCTGTGCGCCGCGGGCTGAATCAGCTGAATGGGCTGCACAGTAACAGTTTTCTGATTAAATTTCGCATTTCAGAAGCATTTATATAATGAATTCCATTGAATTTTGAATTAGTTTGGAGAGTTAGAAAAGTCACAGATGCCTCTGAATAAAGTTTTTTATGCATGTTTCCGCTGCACAGTTAATTGATATTTTGTCTTGTTTTTAAATTCGAACCAACGGGAGAATTTATTTTCAAGTCAATAGATTATTTTTAGATTAATTGTAATATTGTTATTTTCTGACCAAAGTTGTTGATGACAATATTATAATTTTATAGATGTTTTTCATGCATTATTTCTATTTCTGCCCAACAGTGATATAGTTTTAATGCACAAAGTCATGTATGTTTTATTTTTGACCAACGTTGATTTTAAGGCATGCAGTTAAAATTGTTATTATATGTAATTGTTCTCGATCTAAATTGTTTGAAGGTGGATACTCCGTGATGGTCTCCATTAAGGACATCTCGGTACTAAAAGGAGAGAATTTCCATGAATGGCATAAAGAGTTGTGTTTCTTCTATACTATGACTGACCTGGATTGGGTTCTCTCTACACTGGTTCATGTTGAGCCGCCGGTGCCGGAGAGAGCAGAAAATGAAACAGATGCTGCTTGGCAGCAAAGAGAGCATTCCTATACAGAAAGCAAAGAGAAGTATGATCAAGATCATGCTAAATGGTTCCCCGCTAACAAGAAATGTCTGGCAGTGGCAAAGATCACGATTGAGGCTGCCATTATGGGCTCAGTCCCAGATTGCCCCACTGTAATAGAGTACCTTGACAAAATAAAGAGTCAGTGTACTGGCTCTTCAAAGACTTATGCTACCAAGTTAATAAAACAACTGGTTTTAGAAAGGTACATAGGTGGGGGCATTAGAGATCACATACATCGCATGGTAAATCAGAACAATAAGCTAAAACCATTGGATGTTGCCTTTAAGGAGGATCACATTGTCCATTTGGTTTTCGCTTCATTGCCAAAGGAGTTTGATACTTTCATAGTTAACGACAATATGCAGCCCGAGAAATGGGACATAGAAAAGACCATTGCAATGTGTGTTCAAGAGGAGGAAAGGATAAAGTCTGCCAGTGGTGGCTCTATCAACTATGTGAACAAGAAAAAGAATGCCAACACTAAAGGCAATCCCTCCTCCTCTAAGAGAAAAGCTCCTCAGTCTCAGTCTCAGCCTCAGCATAGGCCTCAAGATGGACAGTTTGTAGTGGACAAAGATCAGCGTCTCTACTGCAAAGAAAGGGGGCATTACAAGACAAATTGTCCTCAATACCTAAAGATGATCATGGCTAAGAGAGGTAAGAACATTATTTCATTTGTAAATGAAGCATTGTATATAGAATATTAGAAATCTACTTGGTGGATTGACTCAGGTGCAACTATTCATGATGCAAATTCTTTACAGGGATTCCGTTCGAGGAGAACCACTCAAAGAAACGAAAGGCAAATTAAAGTCGCCAATGGAGTCCAGGCGGATGTCGAGGCAGTTGGAGATCTTCACTTAGAGCTCGACACCGGATTTATTTTCATTCTTAGAGATGTGTTTTATGTACCCACATTACAGAGAAACTTAATAAGTGTATCTCGTCTAGATAATGATGGATTTGATTGTCATTTTGGAAATGGCAGATGTGTGCTAGAGCATAATGATACAGTTGTTACTATTGCATTCAAAAGAAATGATCTTTATTTGTTATTGCTACGTGAAAGTGTGGATTCCGTATGTGATGTGAATGCGATTGTATCTTCGTCTCAAGTCGAGAATAGAAAACAAAAGAGAACTCATGACACGTTGTCGAAATTGTGGCACTGTCGTTTAGGCCATATTTCGAGGGAGAGAATAGAAAGATTAATTAAGAATGAAATTCTTCCTTCATTAGAGTTCTCAGACTCAGAACAATGCATTGAATGCATGAAAGGAAAATATGTAAAGATAGTAAAGAAAAATGCTCAGCATAGCACAGGTGTCTTAGATGTAATTCACACAGACATATGTGGCCCATTCCCAGTTAAGAGTGTGGATGGCTATGACTCGTTCATAACATTCACAGATGATTATTCCTATTATGGTTATATTTATTAAATTAAAGAAAAATCAGAGGCATTGGATAAATTCAAGATATTTAAGGCTGAAATTGAAAACCAACATAGTATAAAGATAAAGGTAGTCAGATCCGACCGTGGAGGGGAATACTATGGTCGGCATACCCCATATGGCCAAGTTCCAGGTCCTTTTGCAAAGTATCTTATGGAAGCGAGGCATAGTAGCCCAGTATTCCATGCTAGGTGACCCTCAGCAAAACGGAGTGGCTGAAAGACACAACCGTACCCTGATGGATAAGCTGCGAAGCATGATCAGCTTCTCTACATTGCCAGTGAGTTTATGGATGGAGGCGTTAAAAACCGCTATCTATATTCTCAACAGAGTACCCAGTAAAGCGGTGCCAAAACACCGTATGAGTTGTGGACAGGAAGAGTACCCTCATTAAATCACCTACGGGTGTGGGGGAGTCCTGCTGAGGCGAAAGTTTTTAACCCGACCATTGGGAAACTAGATTCCAAAACAGTGACTTGCCATTTTATTGGCTACCCAGAAAAATCAAAGGAATATCATTTCTACTGTCCAGATAGATTTACAAAGTTTGTGGAAATGAGACACGCTGCCTTCTTTGAGGAAGAGATGGTCAGGGGGAGCGTGACAGTTCGAAAGATTGATCTTGAGGAGAAGCAGGTGTATGCACCCAATCCTATGATTCAAGAGCCTTTCTTTTCGCTGCCCGTTGAGGCTGGGCCAGCGGTGAAAGACACTGTGATGCCAGCCCCTGTGGTGGTTCCTCCTGTGGCAATGATGAATGATAATGTGGAACCTGTCCCTTAGGATCCCATAGAGACTATTGCCACAGATCAGGGGGAGCAACAACAGTCTCCAACAGAAAATGTTTCAAATGATGAGGACCCTAGAAGGTCTCAAAGAGAAAGAAGGTCTCAAAGAGAAAGAAGGTCTGCAATTCCCAATGATTACATAGTGTATAACACTGAAGAATTTCAAATGGAGGATGATCCCACCTCATTTGAAGAAGCCATTAGAAGCGAACATTCATCCAAGTGGCTTGAAGCCATGGAAGATGAAATGAGATCGATGAGTACCAACAGTGTTTGGGACTTGGAGGTAATTCCTAAAGGAGCCAAAACAGTAGGCTGTAAATGGGTCTACAAGACAAAATGTGACTCCCAAGGAAACATAGACAAATTTAAAGCGCGACTTGTGGCAAAAGGTTTCACGCAAAGAGAGGGGATTGATTACAATGAGACCTTTTCTCCAATCTCATGTAAAGATTCCTTTAGAATCATAATGGCCCTTGTGGCCCATTATGATTTAGAATTACATCAGATGGATGTTAAGACGACATTTCTAAATGGGGATCTGGAGGAAGATGTTTACATGGCACAACCGAAAGGTTTTATCGTGGAAGGAAAAGAAAAGATGGGATGCCGCCTAAAGAAATCGATTTATGGGTTAAAGCAAGCTTCGAGAAAGTGGTACTTGAAGTTTGACAATACTATTAAAGGTTTCGGGTTTAAAGAAAATGTGGAGGACAATTGCGTTTACACAAAGTTCAAGAATGGAAAGTTTATCTTCCTAGTCCTGTATGTGGATGACATCTTGCTTGCAAGCAGTGACGTCAGTCTGCTACTGGAAACAAAGAAGTTCATGTCCTCACACTTTGAAATGAAAGACCTCAGTGAAGAGAGATTCGTTTTGGGGATTGAGATTCACCGAGATAGATCAAAAAGGGTATTAGGACTATCGCAAAAGGCATACATAGAAAAGGTCCTGAAGAAATATAGTATGCACAAATGCAGTCCCTCACCTACTCCTATAGTCAAGGGCGACAAATATGGGGATTTCCAGTGTTCCAAGAATCAATATGAAATTGATCAAATGAAATCGGTATCATATGCTTCAGCTGTCGGAAGCTTACAGTATGCACAGGTGTGCAGGCGCCCTGACTTAGCTTTTGTAACCGGGTTGCTTGGCAGATTCCAGAGTAATCCAGGACTAGAACATTGACAATTGATAAAGAAAGTTCTGCGCTATTTGCAAGGAACAAAAGGACTCATGTTGACATACAGAAAATCAGATTCTCTACGTGTCATAGGATACTCAGACAGTCAGACTCTAATTATGCAGGAGATGCCAGAAAATCCACGACTGGATATGTGTTCACTCTCGCGGGAGGAGCCATATCGTGGAAAAGTTGCAAACAAACCATCACTACATCGTCCACAGTGTATGCCGAGTTTGTTGCATGTTATGTGGCCACAGGGCAGGTGAACTGGCTTAAAAAAGTTCATACCCGGTTTAAGAGTGGTTGACAACATCTCTAGACCACTAAAGTTGTACTGCGACAATAAGCCTGCAGTAATGTATGCACACAACAATAAGTCAATTGGTGCTGCCAAACACATTGACATAAAGTATTATGTTGTGAAAGATAAGGTCCAAGATCAAATCATAAGTCTCGAGCATATAAGCACAGTGAAGATGCTCGCGGATCCACTAACGAAAGGCTTACCACCCAACGTGTTCAAGGAGCACGTAGCCGGCATGGAGATGAGGGATTGCCTATGATCTCTGGACTATAAGGGCCCAAAAGATTAGAGAATCTACTTCTGAATGGAAGCGTGTATTGTAGCTGTTAAATCTATCGGCAGTGGACCGTGACGATGAGGCATGCTCTATGCACAAATCTATGATGAAGCGAGAAAAATGTAAAAGTAATAGAAAAGATAAAAGATGAGATCAAGAGGGAAATTGTTAGGTTGATCTCCCTAGTCCCAAAAAGGCCCAACGGCCCGTGGGCCTTGATCTGTGCCCTGATCGGGGGCGCCCAGCCTTTCCTTGGCTGGTGGGCCCCAGTCGCCTTGCACTATAAAAAGAGGTGGGGGGCCGGCGGATCTGGCTACGAGGTTAATCACGAGTCCCACGCCCCACCGACAAAACCCTAGCCGATCTAGAGGGAGCGCAGGAAGCGGCGGGAAGCTTCGCCACCGCCACCACGTCGTCCCCGTACTCCGCCGCTGCCGTCCCCGGGCAGTGCAGGTGGAGACCCGAAGGCCGACGCTACCCCGCCCGCGAGCAGTACCTACGACACCCGCGGGAACGACCTCCACCACCGGCCGAAGCCATGGCGGCCGCCCCTGCTCCATCGCACGAAGGTACACCACTAACTCTCTAGTTCTAGATCCACAGTCATCTTTTGTCAAGAATAGAGAATAGACCCGTGTAGATCTACTGCTAGGAGATCCAAATAGTTCAACATGCATTAGTTGAAACAAAACATGTTCTCACTATCATGGGCAATAAAAGGACTTATGACGCCATTAACCATACTGAGGAATAGAAGAAATTGTGTTTAACATGAAAAGAAGAATGACATGGGACATTATTAATTTTTAGATGGTAGTCACCCAACAATGCATGAGATAATCCACTAAGGGTCATACAATTCTCATCCACTGTAAAACATAATGAATAAGTGTTGGGTAGCACGTGCTTTATTAATAAGAGCCATCAATGTTTGCCATTTTAATCTTGGGTAGAAAAGCAGTGAGTTTATTGTACCCCTCTCTGCTTTCGATTTTTTTAGAGTAACACAGCAGTGTTTCATTCATTCAAATAACTTATCGTTACATAGGCAGAAAGCTCTGCTTTCGAATTTCTTACAGACAGAAACCATCCTTATGGTGAAGCGTCAAAATTTTTTTGTAGGCGGCTGTGTCGACAGAATGCACGGGCTGACCAGGACTGCCAAATTATAGCGTGTTGTCGCTATGGAGGACCAAAATACTCCAGAGAAAGACAGCCATCCTTGTGAAACCATCATCAGAGTAGGCTGCAGCACATAGCATGCTGATGCTGGAGACGAATTCTAGGTGGCAACTAATTCAGCTCACGTGGCACCACCACAGAGTCAGTGTTCAACTTACCGGAAAGCAAAAAAATTTTGGAGGGGGCTGGTAAAACCAGTAAACCGGTTTTCAGCCGGTATTTTTGAAATTTTGACAAAACTTAATTGAAATTTGAAAGTTGAACTGAATTCTGGCTGGAAAATCTTTGGTATTACCGGTCCCGGCCGGTAGAACCGAAATTTGAACACTGCTCAGAGTGCAAACCTAACACTAACCTGCCGCCGATCTCACGGCTCCCCTCTGCCTGCGGAGCCAGAGCTGCAGCCGGCCGGGTGTGATCGCTGCCAGATCGCGGGCACAAACCAGATCACCCTTCTGCCTCCCCGTCTTGAACTGTAGAAAAGGAGAACAACCAAACAAGAGTCGGGAGTTAGAAAAGCTTATGGTATGTAGGTGCGACGCTACACCTTCCAGATACCTCTCATCCTTATACTACGATCATGAACCATAGAGGAGAAATCTGAGGAACAAGTCCTCCAAACTCAGAGGGCCTCTGAATATTCCTCATCTGTATTCGAAATGTAATAATGTGAATGTGCAGGGGTAAAGGAAACAATGAGATGTCTTGTGCAAGTGGTGGCCTTGTTCTATAGGCTGCACGCTGCAGTAGAGGGAGCACCCAAGTTAGCTGAGTATATATAGCGATGGTCACGTGGCTCTATTTAATGTTCTATTAACAGGTCGGTGCCATTATGAAAATATGGAATAGGTAAATGCCACTGAAAATGATAAACCTGGTGGCTTAATCGTGATTATATTCTCCTGGGTACGAAACGTATTTGATACAGGAACAAAGAGGTGAGTGACTGTGTGGATCTAAAGTAGTACGAACATGACTAAACTAGTCGACTCATAGTGCATAGGTTGCAAATGTATGTAAAATCTTTGCCTGGATACTTCACTAGTGATATATATACTGATGATTAATGTCCTTGGAGGGAGATACTAAAGACTGAATGTTTTCTATTTTCCTCTGATGAATGATTACAGGTGATTCTAGAGACACAACCCAGCATCCTATCCACGGTTACAAATAACACTACTGGAAAACTCGCCATTGGTATCGAGTCATAACCCCCATAGGTGCCGCGCAACCGAGACTAAAGACTTTGGTCTTTGGTGCCGGGTCCAAAACCAGTACCAATGAGGGCCTCCCGTGTAGGCTATGGGGGAGGTCCATTGGTACCGGTTGGTGTTTTGTTCTTTTTTTAAATGTTTGCTGTTTTTGTTTATTAGATGCAATTTCTCTACATGTGTACGTGTCATACGTCTTACATGATCTTTCACGCAACAAGACAATAGTGGTTGCCATTGCAATTATCATAGCTATATATATATTATACAGGAGTTACTTAATTTACAAGTTGTTTACAATTGACGAGCGGAATGGGAAGATGGGGCAGATAGGGAGCGATGTTGAGAAACATCACGTCCGTCATGGTGGTACTGTCCATTTGGATTTACAACTTGGTCCATAATGAATCCAAATAGTTGGTCTGCAATAGCTTTTACTTTTTCTCTCATAGGGAGCTCTTCATGGTAAAACATTCTATACATTAATCACAAATAAGAACAGTTTTAATCCAATTATCTATGAAATAACACTAGATTATACACATTAAATAACAAATCATATGTAAGTATGAATGGTTTGATTTCGTACTGTGAGGTCTTCGGTAGTCGGTTTTTTGGACTAATAAACCTTTGGATCCACCGGCAGAAGTGGTATCCGCATAGATTTGTCCCTTGTTCCTATCTGGCACATCAAAAAAGAATAAAGTTAGTCGTGACAACTATATATTAGTGTGATATGATGAGATATTCGGGTACTACAGCCACGTACCGGAAAGTCCATCTTCACATCCAATTATGGTTTGAACTTTCCTTGAACATTTGCATGGAAATACGTCCATGTCATGTCAATCAGGTCTAAAACTGGTTGGTACTCCTCCTGTGCTTTCCGCATTGAGTCCAAGAAAAAAATATGACCGGTGTTTATGACAAACACAAGAAGTATCCAATGGAAGTTCTAGATATATACAAATACATGCACAAGTATTAAGAACAAATTCTTAATACATATATATAGATAAGAAGTACTCACTTGAAATTGTAAGGCAAAAGAATGTAATTTTTGCTTCTTTGTCTCTCCAGGAACAAGTATATTTTGTCCACCATCTGTCGTGGCTAACCGCATACAAGTACGACATTTATCATCAATGGATCCATGAAGCCGATATCATTGTATGATTTTTCGTGGCATGAATGGATCTCCATCCTACCTGACAGAAATAGATTATTATTATTGCAAATTATAATTAAGGTGGCAAGTATTGCGAGAATAGATCAGTAAAACAAACTTAGAGAACCAGCAGCTCATCAAATTGAGGTCTATGGCATCACTAGTACAAAAACCGGCTTTAGTCCCGGTGCGGAACTGGCTTTAGTCCCGGTTCTGCAACCGGGACTACGGCGCCGGGACTAAACGCCCCGGCCTTTAGTCCCGGGTATTTACCCGGGACTAAAAGCCCCCTTTAGTCCCGGTTGGTAACACCAACCGGAACTAAAGGGGCCACGCGGCGTGCAGGGTGGAGCCCCTCTTAGTCCCGGTTGATGTGACCAACCGGGACTAAAGGGTTTTTTTTTTCTTTTCTATTTTTCTTTTTCTTTTTCGTTTCTGGTTTCTTTTATATAGAGATACGTATTATACCTGTATAATAATATAAATATATGTCCATATACATATTAGTTATACGTCACTAATGCATTAAACTATTAATACTGATATTAATATATACGCTAATAATATTGAACTTACATATATATTTAAATAAAACAAATTTTGGAAAGGTGAATATTAATATTTACACCAAGAGTTCAAAGGAGCATATATATATATATGTATGTATATTTACAAAATGCCTAATATTTGCTCCTTGTATCGGGCTTGTGTCCATCCTACCAGAACGCACCTCCGCAAAGTGTCTCTTGAATCGCCGCGACTCTTTGGTCCGGTAAGATCTCATCTTTCATATGCATCATCTGAGGATGTGGTTAATAGAGAAATATAAATAATATTATTATGACTCACGTGCATGCATGCATACATACATATAGATTTCAATGGAAATGGAACATACCGTCAGGTCCCAATTAGTGACGATCGTCTTATGCCCTACAAGAGTGTGCATGTACTCACAGACATAATATCCACATAAATTGGTGCCTTGATTCTGCCTACACTTTATAGGAGAAATGGTCAAGTCATTACATGCATATTCATGATAATGAAACAAAAAAAGAGATGTTGGTCTATGTATAGTAGTATTTACCGGAAAGTCTCTCTTGATACCAAGTTGTTCCTTGAATGGACCTTTTTGCTCTGCACGAAACTTTTTCCAACACCTGCGCACACCATATGAAATAAATAGAATTCTTGGCAGAACTAAAGAGGAATAATAGTGTGAGGACGAAAATTACTTTTGAAGGAGGTCAATCATTGGTTGGTACGCGTCCCGTGGTCCCCTCAATGAGTCTATGATGGTCAACAGGCTTATGTCCGATTGTATAACAAATAATATCCAATGGAACCTATTTACATGCAAGTTTTGTACCAAGAGTCACGTCAATTGAAATAAAAATTATGTTAGGAAGAAAACTAAAAGATGCACAAGACAGTAAAAGTACTCACCCAAAGTTGTAAGGAAATAGAATCATTGTCTTGTAATGTTGTACACGTAAGAATTGTCAATGTTGTTCATTGTGTCTTCATAAAAATTTAGTAACATATGCTGGTTTACAGTTTTTGGGTCGATGAAGCCCAAGTGGAAGTATGAGTTTTTCCTGCATTCTTCAATCTCCATTCTACAGGATACAATTTAAAAAAAGAAATGTTTAATAATAGGTTGACAATACATAGGAGACGTTAAATATAGAAATAAATGAAGCACTTACAGCACCCAGCAGCTGAGGAGAGACACGTCAAGGGCATCCCTATGGTATATCTGGTAAAATTCTGAGAATTCCAGAGTAGTCATCATCTCTAATCTTCAATCCCACCATTTTCTGGCCTTGGGCCGACGCCTGAAGGTACCATTCATGTAATCTATACATTTTTGTTGACAACGTGTTGTACGTATCGGGATTAACTAGAGGTAAGCCAAGCTGAAATGGCCACCTTGGTATAGCCTTTGGGGTCTTACTCTCATCCAGCATTTGCGAGGGTGTCATTCCTGCCCCTTTGCAAAACTGAAGCAGGTCAACCGGTCCAATTCCAGCATTCACTATGAGTGGATCAATTGTTTGCCTCTCCTGCTCACCGAGCTGAGCAACATCTTTTCCTTTCCTTTGTTGCTTGACGCTCTTGTGGCTCTCGGTAGTCTTTTGGCTCTGTTGACTCCGTCGCTCCTTCTCCTCCCTTTGATTCTTCTCATACGATTTCTTAATAGAGCGGTCATAGTCTGACAACAATTTCTTCTGAGTTTCCTTAGCCATGCCAATAAAGAAAGCAGACTTAGCAAAATCAACTACTTCTTTTTTCTCGGGCTCCTTCTTTTTGAAGAACTCTTTAACCTTATCTAGACTATGCTGCTTGCACTCCTCATCAGTTTTTTCCCAAGGTAGCTTGGCAGGTTCCTTGGCTTGCTTTGCTGGCTTTTTTGTAGGTGGCTTTGTTGGTGCCTTGGCTTTCTATTGCTTAGCTTTCTTTGCCAGCGGAGGTGCTGGCGGCGGAGATTGCTTAGCTGGAGGTGACTGAGATTTTTGAGTTGTAGGCGACGGAGACCTTTGTTCAGGGAGAACAGGCGAATATTGCTGCTGCGGGGACTGCGGAGCTGGAGGCGGCGGAGATGCCCTTGAGCTTTGGGGTGACGACGAAGGCCCCTCAAGAGTTAAGAGGATGTAACGCTTCCCCCATAGGATAACACCATGAACTGCCTCTTCTAGTGTCGTCTCCCTGTCACCTCCAGGAATGTCAAGCTGGAGTGATTCGTACCCGGCCAAGACCTGCTCCACCCCAACTCTAGCATAGCCAGCAGGTATTTGCCCTCCATGGTAGAGATCTCCTTCTTGACTCGGCAAAGCAATACCGTACGCCACCTTGAACGTTAAGTTCTTGAATGGACTGTGCAGCTCACAGGTCGTCCGCCTGGTTATATCGTCCACGGGGTAGCGTTGGACTTGAGCATCATTTGGGACGTCAGTGGACGCGCAACTGCTTCGATGATGCTGGGTAGGGCTAATTGCGTCTACTGGAGCACCGGCGGATCCACGGCTTTGTTGCTCAGCGCTAAGTGCTATCTCCAGTTGCCGCTGAACCTCCCCTGTTCTTTGTTCATTCTGCAGTATCCTTTCCTCGAGTCGTCGCATCTTCTCTAACTCCTCATTCTTTCTTCTGCTACGACTTCTGCAAGACTCAATGCAGTCGGCAAACCCGTACTTCCACGGAACCCCTCCTTTGCCTCGCGTCCGTCCAGGATGCTCGGGATTCTGCAGAGCCCACGTGAGCTCATCCTTTTCTCTGTCCGTGTGGAACTCTCCCTTGCCAACTGCTTTTATGGCATGCATAAGTCTCCGTGCGGCTTGTTGTATCTGCTGTCCAAAGATGCATTCCCCGTTATCGGGGGCCAATGTTCCGCCATGGGCATAATACCAATGTCGTGCACGGTCAGTCCAAGTTGATGTCTGTGGTGTGATACCTCTATCACGTAGATCTTGTTCCATCTTTTCCCATTTTGTAATAGCTGCAGCGTAGCCACCTTGGCCGAGACGGTGTTTCTGGGCGGCATTAGATTTGTTCATCTCCATAAGCTTCTTTCCAAGTGTCGAACGCTTGTATTGCACAAATGCAGCCCAGTGGGGTCTTAGCTTCTCATATGCTCCTGTGAAAGTTGGCGTGCGATTCTTGTCAACAAAATTTCTGTAGAGTTTCTTCTTAAAGCTCTGGAATTGTTTTGCCATCTTTGAAAGAGCCCAAGCTTTCACTCTATCCTCAGTTCCTACTGGCACTGTGAAATGTTCTTGTAGCTGCTGCCAGAGCATATTTTTCTCTCTTTGAGGGACAAAGTTTGTATCCCCGCGTTTCATAGGTTTCCATCTTGGAATGCTGATTGGGATGTGATCTCTGACAAGAACCCCGCATTGATTTGTCATCTTCCTTGCAACGTCAGCTGGGGCAATTGGTTTGCCTGCATCGTCCACTTCTGTGACAATAAAACGACCCTCCAGCTTTTTTGTCAGTCCTCTTTTCCCCGAATTTGACATCGTTGCGGAGGGCTAAAAGTTAAGAGAGGATACTTAATTATTAATATATGTACCTCTTAAATCATCGTGACATTATTACTAAGTGTGCTAATGTATATATACCTCGTCACCATCGGTGCCTTGGTCATCGTCACCATCGGTGCCTTGGCCAACGTCACCATCTGACTGCTCAATTCCCTCCCCGGACATGTTGAGGTACTGATCGGTGTTGCTACCATCATCGGCGTCAGGGACGGGGCCGGCACCACTGCCTTCAGCAATCATTTCATTGAGGAGGTTGTTGGTTTCCTCTTCGTTAAGTCCCGAATCCATTTAATATCTAAAAAAATGATATAATTGAGATAATTGCTATAAACTAATATAAAAATGAGATAATTCATCTCACAATTCATATAAATGATAAAATAGTTGATATATTATGACATATAATTGACTCTAATACCCAACTAGAATCCAACTAATTGATCTCACAATTATAGTATATAAACTAAATGAAGTTTAATTTGATCTCCCATTTAGAAAATGACATATAATTGACATTTAAAATATAGAAACTAAACTAAGTTTAATATCCAACTAGTTTCTAAAAATTGATATAAATGACATATAATTGACATTTAAAATATACTAAGATTAATAATCTAAACATGTTTAATTGACATACTAAACTAAATTGATATTCTAAACATGTTTAATTGACATACTAAGATTAATGGTTGATATATACTAAGATTAATGATTGATATAAATGATTAATTGATATATCCAACTAGTTTCTAAAAAAAATTGACATACTAAACTAAGTTTAATTGATATATACTAAGATTAATGATTGATATATACTTAGATTAATTGACATACTAAGATTAATGTTTAATTGACATACTAATATTAATGGTTGAAATTACTAAGATTAATAATCTAAACATGTTTAATTGACATACTAAACTAAAATTAATATTCTGAACATGTTTAATTGACATACTAAGATTAATGGTTGATATATACTAAGATTAATGATTGATATAAATGATTAATTGATATATCCAACTAGTTTCTAAAAAAAATTGACATACTAAACTAAGTTTAATTGCTATATACTAAGATTAATGATTGATATATACTTAGATTAATTGACATACTAAGATTAATGTTTAATTGACATACTAAGATTAATGGTTGAAATTACTAAGATTAATAATCTAAACATGTTTAATTGACATACTAAACTAAAATTAATATTCTGAACATGTTTAATTGACATACTAAGATTAATGGTTGATATATACTAAGATTAATAATCTAAACATGTTTAATTGACATACTAAACTAAATTGATATTCTAAACATGTTTAATTGACATACTAAATTAAGTTTAATTGATATATATTATGACACTAGTATAATTGCTCAAAATGATCTAAGTAAACAAAGATTAATTTTGATATAAGTAAACTAATATGACACTAGTATAATTGCTCAAAAAATTGATCACAAACTAGTTTCTATAAAGAAAATTACAAAACAAATTATTAAGACTAAACTAATATCAAAATTAAGCATCACAATGTTTATATATATAAAATGGTAATATCACAAATGATATATATCAAAATGATATAATAAAAAAAATCATATAAAAAACAAATGAAAAATGAAAAAAAACACACCCAGGGAGAGGCTCGGGCGCGGCGGCCGGCGTGGGGGGCGGCGGCGGTGGG
>CM014272.1:23022928-23055537 GCA_004135705.1 Alloteropsis semialata
TTACTATATGTGATAATAATATGATTGATGTTACGACTATTATTCTCAGACAAATATATATATTAGTATTTTAGTTCATGTGTGTTGAGAACATTAATTTGTGCTAATATGAACATTTTATTTCATTTACTAGCTAGATGTGCTAATATGAACATGTGTGTTGAGAACAATTTGAATACAACTCCATCACATAAGCATAAATTAATAATATAAGAGTGCATGCTCAATATCTTACATAATGGTTATAACAATACAATTAAACGTCACGATCTAGAACGGCAATAGTCTTCTTTTTCACGAATGTGCCTTGCTTATGATCACTACGTGCGTAAGGAGCATCCTCATTAGCTAATAGAATGCTTGGGTCAACATTCCCGGCGAATGGAGGAATCTCGTCAAACTTATCATAATCTTCCGACATGTCTGTTTTGCCCTCGATACCGACGATGTTTCTTTTTCCGGAAAGGACTATGTGTCGCCTGGGCTCATCATTTGACTTGTCTGTTTGCTTCTTCGGTTTACTAGACATGTCCTTCACATAGAAAACCTGAGCCACATCCTTGGCTAGGACGAATGGTTCGTCTCTGTAACCAAGATTATTGAGGTCCACTGTTGTTATTCCATATTTGTCTTTTGACACCCCTCCTCCACTGAGCTTCACCGGCCAGTCATTGACGGCCAGTCATTGATAGGTTACTAAGAGCCGGCTAGTCATTGATGGTTACAAACAGCAATGCTCGTAGGCCAAATTCCTCTTGTATGTGCTCATCCCATATACGTACACCGTTTTCGCCCCACAGCTGTAAAAGTTCCTCAACCTATGGCCTGAGATACACGTCAATGTCGTTGCCCGGTTGCTTCGGGCCTTGTATGAGAACAGGCATCATCATGAATTTCCTCTTCATGCAGAGCCATGGAGGAAGATTGTACATACACAAAGTCACGGGCCAAGTGCTATGGCTACTGCTCATTTCACCAAAAGGATTCATGCCGTCCGTACTCAAAGCAAACCTCATGTTCCTTGGATCTTCTGCGAAGTCTTTGAATGTTCGGTTGATTTTTCTCCACTGAGACCCATCGGCAGGGTGCCTCAACTTTGAGTCTCGCTTGCGCTCTTCTTTGTGCCATCGCATCATCTGAGCATGCTCTTTGTTTCTAAAAAACGCCTCAAGCGTGGTATTATAGGGGAATACCACATGACCTTGGTAGGAACTCTCTTTTTGATAAGCTCTCCCTCTACATCACCAGGGTCGTCTTTTCTGATCTTGTACTGCAAGGCGCCGCAAACCGGACACGCGTCCATTTTCTCGTACTCGGGACCACGATACAGGATGCAGTCATTCGGACATGCGTGTATCTTCTGCACCTCCAACCCCAGCGGGCAAACGAGCTTTTTTGCTTCGTATGTTGTCGAGGGCAATTCGTTGTCCCTAGGAAGCATCTTCTTCACGATTTTTAGTAACTCACCAAAGCCCTTGTCCGATACACCATTTTTGGCCTTCCATTGCAGCAAATCAATGTGCTCCCGAGTTTTTTGAGTCCCTCTTCGCAACCCGGGTACAAAGGTTTGCGATGGTCCTCTAACATGCGCTGGAACTTCAACCTCTCCTTCTCAGTTTCGCTTGTGTCCTTTGCATCTTGCAACATCTGACCAAGATCATCTGCAGGCGCATCTTCTCCATCCTCTTCCTCAGCATCACCCATTGTAGTATCACCAAATGTAGGGTATTCAGCAAATCCGAGAATGTTATCATCAATCTCATCTTCTCCGTCTTCCATTATAACACCTATTTCGCCGTGGCTAGTCCAACAACTGTAGCCAGGCATGAAACCGTGTCTAATCAAGTGGCTGTGAATGACCTTTCTTGAACTGTGCTCCTTCTGGTTCTTGCAGACCCCGCAAGGGCAACTCATGAAACCGTTTTTCTTGTTTTGCTCAGCCACATCTAGAAAATGATGCATGCCTTGAAAGAAGTCACCTGAACGTCTGTTGGCATTATACATCTATTGCCGGTCCATCTGCAAGTTTAGGCAATTTTTTATAAGTAGTACAAATAGCAAGTTTATTTTTGAAATAAAGAAAATTACCATCTAAGTATAATATGATCTAAGTAATTAGCTAAAGTAAAAATATGATCTAAGTACAAATAGTAAGTTTATTTAACTAAAGTATAAATATGATCTAAGTAATTAACTAAAGTAAAAATATGAATTAACTAAAGAATAAATATTAATTAGGATAAATAACTAAAGTATCAATATGATTTAACTAAAGTATAAATATGAGTTAACTAAAGTATAATTATGAATTAGGATAAATAACTAAAGTATCAATATGATTTAACTAAAGTATAAATATGAACTAAGTAATTAACTAAAGTATAAATATGAATTAACTAAAGTATCAATATGAGTTAACTAAAGTATCAATATGAATTAACTAATTAACTAAAGTAAAAATATGAATTAACTAAAGTATAAATATAAATTAGGATAAATAACTAAAGTATCAATATGATTTAACTAAAGTATAAATATGAACTAAGTAATTAACTAAAGTATAAATATGAATTAACTAAAGTATCAATATGAGTTAACTAAAGTATAAATATGAATTAACTAATTAGCTGAAGTAAAAATATGAATTAACTAAAGTATAAATATGAATTAGGATAAATAACTAAAGTATCAATATGATTTAACTAAAGTATAAATATGAATTAACTAAAGTATCAATATGATTTAACTAAAGTATAAATATGAATTAACTAATTAACTAAAGTAAAAATATGAATTAACTAAAGTATAAATATAAATTAGGATAAATAACTAAAGTATCAATATGATTTAACTAAAGTATAAATATGATCTAAGTAATTAACTAAAGTATAAATATGAATTAACTAAAGTATCAATATGAATTAACTAAAGTATCAATATAAATTAACTAAAGTATCAATATAAATTAAAAACTAAATTGTGCTAAAAAAACAAAACTCCCTCATCTCTCCATTCCACTAAAACTCAAATTTCTCTATGTATAAAGGATGAAACAAGAAATAATAACCGTGAAAGATGAGAGGATGAAGATATGCTCCTTTTGGACCACTTGGAGGAGCTAAATCTTCAAAATCCGAAAAAAAATGGGCATGACCTCTCCTACCTCCGGCCGGCGCCATGAACGAGCTCTGTATTTATGGCTCGGCGGGGGCTGGGGGAGGAAGAGGATATTTGTAGGGGAGCTTTTAGTCCCGGTTGGTGGCTCCAACCCGGACTAAAAGGTCCCTTTAGTCCCGGCTAGAGCCACCAGCCGGGACTAGAGGGCGCGACCCCCTTTAGTCCCGGCTAGTGGCTCCAGCCCGGACTAAAAGCCCCCCCTTAGTCCCGGTTGGAACCACCAACCGGGACTAAAGCCCCCCAGGCCCCCCCTCCCGACCACACATTAGACCCGGGACTAAAGCTCCCTTTAGTCCCGGTGCCAAATATGGCCGGGACTAAAGGGGGGGAACCGAAGGTGGTTTCTCTACTAGTGCATCTTGATGGCATAACATATACACATCCTTGAAATCCAAAATTAAGAGAGTCAGCCCACGGAATTAATCACGGTCTTGTATCAAAACAGTGAGCATCTCTCTACCCTGCTTGGACACCTTCATGTACCATGTATGGAATCGGTATGCTTGAGTGGTAAGTTGCTTCACAGAAAATGGGGGCACCATTGGTTCACTGCACCGAAATTGCCAATGTGTCGCTGTTGCCTTAGGAAGTTCGCTCTAAAAGTTGTGCCGGTGAGAGGCCTGTTTTTGCGACCATCTGAGCAAGTGCTTCGTCGTCAACATTTTGTTGCACTTATGACTGGGCAGCCGCGTCTGTCCTCCTAGCTGAGCTCTGACCGACTTGTTTCTTCTTAGGAGTGGCCTTCTTACCCGAGGCTGCACTAGCTTGTTTCTACTGAGCTGCGGCCGTCTTCTTACTAGAGCCTTCACTGACTTGTTGCTAGTAAGACTTTGTAAGCTGGCGATCATAGTCAAATACTAAGAATCTCTTCTAATTCGCTATGCTCATTGTTTTGAAAACACCTTCGCTTTATGATCTATCTGTACCAGCTTCTCTCGCTTATCTAGTTTGAAACATTCTTTGACCTGCGCTTTGACCATCATATCATTTTTCTCGTCAGTTTGGTCGTAAGGTAACTTCTTCAATATGGCGACCATCTTGTCTTCTTCGGTAGGCACTTTTTCTACAGTTTGTTTCTGCTTTTTCTGGCGAGTCTGCCGTGGGGGTGCAACTTGGCGCTTTGGGGCATGCCGTGCTGGTGGAGGAGGAGACATGTGTGAGTTGGCATCATCCCTACCTGGAGGTGGCAGCTCTAGCTCATCGTCGTCCCTTCTTGAAGGTGTCGGTGGCTACAGGAATCCCTTGGTGGATACAGGAATCCCTTGGTGGAGTAGATGATGGCCCTTGACTGGCAAATTTGACATATCGCTTCTTCCATAAAATGATACTGCTGTGGGTAGCATCTGCTAACGTCCTTTCCCCCGTCGCCACCTTCGATATCGAGGTCCAAGTGATCAAATCCTTCAGAAATTTCTGCCCCATGAATGGTCTATCCTTGCTCCACTAGATAAGCCATACTGTAAGACACCTTAGTAGATAAGTTCCTGCATGGTATATGCACCTCACATGGCGTACGCAGAGTGATTTTATCCACTAAATAGCTTGCACTGTTGTCCCCGGCATCGGTAGGTGGGAGCTCCATGGAAGCAACACTGCTTTGACGTTGGGAGGACGGGCTAACACCAGCTGAACCACCAACTCTGGTGGGTGCAAGTACTCCTCCTGGGAAAGTCTGCCCTTGGCTCAACAATGTCTATATTTGTCTAGACACTTCATCTGTGATGCCGGCCTTTGTTTGCTGAAGTTCTCTTCCCAAATTCTCAACTCTTCTCTCCTGTGCGGCCTTGGTGCTCTTACGGCTTTTATAGGTGTCACTGTCCACTGAAAATGCAACCCTCCACAGGATCACGCCGACACCTCTAGCTCGTCCGGGATGTTCGGGATTCCCAGAGCCCTCGTTAGCTCGTCGTTTTCTCTGTCGGGAATGAATCTCCCATCGGCTTTCTCTTAAAGTGCTACAAGGATAGCAGTGGTCGCCTCTTTTATCTCATCGTTATATATAAGCGACCCATCATTGAGATCTACAGTGCCCCCATGAGCGTAATACCAATGCCTTGATCGCTCGGGCCAATTGATTGTCGCCGGCGTGATTCCTCTAGCAAGCAAATCTTCTTCCATCTTGGCCCAGATTGGAATTTCCTTCTTGTAGCCAGTTGGTCCAAGTGAGTGGAAGTACTGTTTCTTCACGGCATTAATCCTTGCTTTACGTGAGTTCTTTTCACCTAACTCCGACTACCTATACTGCACGAACGATTCCCAATGATTCTTGAGTAGTGGATAATTGTCAAAGTTGGGTGCCAGGTTCTTCTCGCCATATTTTTTATGCAAGTTCTTCTTCCATGTGTGAAATGAAGTAGCCATCGTCTTTAGATCCCAATTTTTCACAAACTCCTCTGAACCTTTAGGCACTGTGATGCGCTCTTTCAGATTTGCCCATAGCCTTTCTTTCTCCGATTGCGGCACGTAAGATGCATCATTGCTGGATTTCCACCTCTGCAAGCTGATGGGCATGTGGTCTCTAACTGGAACACCACACTGATTTACCATCTTAGTAGCAGCTTTCTCTGGTGCAACTGGCCGACCATCTTCTACCACATCTGTGATTATAAGTCTGCCCTCTAACTTTTTGGTCAGGCCACGTTTCATCCTCTTTGATGATGATGACCGAGAAGGCTGTGAGCCTGAGGGCTATATAGGTACGAGAAATAAATGTATTAAGATCACATGCTTATATATATATATACATTGATATTTCACAATATATATGCATATATACGTCCTCCGCCTGAACATTTTCAGCAGATTCTTCCATGCCATCATCTAACATATTCAGGTATTGGCTACAATAGTCACCACCTACATCCTTCTCGGCGTCGAGGAGATTAGTGGCACGTGCACTGCCTCGTGCAATAGCATCCATCAAAATGAGTTCATTCATTTCGTCTTCCGTCATCATCTTGGCACCTAAAATTGTATCAAATTACACTAATGATAAGACAATTTCTATGAATTTCTATCAAATTATATGAATGTCTATGACTTTATAAAGTAACATGAAATAAGACTCCATTAACCAAAACTTCTATGAATTTCTAGTAATAATATGATTTCTTACAAATTTCGTAGAACTCACAGAGTCAAGATCGCTAACTAATAGAATAGTATATGATTCTATGAATTTCTATCAAATTCAATGAATTTCTATAGTCATAAGACAATTTCATATAAATATAGTATCATTTACATGAAAATACCTATAATACATTAAATCATTTCATAAATCATTTCCTATATCCCTTATAAAGTATACATGAAATAACACTTAACAGGTATACATGAAATAAAACTTCATTAAATATAACTTCTATGAATTTCTAGTCATAATACAAGTTCCTACTAATTTTGTAGAATTATAAGACAATTTCTATAAATTTCCAATAATTATAGTACTATTTCAATAAGGGTCCTATAAATATAGTGTCATTTACATGAAGAATCCTATAAGTACATTATATTGTTTCCTACATCCCTTATAATGTATACATGAAATAACACTTAACAAGTAGACATCAAAATAACACTTCGTTAAATATAACTTCTATGAATTTCTATAGTAATAATACACTTTCCTATAGATTTCATAGAATTATACGACAATTTCTATGAATTTCCAATAATTATAGTAGTATTTCCATAAGGGTCCTATAAATATAGTTTCTATGAATTTCCTACAGTTTCTATGAATTTCCTACAATTTTTATGAATTTCTATAAGCATAGAATCATTTCCAAAAATATTCTTAAAATCATAATATTGTTTCCCTAAAATCCTTTTGTTGTCATAATAAATTGTCCTATAATCATACAATCTTAGATTTTTCATTTAATCATAAATTTTTCATGTAAACATAAATATCCCTATAATCATAAATTGTCCTATAATCATACAATCATAGATTCTTCATTTAGTTGTAAATTTTATATAATCTTAAATTTACCAAACACATGCATTCATATAATCAGAAACTCGCATTCTCATTCGCATATGACCACGAGCACAAGCACAGCACACATGCACATTCGCATTCTCATTTTCGCATTCACATTCACACAGCATGCACAGAGCACATCACACACACATGCACGTTCATGTATGTACTGGCCGACGCGGCGGCAGCGCGGAGGGGTGATGACGGCGGGGATCGGCAGCCGGCGTACATGGAGGGGCCGGCACAGCGCGGAGTATTGGCCGGAGCTTGGGGCCGGCGTGGGTGGCTCGGGGCCGGCGTCTGTAGCTCGGGGACGCCGGTGTGGGTGGCTCGATGCGGTGCGCCGGCACATCAGCGATGAACGGGCACGGCATGGTGGCGGTCGGGGGGAACCGAGGGGGGCCGGCGTGGAGGTGCTGGCATGGAGCCGACAGCGTGGACGACGGTGCTCGCGGTGGCGGAGGTCGGAGCTCAGGACGACGTCGCGGTCGGGGCTCAGGACGACAGCGGTCGTGGCTCGGCGCGGCGGCGGTCTGGTCGGTCGAGGCTCGAGACGGCGGGTCCGGCGCGTGGAGGGGCTCTGCGTGGATGATGATTGAATACGAAATCCTGTTTCTTTGGATGATCCATTGCGTACATTATATCGAATATTTTTATATAGAGAATTATAGATACGTACACAATGTGGTTAAATGGCTCGCAGACACAGTACCAACATAGTGAAAGACAAAAAGCGTTATTGTGTTTATGAAACTCTGTTTGAAGCAAATAAAAAGATATATGCGGTGAACACACTGCTGTAAATCACCTTCTTTTGTTGTCATGGTGCTGGTCATGAATAACCTTCCTCCAAAGTATCAGCTACAAAGTTTACCGACCACTCTGCACTCATTGTTCATGAAACGAACAAACAAGGAGAGCTACCTGTTCTATTGAATAGAAGAGAGGCGTGCCAAAACGTAGAGTTCCAAACTCAGATACGCCGCAACAAAAATATTTGCGGCTACTCAAATGAACAGAATCGAAAAACCGTCAGTAACGCTGAATGATCAGAGTCTAAAAGGTGTCAAATGTTGAATAATCCTGCCCAGTTGTTTAGCTGCTACCATGATCCAGAGCAACACCTCCTCTTTGTTCTTGCTCTGCACTCTGAACCTGGGCGATTCATTGTGCTAAAAAATGTGAGTGTTTTGCTCCTTGGTCCTTGCAAAATTCCATATTGTCAATTCCAACTTTTACATGTAGACAGCGTATGTACAATTTTAGTTATGAGGATTTATATTAGTCATAAAGGTGTTACTTGTTGGAGAGCGAGAAAGGTGCTTGCATATACAACATCATTATCATTCCATCCAGAAACTCATAGTAGGTCTCATGTAAGGAAGCAAAACCAAACCTTTCTTGATGCAGAATGTTCACCTGAGCATCTTAGAAAAACATTCTAGTCTAGAATGTTTTACCCAGCTCGCTCTAGCCAGTACCAGCGCCGTACAAATAACAGCACCCACTGTGGGTCCTGGGGCCACATCATATGAGCTAAAAAACAATCAGTGCCTCGGGACTAACTTAACAAAAACAATAAGTAGAGGAAGGTTTGTAAATGTGGGTGTCTTTGTCAGCCTTTTCATTTTGGAATGAGTATTAGCTCTGGAAGAGTCAGTGATTTTTGAATGGTACTGAGTCTGGTAGTCAAATAACAACCGACTGAGCACAGCTAGAATGGAGTGTAGTCCAAAATCAAAAAACGTTCGTTCTAAAAGATTTGTAGACACAAGAATATATATTACCATTGACGAGGCTCTATATTTAGAGGATATCTAGTTTGCTGTTTGCTACATATATATCCTCATCTTCGCTAATCTGGTTTCCGAATGTGCCTAAACTCTACCACCAAAATATGGCCTGTAGGCTGACCATCATATAAATCTAATCTAGATGTGGTTTTCACTTATTTGTTAAATCTAACTGAACATACTATGCTGTAATAGACAGTATAACGGAACATGGATGATTGTGTATAATGACATATGGATTATGTAGTTACTGAATTGCTGTTGCTCTCATGCTCTGCATTTTTTTGAGGAAACTGTAGGGGTAAGACCCCTACAGATTATATATTTATATATGATTAAAAGAAACCAAACAAACTGGGTCTTTCAAGAAACAAAAGAGGAAGTGAAAAAATAAGAAAAATTACACAATCGAATCTAACCATAACTGCATGGAGGGTTTCAGTCTCTCTTTTGCTTTAAGAATAACCCAGGCAAACTCCTTTTTGAAGAGGGCTTTGCTGCCAGCAAGGGAGGGCGGCTGCTGTCAAAAGATGAGATCATTCCTCGCCATCCAGATTGTTAGAGTGTGCGCAGCGGAATCCAGCCCAGCCCGCTATCCCCACGGGCCAGCGCCCCATCAAGCCCAGGTCCACCGGAGCCCACAACAACCAAGGCCTCGGGCCTAACTCAACCCAAAAGACTAGCCTGATAGGTGAGGACTGCCCTCCTTATATGTTGTGCTCCCCCACCATCAACTTCCGATGTGGGACTAAACCTAACAATCTCCCCCGTCACACATTGGGCCCAGTTTCTTCCATCACACACTACATGTGATCTCCCAAAAGAAGTTATCCCAGGCCCCGAGTCCAACTCTCCAGTCACACACAACCCCGTGTGACCCTCCGGAGACGTTCTTGGGGTTATTGCTTCCGCGCTATTATTCTAACAAGTGGTACCAGAGCTAGTTTCATGGAGAAGATCCACGTGGAGGCGCGATGGGTATGTTCCACACGGAGCCGGAGTTGCACAATGTCCGCGGGAGGGACATGGCGCGAGGTGGAGCATGGTGGTGGTCGACGATTCGATCGGTGGAGTCGGACACTTCGAGGTGGAGGCTCAAACCATCCGATGAGCAAGGCATCAGCGGGATGCATCCGGACGTGGAGATCGAGGCTGATTGAGCTGATTGGCAGCTGTTCGATAGGGGCTAGCCAGACGTAGCAGCCAAAGTTCAACGGTGCGGCTAGAAGACGTCGCGGACAATGGCGGCGACTTCGATGGTGAAAGCCATGGAGTGGACTCGACGAGTTTCTGGAGGTGGATTGTTTTCTGGTTACGTGATTGTGTTGAGGGCGGCGGCCAAAGGAGCAGGGATGTGCGGGCATCGTGGCGTGGTGTTTTCCGCTAGATCACGCTCTCGTATTGGCGTGATGAAGCTGGAGTCCTCCATGTGTACGTGGGGGTGTAGGCCACATGCGTGTGCATGTTTGGTGCATGCTACCATGTTAAAGTCCTATTCGGACTTTGTTTGGTGGGGCCAAGGAGATGCATGTGTGGCCGATTTGGTACTCATTAGGTTAATGCCTTAATTGCGTACGTGCAACAACAGGATAGTTTGGCAATTGGGATTCGTGTGCGGTCAGGAAAGCAATGCATACATGCATGTGCGTGACCGAGGGATCATGGATCGGTTTGCAAACGGTGACAGAAAAAATTACGTAAAGGAAAAGGAAATAGAGAGATAATAAAGGAAACGACGGCAGGAGTCGGAACCGGACTTTGTCGTCATGTTATCGTGTACAGCCTCCGTAAAACAACAGGAAAGTCCATGAAGAGATTGCAACAGAGGCGATCAAGAGCTGTTCGTGAACCGAAGCTTGCACGGTTGACTGCGAATGGCGGGCGGCTGCTCGAGCGGGTTGGCATCGTCGTGTGCGATGGCGTGGAGGTCGACGAGGTTCGTGAGCTGCGCGGCTGTACATAGGCGGTGTACCGCGGCTGCGGAAGCACATGGGCAGCAGCAGCACGTGCGGGCGGCATGTGTGCTGTAGGGGCGTGTGTGTGTGCGGCAAGGCGTCCAGGCGGGACGCAAGGAAGAGCACGCAGGCGGTGTGTTTGGTACACGTCGTGTAGGAGGTACGTGGTTTGTGCATACAGTACACGTGTGTGAATTGATTTTTGGCGATCTGTGGCAACAGGCAGATGGCGTCGATGGCTGTTGACGGTCGTTATTAGTAAACTTTTAGGGCTGTTTTGGCATTGGTTTTAGACTAATTTTTATACTAACCCACCACTTAGCACCTGAAATAACCCCATTTATGAATAAGTCTTGTATTTTGGAGCATGTTGTGATTTTACAGGAAATACGACATATTTGGCGAAGTTTCACATGGACCAAAGTACCTACATGGATAAGGATTGAGGAGGAGGACCGGCTCCTGAAAGATGAAAACGAGAGGAGCCTGTGAGCCTGTGAGCCGGCTGGCCCAGCCTGTTCTGGGGCCCGCTCGCGCTCCCCTTTCTTCAGCACGAAGTAAACACAAACCCTAAGGGTTCCCTTCGCCGTCATTCACCAGAAACCTAAACACCCCCGAGGACGCCGTCAAGTGAGCCATCATAGAGAGATTAGATCTAAAGTCACCATTGGAGAGAAACACAAGGAGGAGACGCCGCCGGAGGTCCTGCCCATCGTCCAGACGCCGTCTCAAGTTGGAGGACAGCGAGGAGCTCATCTTCGCCAGAGGCTTCCACACCATGAATCGCGACGTCATGCCTAGCTTCATGGGCTAAAGTCCTCGTTTGTCCATGGGGTTGTAAGGAGATCTTGATTTGTAATTGCCGAATCCTTTTATGAGATCAATCTATCATGTTCTTAGTTGATGGTGCTTTTCATCCTAATAGCCGGCCGGCATCACTATGGGTATGCATCGCTCGTTGCCTCGCATGCCAAGATCGTATCAACAATTCGTGTTCCTATAGCTCGATAGGTGAGTACCCTCGTGTAGTGACTAGTATGCGGGCGGGAAAGTGTTGAGTTTGGTTCACATCTTTACCATTGATAGATTAGATTAGTTTTATCTTGCTTGGCGATTACATCTCAAAGTAATCCTAGACCCTATGGGCAAATGTTTCCATACCTTGTGTACTACTCTCTACCGCTTGTTAGGTTAGATTGTTCTTACTTTGATATATCATCATCCAATCAAAGAACATTCTTGCTAACATCATTAGTGCTTAGTTAATCATAAAAATCCATTGTTCTGTTGATTGATAAACCTTGGGGGAATACTCTAATGGAAAAGCTACAACCGATCCGTACGCTTGCAGTTCGTAATTGGCGTGTCTAAGGGCCGTCAACAAGCTTTTCTGGCGCCGTTGCCGGGGAACAAGCTAGATTGCTACATTTAACTTTGTATTAATTTTATTGGTTACTAACATGTAACCTTTTTTCTAGAAAAATATTTGTTTTTGTTTTTGTTTTTGTTGTCTAGATGGCTCTAGTCGTCCAACCCATGGAGGAAGGAGAAAAATCACTAAGGGATTATGCAAGCCCGCAATCGGAGGACTTCGATATGCAAAAATCAGATTCGACACTTGAAGCCACCAAATACGAGATCAAGCCTCAAATCATCAAGATGGCGGCTGCAAATCCATTTAGAGGGGTGGAGATGGATAATCCATAAAGACACATCAAGTGGTTCACGATGCTATGCCATACGGTACAACAAGATGGAGTTTATTTAGCTTGGTTTAGATGGAATCTTTTCCCATACTCACTTGCAGATGAAGCAAAAAGATGGTACGCACTTGCATCCTTCGAGGTGAAAGGAAATTGGAATGAGTTAGTGAAGAAATTTTGTGGATGGTTCTTTCCGATATCCAAGATCCAACGCATTAGAAGGCAAGTGATCAACTTTACGCAAGGAGAAGATGAAGGAATTGATCAAGCATGGGATAGATTCAATGGATTGATTGAACAAGGACCGAAGCTAGGATTCTCCGGTGATGTACTCTTGCATACTTTCTATTTTTCCCTAACCCCCAAATGCATGGAATTCGTACAAATGTGCGCAGGAGGGGATCTCATGGAGAAAACACTTACGGAAGCTGCCCAAATTCTAAAAAAATAAGTAAGGGGGCAGCCATGCGAAGAGATTGGGAAAATCGCCTTTCGGGAGACGTTGAGCAAGAATCTCGTGTTGGGGTGCTTGCTGGAATTTTCAGAAAAGAGACCTTGGAAGCAAAGGAAGAACAACCAAATCATGAAAAAGCTACAAGAGCAACTCACGATAAAGAAGCACTGGTCCGTGACATGAGAAAGAGCAAGCCGGAAGCGGAAATTGGGAGAAATTTGGCAAACGCAAAGTCGCTAAAAGAATTTGAGCAAATGGATTGGATCCCGATCGACTTCGGTAAACTCTTCAACAAAGGAAGATCACACCCAAATCAAAAAAAGTCCATAAAGGCCTTAGAGTCGGATTTCCCACTGGATAAACATACGGGGTACATATTGGACAAAGGATCTGTCGGAGAAATTATTCGGAAGCTTTTTGATGAGGATGAAGAGATAGACCCCGACCATGTCGCCGAAGTGAAGAAAATCATGGGAGTGAAACCGGAAGCATCTCCATTCATGCACCTAGCCAAGGTATATGCCATACAAGCAAATCATGATGAAGGTACGCCACTACCTACATCTCACATAAGTTGCACGATCAATGGAGAATTATTTTGCAAAGCTTTATGCGACATTGGAGCCCGAGTAAGTGTTATGACTTCAAAGGTTTGTGATCAGATTTATAGTAAAACTTTGAATCTTGCTCCTACATCTACTAAATTAATCATGAGAGATGGTAGAACAACTAAACCTTTGGGCATTCTTAAAGATCTAAATGTTGCTATCTCGGGTAAAATCATTTCAACCGACTTTTTCGTGCTTAATACCTTCCATGATAAACATGATGATATAATACTTGGTAGGCCTTTTCTTTAGTTGGTTAATGCGGTTCTTGATGTCGGAAAGGGTAAAGTCATGATTGAACTAGATGAAACCAAATACACTTATGACTTTTTGCCCGCTTCGCGTATTGCCTTACCTCTACTTCTCGATAACGGAGAGGTAGAGAGCCTTTGCTTTGTTGAATCTTTCAGGGACCCTCTCCAACGAGCAATGGAGAATGTAAGCATTCATGATGATCTAGATGGAGAACTAAAGGAAGCAACCGAAGGGCTCGAGACACAACACGGAATCTTGGAAGAAGAAAAATATGAAGATATTGGAGATTTGCATCAAGAGGAGCCGGAAGCACCCGATGTTGAATTGAAACCATTACCCAAGGGGCTGAAATATGAATTTTTGGGGGACAACAAGACATCCCTGGTGATCGTAAGCGACGAACTAAACCCGGAGGAGACGGACAAGTTGCTGAAATTATTGAGGAAGCAAGAAGGTGATTGGATACACTATTGATGACTTGAAAGGCATAAGTCCCGCCTTTTGTACTCATCGCATACAACTTGAAGACCAATACAAACATGTTGTGGAGCATCAAAAGAGGTTGAGCCATGCTATGCATGATGTGGTTAAGAAGGAAGTGATCAAATTGTTGAATGCCAGAATCATATATCCCGTACCACATAGTGAATGGGTGAGCCCCGTACATTGTGTACCGAAGAAAGGAGGACTTACGGTGGTGAAAAATAAGAAGGATCAATTGATACCGCAAAGGACCGTTACGGGTTGGAGGATGTGCATAGATTATCAGAAATTGAATAAGGCTACAAGGAAGGATTATTTTCCACTACCATTCATTGACGAGATGCTCGAGAGGTTAGCAAAGCATTCATATTTTTGTTACCTTGATGGATTCTCGGGATTCTTCCAAATACCTATTCATCCAATGGATCAATACAAGACCACGTTCACTTGTCCATATGGTACTTTTGCGTATAGAAGGATGCCTTTCGGATTATGCAATGCACCAGCTTCTTTTCAAAGATGCATGATGGCTATATTCTCGGATTTTATTGAAGAAATTATGGAGGTATTCATGGATGACTTCTCGGTGCATGGTACTAGCTTCGAAAATTGCTTATCTAATTTAGATAAATTCGACCTTGTGCTTAATTGGGAGAAGTGTCACTTTATGGTGAGGCAAGGAATAGTTCTTGGGCATGTCATTTCTGAAAGGGGGATTGAAGTGGATAAAGCGAAGATTGAAATCGTGGAAAAATTGCCACCACCTACGGATATCAAGTCCCTAAGAAGTTTCCTTGGTCATGCCGGATTTTTTAGAAGATTTATAAAGGACTTCTCAAAGATCACTAAACCATTGACACAACTTCTTCAAAAGGATGTGGAATTCGACTTTGATGAAAGGTGTTTGCATGCCTTTAGGACATTGAAGCAATCACTCGTGAGTGCCCCTATCATTCAACCTCCGGATTGGAGTCAACCCTTTGAGATTATGTGTGATGTGAGTGACTACGCTGTTGGAGCCGTTCTTGAACAAAGAAAAGAAGGGAAGATATATGCTATTTACTATGCAAGCAAGACTCATGATGAAGCTCAAGTTAATTATGCAACAACGGAGAAGGAATTGCTTGCCGTGGTATTTGCTTTTAAAAAATTCAGATCTTACATAGTGAATTCGAAGGTGATTGTGTCTACCGACCATGCGGCAATCAAATATCTTTTGTCCAAGAAAGATGCAAGGCCACGTTTGATTCGATCTATTTTATTATTATAAAAATTTGACGTGGAGATTCGAGACAAGAAAGGGTCAGAGAATGTGGTAGCCGACCATCTATCAAGAATGCACCAAGAGATGATGGGATGAAGCCTATTGAAGATAAAAATGAGAGATGACCATCTCTATAGGATACTTGATAGGGATGGATGGATGGAAGACATCATAAGAGCGATAAGAGGGATGCCTTTAGATCATTTGGATAGAAATGCAAAGCGAAAGGTTATCTCTGAGAAGAGGAAATATTATTGGGATGCACCATACTTATATAGACATGGAGAAGACGGAGTTCTAAGAAGGTGTATTCCAAGGGAAGAAAGAGAAGAAATCTTAAGGAAGTGTCACTCATCGGAACATGGAGGACACTATGGACATTGTAGAACTCATGCTAAGGTATGGTCATGTGGATTCTATTGGCCGGAGATGCATGAAGATGCAAAAAGATTTGTTGCAACTTGCTCGGAATGTCTAAGAACGGGAAACATATCGCAAAGGAATGCCATGCCGCTGAACTACAATTTGCAAATTGATCTATTTGATGTATGGGGAATCGACATCATGGGGCCATTCTTGAACTCACATGGGTACGAGCACATATTGGTGATGGTTGATTACGTATCAAAGTGGGTTGAAGCGATTTTATGTCGCAAGGCATCGACCGAAGAATCCATACATATGATTAAGTCGGTGATATTCCCTTGGTATGGTGTCCCGAGAATTTTGATAAGTGACGGAGGAACGCGCTTCATAGGCAAGGATTTGCACAAATGCTTGGCAAAGTTGGGGATCGAACATAGGGTATCTACGACATATCATTCTCAAACAAATGGGCAAGCGGAAACTTCGAACAAGCAACTTAAGGATATTCTAAAGAAAACCTTGACCAAAGGAGGAAAAGATTGGTCGAAGAAGCTAGATGATGTACTATGGGCTTATCGGACCGCACATAAGACGCCGATAGGTATGACCCCCTATCAATTCATTTATGAAAAAACATGTCATTTGCCGGTGGAGCTAGAACACAAGGCATATTGGGCGATGAAAGAGATGAATTTCGATGAGGATGCTGCTAGAGTTAAAAGAAGAATCCAAATAAGCGAGTTGGAGGAGTTGAGATTGAAGGCATACAATAGTGCAAGCATCTACAAAGAAAGAGTGAAGAGATGGTATGACAAGAGGTTACAAAGAAAAGAGTTTAAAGAGGGAGATAAAGTCCTATTATACAACTCAAGATTCCAACTCTTCGGGTAAGGAAAGTTGCAAAGCAAATGGGATGGACTGTACATTGTTCACTCAATCTCACCGACGGGAGTGGTAACGATCATGGACATCAAAGGAGACCAATATGTGGTGAATGGGCAAAGACTTAAGGTATTCTTGGAGCCCGACTTTGTGCCTCTCCATACATCGACATCTACACCATGATGAAAGAACCGGAGCATCAAGCCTAACGACGTTAAACGAGGTAACTTTGTAAATATTCCTTTTAATTTTTAATTTTTATTTTCTCTCTGTTTTTCTTTGAGTTTTTCTAGTTCTCGGTAGACAAAAGTGTTAACAATTAAACAAGAAGCACCCCGTAAAAATCTGGAGGCCGGGGGATGAAAAAGCCCCAGGCCGGCCGTCCTACCCCTTTTCGGGGTCGGTTTCCGTCAATTTTTGGTACATTGGAGATTAAGAAAGTTTAAATTGGTGTTCAGGAGTTTACGCAGTTTAAACTTGAAAAGATTGGACTTCTCGTTCAAGATTTTAGGGACATAAATAGAGGCACATTGAGATCCAAATTAACATCTTTTTCCAATCTACAACCACCACCTCGTGAACCAAGAGAGCTAGGGCATCATCCATGCGCATGGGCATCGAATTTGAAGCAATGGCGGCGAAGGAGGGGGGTGTGCCGGCCGGCACACCCTCACCAGGCTGGCCGGCCCAAGCTCTCCCTGCGGTTGCTGGCGAGCTCCTTCGTCTGGAGGCTAAAACCTGCGACCTCAAGCTCCCCTGTGTAAAGAAATTCCCTACTCAAGCTTGTATGCGCACTGGAGGGAAGGTGCCTAGCAAGAATATCGCTGAACGCCAACCCGTCATCATCTTGAGCGACGACAAAGCAAGCTTCGAGACACGCTCCGTCATCGTTCTCCCAAGGCGCTCTAAACGCCTCCTTGGCGTGAAGAGGAAGAGCTACATCGAGAAAACCCCGGAGCCCAAGGACTTTGGAGGGGATAGCGATTGGGAAGATGACCAGAGTGCCGCTTCGTGGGGCGCCATCGGACGCAATGACGACGACGGGTACATATGGGAGGATGAGCCAAAGGAGGTGGACAAGCTGGAAGAGAATCGTCGTGTTGAGCCTAAGGAAGACGAACCCAAGGGCGGCGATGATCCAAACTCCATCGAGCGTCACAATGGATGTTGCCATGCTTGCCGTGAGAATATTCATTCACTTTTCGAAGCCCTAGATGAGTGCCTCCAATCTTTGGAGTTGCTTAATCAAAAGGTGGAAGATCTTAAGCGGCAATCAGACGGCGACTTCAAGTTCCTCAACCGCAACGTGAGGATTCTCTTTAGCATGCATGGGAACTTGAAGAAGCAAGGAGAAGGGAGTAGTAACCGTGCTAAGTGCAATTGCCTGAGGTGCCGTTGAAGGTGTTTGCAAGCATCTACCCCTTGTGATCTATTTTCTTACGACGAGGACGTCGTAAAATCTAAGCATGGGGGGAGGTGTGACGCGTCATAGTTTTAAAATTTCTTTAGCCGTATTTCGCCGAGAGCTAGTTGGTGTGATTTTGAGAGTCTTTATGTCAGTGTGAGTCTTTGTGTGAGAGTCTTAAATTAGCGTGTGTGAGAGTCTTAATTTAGCGTTGAGTCAAGAAAATCAATAAAAAGAGTCTTTACTTTTGAATAATTATTGGATCGAGCAAATTTACTTATGCATTCAGTTTTTACCTTAGTTCTTTAGGTACTTGTTCATGAGCATTGTCTTGGAATTGAATCTTAGTTGTGGAGCTTATTATTTGATTTGTCCTTACAAATACCCATACCCGATCTTGAACTAGTGCTTGGTTTTGATAATACTTGCTAGTAAGGCTAGAATTGGAGGAAATTTATTTTATCAATCTTTAAAACCCCCCGAAAATGCAAGGTTGATCTAGTTCTTGTCAAGTTGAGAGATTATATCCTGTTGACATCCAAAAAGTCAGGCGTTGACTCTCGAAAATTAACACTATGGCCTGGAAGATTTGCTTGAACTTCAGTGCATGTCCAAAATCTTGAGGTTCGTGGTGTGCCAGTCAATTTGACCTGAAATTGACAAGGTAGAGTTTAATCAGTAAACCACAAGGAACTCATCGGCCAAAGCCCCGATTCGTTCCGGGAAATCATCAACATGTAAAGAAGTCCGATTTGAGAGCAGGAACCATCGGCCTTGAGTCCGATTCGTGAAGGTATGACATGTATTTAAAAGAAATCATCAACTATAAAAGCTGAATCGGAGATAAACCTAATTTATACTTATCCTTTAACATGCATCTTTCCAACGGCGATAAACAAACAATCTCATGTCACTAATAATCGGATCGATTTCGAGATAGCGTTGCTAGCAGGGCATCGATTAGTCTGTTTATTCCGGTAGATCGATATATAATAAAGAACTCTTTTAAACCAGATTTATTTGTAACTTGTTTAATAAATCTAAATCAGCTATATGGACAATGAAAACAGATCTATTATGAAACTTGAATTATGATAAAACAAAAATAGATCTATCAAACAGATGTAAGCCGATAAGATAAAATCAACAAGATACGGTAAAGGGTGAGCGATCTAAACGAACAAGGGCGATGCGCCTCAATCTAAAGCCTAGAATAACTCGATAAATTGGTGAATTAACTAAATGAAGAAGGGCGATACGCCTCAATCTAAAGCCTAGATTAATTCAATAGGGTGTCGTACTTATAAACAAATCGGAGGTCAAGATGATGCAGCCCTGCTTGCTGAAGAACTCGATGGAAAAGGTTGTTGGCACGTAAGGCCGAAAGTTGTGTTTGATTGATTGGTTGTGTGAACATTTTTTACAATGGCGCAGGGTTTATATTTATACCGTGGAAATCTAGCTAATCCTTGGCTGCTATGACAATATCTCTAATTTATTTAAAACAAACTAATCTTAATCTACCAAAACTATTACAACTTGTCGCACAATCCGGCCGTGAAGAAGCTTCCAGGCACATCTCCCCTTCAGGAGTCATACATGCTCCGGCCTTCTCCGCTCCGTGTCCGATCGGGACTCTATGGATGAACTCTGATCAGAATCGGACTCTATCGGACGAACTCCGATCGGAATCGGAAACCACTCAGAATCGGACTCGGCCTTAGCCTTCAGCTTTGTCATGCGCAATTCTAGCCGAGTCAAAATCTGGTGTCAACACATGCCCCCCAATTTTGAGATAAAATATTATTTTATTCCAAAATTCTCCGAGCAATGATGACCCTGGCATTGATCAGCATAAGGAAACTCGCACCCTTCCACTGTTGCAACCCTCGAATCCTATGCGGATTCGGTGCCTTGGCCCTTGGGTGGTTTCTTCTTCCATAAGCCCTATAAATGCAGACCCGAAACGTCGTCTCTTCCCACTTGCATCTGCTATCGCACTTGCACGTCCGCCATTGTCGTCTCTGCAAAGCTTCACCCGGCGAACGTCTGGCCTTCATCCTCCAATCTTTCACCACGAGTCGAGTAAGGAACTTCCCCGCATATGATTCATGCTGTACATCTTCCCTTTACTGTATTTTTCTCGGTGATTTCTTCAAGCTTTTCATCCGCATCACTGTTCATTACAGATCTATTTCTTCCGTCAATGGCTGCTCCTCTTGATAAAGCTGACAACACACAAGTCCCCGAGGTAAAAATGCCCAAAATCTTCAATTTTAATCCCTGCATTCTTACTCTTAGAACTGCCTGCGAGCCTCCATCTCTGTATTCATTATTTTATTTCTCCTAAATGTAGCATCTTAAGAACAATCTTGTCATCCCCGTCTCTCATGTTGAGGCTGGGTACAATCTTGGCCCGATGGGCAACCCTGATCCGACGGATCTGATAAATATGGAGTCGGAGAGAATTCCATTCAAAGGATTGGACCTTCAAGTCTCCGATTGGGCAGGCTCATTCCGCTGATGGCACAGAATGGTCCCAGGATGGAGAAATTGTTTTCTCGGAATCCAAGCTGCCAAATCGGCCTTCTGGGATGAGAAGAAGATAAATCAATGCCTTACTTTATCCCTTGCCGACATGGCCAAAGATGAAAATTTACTGGCCTCTAGCTCCCTCTTTTGGTCTGATGCCCTTAATGCTTATTTGTTTGGCCATGGTTCGATGACTCCAACATTGATGGACGTGCACATGCTGACCGGCCTCGACACCATAGAAAACTCTAACCTAAGAAAAGTTATTCGTGATTTGGAGCACAGACTAGTCGGCACAGGCTCCAAAAGTTGGAAGAAATACGTTGCCGATCACTGCAAAACCGGGACTATTGGAGACAGAGAGCATGCAGCTTTTCTCAACATGTGGCTAGAAAGATTCGTATTCTGCAGACCAACCCTTGGCGCCACAACCAATATGCAATCTATTGCAGAGATACTGGCTCGCGGCGGATCGGTGCCACTCGGCCGTCTCCTCCTTGGCGCAGTTTACCATCTGCTCCACCAAGTATCAGCTAAGCTCTCAGAAAGCCAAGCAGTCGGACACATCGGAGGTCCCTGGTGGTTTATCCAGTTGTGGTTACATACCCAGTTCCGATCCACTCTTCAATTCAACTTCAAAGATCACCAATTTCCAAATTATCATACAGAAGAAGAAGATGCGACCGTTCGCCGATGCACATCATTTAGAGAAGCAGCATCGGTGTGCCCTGGATCAAGGCTCGATGCAAAAAATATGGCCACCTTCTTTGAAAGCTTCTACCACGGGATCGCATCGGAGCGCTTTAACTATTTTACTTACGCCGATCCCGATCGTAATTACGAACTGCCCTTGTTCAATATCCAGAATGAACTTGCAGCGATCATGCCGATTCTGAAATCTTTCATTACACCGGCTATCCTTGGCAGCAATATTGCATATGGCCGTAAGACTTCGTCTTATGAATTTTACAACCCATTGGCGGCAGCTCGTCAGCTTGGATTCGGTCAACTCCCGATCAGCCTCTACTCTGCAGATAAAATCAAACACCGTGAATCGGTATCAACTGAGCTACAGATGGATCGGATTATGGCATTTGCTCCCCAAGCTGATTTTGACATACCTGAATGGCTATGCACTAGCTTTTCATCCAGACTCTTTAGGACTTTGTGGAAAGAACTGCGCCTTCACTTATTCAGACTTCCGGCCATCACCTATTGCACTCTCATAGATTCCAATTTTGAGGCCATGGAAAACCCTGTAACTTCTCTTTGAAATCTTTCCACCTTTATTCAATTTCATTTAAATGAATTCTCCACAATTTAAATTTCAATCTTCTAATAGCCAATCGAAGAGAATGTGCCAGTAGTGAGCAATAGTGGAAAACTGATTTGATACGCTGTCAGAACTCCATACCCAAGAATCGGCTCTTCTGCACCATCTCTGGCAGATATCATGGATGGCAAAGGCAAGAGGAAAACTGCCCCCACTAAAGTGGGTGTGCCGAAGAAATTAAAGAAAAGCCATGTGATACGATTTCTTCACACTTCTGATTCTTCTTTCCGATTCATAGCCTAGGCAAATAACTTCTCTGTATACAGCCTACCGGAAAGATTCTTGGCCAATCAACCTCCAGGGCCACTGAAGAAACTGCGCAGAAAGCCGCTGAAGGCGCTAGAATGCTTCTTGATGCAGTATCGGTAACAATCCGATTCCATTTATCTTGTATCTCTTTAAAATAAATTGGCAATAACAATTCCCTTTTTAGCAAACAAATATCACATTGCCTGATCCTCAACTGGCTCCAACTCAAGACACCCAAACAGAATCGGCCCAACAGGTAAACATAACCTAATTTATCTCTTTCAAACACATGAGCTTAAACTGACCAATTCAATCGTAGACTCCTGCCACTCTGCAACCCGTCATCGAGGACCCAAGTGCAAACATCCAATCGGAAGTGATCCCCGAGCAACCAATCGTAGAAGAACCAGCTGCAAATGTTCAATCGAAGGTTATTCCTGAACAACCAACAACAGCACCAGTGCCTCCTCCGATCGAGCCAGCCCAAACGCCTCAAATAGAAGCATCTAGCACAAACATCGCCCTGCCTCAAGTAATCCCCGATTACGTCCGAGAGGGACAGTTCAAACTAGTACCAATTTATCCTCTTCTGTCAATATTTATTTTAATAACACTTGTTCATCGATATATTGTTTCAGGCGCATGATTCTCCGGCTATGAGCTTTGCATCACTCGACCTGAACACCGCAATCGGAGAAGAAGAAATAAGCTCTGCACAATCTTCCAACACTATCTCTGATGAGGTCAAGACAAAACTCCAAGGGATGCTAAATTATCTGAACAAGAGCATTGCCGTCCTTGTAGAAGACGCAGAGCCGATTCGCCAAATCTTCAAAGGATTAAAGGGTCAGCTGCCATTGGAACTAGAAAGCGCAATCATCCCTGCCGCCTTTATCGAAGGTCATCAGCCCCAAGTCTTTGCTACTCGTCACAGGATATCGGAGCGACTGGCTCAGCAGGACTTAATCAAGAAACGCGATGACGGCAGAGACGAATTGAAAGCTATGCAGGCCCACATCAAGACTTTGGAAGCCAAGCCAAAGCAACTAGAGAATCGGATCAAAGATCTCCAAGGCATTGAAGCAGAACTACTCAAACGGCTCGATGAAGTCCGTAAAGAGATGTCGGAGACCAAAGATCAGCTCAATCAAATCCCAGCATCTATCGCATCGGTGCAAGACAATTTGAAGAAACACTTGGAGGGGGTCCACCAAGTCCACAAAAGCATCAAGGATGTTCCCGGCTCTGATGTGGAAGATCTGGAAGTAATCCAAAAGATCGACAATATCTGATTAAGCGTGATCGAAATGATCCGCAAATTCTTGTAATATCAATCTCTGGCTGTACTGCTCCGATGACATCGTTCATCGATGAACTGGTTAGATCCGACGATGCAGGTCGTCGATGAACACTTATTTTGTAAATATTTTTGCCCTCAAGGCGATACATATCGTATCGGCTATCTTAGACGATATTGCTTAGAATATCGGCTTTAAGAATTGACCCAAATACTTGGATAGTATTTCTTTAAATATTTTCCATTAAGTGCTTTCAAAAATTCCTCGCCTTCCAATGTTTCCAAAATATACGCATTTCCAGGAGCGCACCGATTCACACGATAAGGACCTTCCCAATTAGGCGACAATTTTCCAAACTTAGAACTTTTAGTCCCTATCGGCAAAATCAGTTTCCAAACCAATTCTCCTTCAATGAACTCTTTTGGCTTAACCTTTTTGTCATAATACCTGGCAATATGTGCCTTATTATTTTTAATGTTTTCCAGAGCCCTCAAACGAGTTTCAGCCAAATCGTCCAACTCAAAATTCATCAAACTTTAATACTCATCGTCAGTCAAGTTTTCTTGTTCCGATATACGTCTAGATCCAATTTTGACTTCCCAAGGCAAAACAACCTCATGTCCATAAACCAAATGATATGGGGACAACTTAGTAGAACCATGACACGCCATCCGATATGCCCATAACAATTCGGTTAACGTTATATGCCATCGCCCTGGTTGCTCATCAATCTTCCGTTTGATGATTTTGATAATACTCTTATTCGAAGCTTCTACTTGACCATTGGCTTGCGCATAATAAGGAGAAGAATTTAGTAATTTAATACTCATACTGGCAGCAAAATCTTGAAATTCGTTAGACATAAACATAGTCCCCTGATTGGTCGTGATAGTTTGAGGGATACGAAACCGATATATAATATGTTCCTTAACGAATTCCACCATATTTTTGGAATCAGCAACCTTCAAAGGAATCACTTCAACCCACTTAGTGAAATAATCTGTTACCACTAATATGAATTTATGACCCTTGCTTGATGATGGATAAATTTGCCCAATCAAATCGATTCCCCATCCTCAAAAAGACCATGGTTTAATAATCGGATTCATAGCTAATGCAGGCGCCTTTTGTACATTTCCAAACTTCTGGCATTCTTGGAACCCTTTATAACATTCAAAACCGTCCTCCAGAATCGTTGGCCAAAAACGACCCGTCTTTCTGATTATCCATTTCATTTATAAGCCGATTGATGTGCACTACAAACTCCTTCATGCACCTCATCCATCATATCTCTGGATTCCGATTTACTCAAACATCAGAGCAATACACTGTCAATCGTCTTATAATATAATTGATCGTCAAGCAATACATATTTAACAGCCATGAATCTTAATTTCCTGGAAACTTTTTGTGATGGTGTTGGGTTAGTAGCCGAAGCCAATGAACCCAGACAACGGTTGAAACTGAACGACTGGGACAAGCAACAATATATTACTTATCAACAATATTCTTGGAATCAACCACTCTTACATGTGGGAGACAGGTCTCCTTTTATAGGGAGACCAAGAGTCTTTGCATCCCCATTATACCCCTGAGATCAAGCATCATCCTCTAGACTATGCAACACAAATAACCCAGGGACACTTTAGTACATTTACCCCTCCCAATGTGAATGCGTAGACTTGCGATTCCGTGTCTGACTTGACTTAGACTTGGTCTTGTTGGACTTGGTCCACGCCTGCTTCGCCAGCTGAAAAAAGCTATGTAGCTCCTGGATTTGGCTTCTTCCGGGCTGAGACGACCCTAAGCCATCTCCCGGCGTCCAAAAGCCATTGGCTCCTCCAAGAACCTGCAAAATATAGAGTGAACCGAAGCTTGCCATTAACTCATTCATAGCTTTTGGCACTCAATAGCATCAATACTTCTCCCAATTGGCTTCTAACTTGGTTCAGATAACATCACTTTGGTATACTGCAAGACGATGACCGAAGCCGATTGGCTTTTGAATACAGCAAGACGTGACCACGGAAGCCGATTAGCTTTGGTCTAACTTGCCCGACCGAAGCCAGACTAGAGTAAATGAAGTTGAATTGGCTTCATCTCCTTTGTTCATTGCTGCCCTTACGCAAGAGAGAGAGAGCCAAACAAGTAGAAGGAGTTTGTCGGCGGGCCAAATCCCCAACAGTAGCCCCTCGAGGACGAGGGCTTTCTTCAACAGCCCGAGCTCCACGAATTTTGGATTGCTTGCCAGCCCGAGAAACGCCTCCTCCTTGTTGGAGAAAGCCCCTAAGTGTTTTGTCATGATTATTCTATTTTTGCTTCGTTTGTCTAACTTATGTGATGTCATTTGGCTTCGCTTGTTTGCAACTGGTTAAATTATTTTAACCGTTGCTGTAACTTTTGCTTCGGTTTGTTTGAATTTGAAACGCTGGCTCGGTTTTCGAGATTTTAACGGTCATATTTTACTGCCCTATAAATATGACCGAAGGGGGGGGGGCGATTTTTGCTTGCTTCGCTTGTTTGTTTTTTTCACTTAGTTTGAGCTTGACACTTTCTCTAGCTTTGAAAGCTTTTGAACTCAAGCTTTGGCTTTTCTTTCTCGACACAAGTAAGTTTTGCTTTTTGTGCTCTACTATTTGCTTCATTTTTTTCTTTGTCTTTTTGCCGTTTCGTTTACTTATTGTTTTTTTTGTTTGACGTAGCGGCTCGCACGAAGCAAACCGCTCGTCTGATTGGCTACGTCTCCGACGAAGACAATTCGGACGCTGTGGATATGGATTCTGTCGAAGCTGCAACTTTTGCTCAGTAGATTGAGGGCAACGTGGCCGTAGCTCCCGAAGCTGGAGTTGCTATGAACATTGATGATAGGGGCAAGGGGCCTGCCGTGGAAGATGAGGTGGCCGAAGCTGAGGACACAGAGGATGCCGAGTCTGCGGCCGGTGAAGCCCTAGACGGTGTAGAAGCCGACGTGTCAGATCTTATGGACTATCGGAAGAAACCAAAGACCACTGTTTTTGGTAAATCCTTTGTTACCCCAGAGTTGATCCGCTTTTATGAGTCAAATGGATACTTTACAGTCGGTCACGGACGAGCCCCAGGCACGGAGGTTACCCCGACACCTCTTGAGGACGAAGCCGTGGTGTTCAAGGAGTTCTTCTGTGCTGGGCTCTGGATGCCCGTTGATAATATACTTGCTGATATTCTTGGGAGATTCGGATTGCAATTCCATCACCTCACCCCCAATGCTATCACTCATCTGCTTCGCTTCTTTTGGGCGGTGAAAACGAATGCATCGGATGTTAACGTGGACTGCTTCGTCCGTTATTTTGAAGGGCATCGCCAGACCAAAAGTGTTAAGGTTGACGGCTTTGATTATGAGCCGGACTATGGCAGTGTTACCTTCTACGCACGGTGGAGGCAGACTGATTCGCAAAAGGTAGAACTTACCTTTTGTCAGAAAAACACCTGGGACAAGAACTGGAAAAGCTATTGGCTTTATGTCAAGGTGCCAGCGCTGGAGACTGTGTTGGATGATGGAATGAAGCAGATGTCTTTTCCTCTGCGTAGTTCTATTGGGCCTTGTGATTTTGTGGCTTGCCCTCCGTTTGACAAGCGTGCTCCCGGCTTCGATCGCTGCGAAAGCGCTTTTTTCAAAGCCAGTCGAGTCTCCAGCAGCCGTGACTTGATCGAGGAGGGACTCGCTGTTGGAGTAAACATTCTATCTGCGTCTTGGAAGCCATTTGCAGTTGAGACTAGGCTTTACAGAGGGATTCCTCATGTTTGTTTCCCTAAGTTTGGAGTGAAGAAGCCAGAGAACATGTCTGATTTTGCTTTCGTTCAGTCCATCGAGTTGATGGCTGAAATTATTTGTGGGAAGTATACTTCCAAAGAGCATGAGAGCTGTTTGGCTTTGGTGGAAGGGGTCCGGCATAACAGGGTGTTTGATGAGATGGGCGTTAGCTATCCTCAACGTTCGGCCCCATCCAAGCCATCGACAAAGTTCGTCGCTCAGGATCACCCCAGCGTGCTACCAGCCCCGAAGCCAGGTCGTGGCCGTGGAAAGAAAGGGCGTGCTGGAGGCCGTGGTAGCGGTCAGTCAGACGAGGGCGGTGACGAAGCTGGGGGCAGCGAAGCTGGAGCCCCTTCGAGCCGGGGCGGTAGCCAAACACGAGGACACACCTCAAAGGTAGCCGCCTCTAAAAAGCGGGTTGCCTCTTCCTTGGAAACTTCCAAGCGTACTTCTTCGCTGGAGACTTCCAAGCGTCAAAAGCTTGCAAAAGCTCTTCCCATCGCCCTGCTTTCGAGCGCTCCTCCTCGTCCTTTTGCTTCGGCTATGGAAGTGCCTACCACCGCCGCGCATAAGGAAGTTCATCCTGCGGCTTCCGCTGCAGTTGTTGTGCCCTCTTCTGGAGGTTTGTTTCGTATATACTTGTCTTTTTATTTTTAGCTTCATTTTGCTTATTTGTTTCTGTCATCTTATTATAGTTAAAGCTGCTGCTCCACCTCTTCGTCGTGAGCGCCTCCTTGGATGCATCGACGACGAAGAGGATGAAGTGAGTTTCAGTCGTCTTTTGAGGGAGGACGAGACAAAGGATTTTACACTTGGTGAGGCTGAAGCGTCGTCTGTCCCGTTCCAGCCATCGTCCTTGGACTTGTTGGCTGGTGCCGCGGCCAAGTCCCTTTAGATTTCTGAGGGGCTTATGCAGTCGGCTTCGGCTAATATTGAGGAGCTTCCGTGGACGGTTGCGGAAAACACTGAAGAGCCAATGCAGTTGGCTTCTGCTGCTGATGTTGAGGAGCTTCCGCAGACGGTTGCGGATAACACTGAAGAGCCAATGCAGTTGGCTTCTGCTGCGGATGTTGAGGAACCTATGCAGGTGGCTCTTGCTCTTGAGACTGAGCGATGTTCTGGCGATTTGACTCGAACCACTACTTTACCGATTAATTTGGCTTATTCAACTGACGCCGGACAATCTGCCCCTGCCAAGGACGTTGAATCAGCTCCTTTGAAGCCAGTTCCTAAATCAAAAGGTATGTTTCTCAAAATAGTTATACTGGCGATTTTAACTCTAATAATGGCTTTTTTGATATGTTGATTATTTTGCTTCAGAAGCAAGTTATGCTGGGTATGGCCCCCTTGCAGATCGGCTTCGGCAGGGCGGCTTTCGTCCTCCAAATGACATTCCGATTATCGCTCCGAATGGTTGGTAATTTTTGAGTGCTCACACAAAGCTGATTGAGTTTTGGTTTTTGTCTTAATATTGCTTTCACTTTTTCAGAGCTTGAGACTCGTGTCAAATCTTTGGATTTGGACACGCTTTCTGTCTCCAGCCTTAGTGGCGGTATCCAGGTTTGTTCCTTTTTCTTCATTTTTGAGTTTGCTGTCTGGCTTTTTGATACTTATGCTTTTCTTGTTTTAGTCTATAATGTCTATGCAGGAGCTTTTCGCTCGCCTTCCGCTTCGTCTCAATGATGTTGAGAACGAGCGGGCTGAGCTCGAGGCTTTGAGGAAAGAGCGCGAGAGCTTCCTTCAGCTCAAGGATTCTTTTGAGGGTGAGAAGAAGCGGCTTCGTCTTGAGCAGGAGTCTACCACGTCGGAGATGGCTTCGCTTAAGAGCAAAGTTTCCTCCCTTGAGACTGCTCGTGAGCTTAATGTTCAAACTATTGAGGGGCTTCGGAACAAGTTGGTTGAGAGTTCTACTTTGGAGCATGAAATGAAGAATCAGATAAAGACTCTCGAAACAGCTAAAGATAAGGCGGTGTCTAATGCGGAGAAGTACAAGAGAGAGCTTCTTGTTGCTGTTGACTTGAAGAACTCCCTTATTTCCGAAGCCAGTCAGCTTAAGTCTCAATTGGGGCAGCTTAAGGCCGACAAAGAGAGTTTAGATTCTGAATTGCTCAGTCGCAGCTTAGGCATTTATGCTGAATACGAAGCTGCTCTGAAACAATATGGAGCCGAGCCGCTGCCCTTCCCCTCTGATGACTTTGATGTCGGGAAGCTTTTCGAATGGCTGGATGATGAGTTTAAGTCCCTTCCGGAGCTTTTTTCCAAAGTGGGAGACTATGCTGCTCGAACGTGTGTGACAAACGCCTTTAAGATGCTGGCAGATAATGGGTGCTCCCACCATAAGAGCTTTTTGAAAAGGGATTTTAACTTCCCTTCGGCTTTGAACCCTGACAGAAAGGAATTTTTCACCGAAGCGGTTTTGGCGACTCGTGGAATCTTTCTCAGAAAATTCTGGTCTGAAACAGGGAGGGAGTGTGCCCGAAGCACCGCGTACGATCGTCTTGTTAAGGTTAGCTTCTTTTACCCTTTCTGTTTTTTTGCTTTTGCTCATATCCTGTTTATCTTGCTTTTGATATTGATTGGTTTGTTTATTTTTAGCACAAGGAGTAGCTTGCTCTTGAGCAGCAGCAGAAAGCCGAGGCTGAGGCTGCAACTGCTGGCCCTTCATCGTCTCATGCCGGTGCTGATGAGAGACGGGATGGAGAGCCAAAGGTGTAGATCTGCTGAGGCTATCGCCTTGTTTAGCTTTTGCTGTAAAGTAACACTTTAGCTTTCGCTGTAAAGTAACACTAAGTGATGTGACATTTGTATATACTTAGATCCCTGGCAAGGGAGTTGTTCTTGAACCCGTGCCAAGCACCATGCGCGATGGTCCCTTGTGTGTATCTGGCTTCGCATGGGAACAGTATCGGATGCTGTATCCAAGTCAAAGACTTGATGATTTCTGGGAATTTTGCCACGAGTTCTTTAGTCATTGCGAATTCGATGTATTTGACTTTTTTAACTCTTTCATCGTTCGACGTTCTCCTCGTGTCGAACTTGCTCGTGCAAGAAACGCCGAAGCTGCTCGTCTGCTTCCAGTTAAGGTGGAGCCAGAAGATTTAGATGATGATAGGGATTTTGCTTATGTATTTAATGCTCCTAGATTTAGGAGATCTGGCCAGCTTTTTGACGGCTATGTTTTTGAGATGTTCTGAGTCATCTCTTTGTAAAACACACTGTAATTCGCTTGTTCATTGTTTCGATTCGAAAAACTTGAATGAATGTATGCTCGATTTGGCTTCGTTGCGAAAGAAACGCCTCCTCCCCCCCCCCAAAGCGGGGTTTTATTCGTTCAAGTGTATTGCTCTTGTGGTTTGTAGCTGCCTGTCGGGGGTAGACCCCCAGGGGTACCCAGAAGGCGGATTGGCCCAACCAGCAAGGGGCGGCCCAATCCGAGTACATCTGGACCGGTTTGTCGGACTGGCTGGCCCACCAGTCGGGAGGCCCACCAGTCGGGCGAACCGGATGGGCGCGACGGCGCACGCAAGGAAAGAAGACGGCGTATCCCGCAAGAAGCTTGGAGATCAAGATAAACTAGCCGGAATTATAGGGAAGGATATCTGTAATCGTTATAGGATCGAATCCTTGTAATTCGGGTAGGTTACGATCTCTGGCCGACTTGTAACTCAAGGCAGCCGGACTATATAAGGCGCCTTGGGACCCCCCCTCCAAAGCACGCACAACATCTACGCTACAACCCACGATCATACAACCCTAGGACAGGACCCAACTACGGAGATCCTTCCAGGAACTTCACACACAGCAATACAATCGCCGCCAACACAGGACGTAGGGTATTACGTCATCTCGACGGCCCGAACCTGTTCAATCCTTGCGTCTTGTGTTACCATCGACTTCTGATCCTCGATCTGTCCCTCAACAAATCAACCACGTAGGCTACCCTGTGTGGACTGCCGGGTCCAAACATCCGACAGTTGGCGCGCCAGGTAGGGGAGATCGACGAGATCAATCTGCAAGCTCGATGGCATCTACTTCCGCCGTCATCACGCCGGCTTCCATGAAGATTTCCATCGCTGAGGGAGCAATGTTCTTCTTCGGATCCATGGTCTTCACCGCCGGACCCGAGGGAGAGCTCTCCTTCACCCGTGACGCCACCCCGGAGGAGACAGCGCCGCGACTTGACGCTACGCCGGACGGGATCGTCACCATCACCGCTCCGTCGCCAGTCATCGCCAACAACTCGGCAACTGCGACGGTCAGCACCGTTCTCCCGCCATCCGAGGGGAACGCATCTCCTCTTGCACCGCCGACTGCTTCGTCCACTCCGCCTCCGCCACGCCGGGCGCAGGAAACGCCCGAGGAGCGAAGGCTCCGATGGGCTACACGCCAACGCCAGTTCGAGGCGGACATGGATCACGCCATCGCCTCCATCGGTGAATGCATTGAGCTCACCGAGTCAGCTCGTCGGAGCATCGCCTCACCGACACGATTCCCGCTGGGGCTCAGGAACAGCGGGGTCGCCTACCAGCAAGCACTCGGCGAACGCATGGACGCCGACTACTCTCCAGATCCGATCGGGGCGGTCGGTCCCATCACGGCCGCCCAGATCGGATCTACTCCGGACGTTGCGCCAACTCCGCCTGAACCAGAACCAACTCCGACTTTCCCGCGGGTGACACGTGTCCTCCCTCCAAATAAGAGGATCACGCCTGCCAAGCGGGAGATGTTTGTCTCCGACGTGTCCGCCGACGAACCGACGGTCCAAGGCGAGGATCAAGCACACCGTGACGCCAGGATCGGGCGTAACGGTGAGAAGCAACGGCGCCGCGACGCGCGGCGAGAACGCCGGAACCCCAGGGTCACGCGTAACCTCCAAGACGACTTCATCCAAGAAGTTGGCGGTGTGGGTGTTTACGCCACCCCATCGGCCAACCTCGCCGCCGCACACCAAGAGCTAGAGGGGATCCCGGAAACCCCAGAGCTCAATCGTATCAAGGTTAGGCTGACCGCAGCCGCGGGTATGATCAACGCCCAGAGGGCTCCAGCTTCCTCGTCTCGCCACTCCAAGTCAGCT
>CM014272.1:23056537-23066867 GCA_004135705.1 Alloteropsis semialata
TTGACCATTGGCTTGCGCATAATAAGGAGAAGAATTTAATAATTTAATACTCATACTGGCAGCAAAATCTTGAAATTCGTTAGACATAAACATAGTCCCCTGATTGGTCGTGATAGTTTGAGGGATACGAAACCGATATATAATATGTTCCTTAACAAATTCCACCATATTCTTGGAATCAGCAACCTTCAAAGGAATCACTTCAACCCACTTAGTGAAATAATCTGTTACCACTAATATGAATTTATGACCCTTGCTTGATGATGGATAAATTTGCCCAATCAAATCGATTCCCCATCCTCAAAAAGACCATGGTTTAATAATCGGATTCATAGCTAATGCAGGCGCCTTTTGTACATTTCCAAACTTCTGGCATTCTTGGAACCCTTTATAACATTCAAAACCGTCCTCCAGAATCGTTGGCCAAAAACGACCCGTCTTTCTGATTATCCATTTCATTTATAAGCCGATTGATGTGCACTACAAACTCCTTCATGCACCTCATCCATCATATCTCTGGATTCCGATTTACTCAAACATCAGAGCAATACACCGTCAATCGTCTTATAATATAATTGATCGTCATGCAATACATATTTAACAGCCATGAATCTTAATTTCCTGGAAACTTTTTGTGATGGTGTTGGGTTAGTAGCCGAAGCCAATGAACCCAGACAACGGTTGAAACTGAACGACTGGGACAAGCAACAATATATTACTTATCAACAATATTCTTGGAATCAACCACCCTTACATGTGGGAGAGGGTCTCCTTTTATAGGGAGACCAAGAGTCTTTGCATCCCCATTATACCCCTGAGATCAGGCATCATCCTCTAGACTATGCAACACAAATAACCCAGGGACACTTTAGTACATTTACCCCTCCCAATGTGAATGCGTAGACTTGCGATTCTGTGTCTGACTTGACTTAGACTTGGTCTTGTTGGACTTGGTCCACGCCTGCTTCGCCAGCTGGAAAAAGCTATGTAGCTCCTGGATTTGGCTTCTTCCGGGCTGAGACGACCCTAAGCCATCTCCCGGCGTCCAAAAGCCGTTGGCTCCTCCAAGAACCTGCAAAATATAGAGTGAACCGAAGCTTGCCATTAACTCATTCATAGCTTTTGGCACTCAATAGCATCAATACTTCTCCCAATTGGCTTCTAACTTGGTTCAGATAACATCACTTTGGTATACTGCAAGACGATGACCGAAGCCGATTGGCTTTTGAATACAGCAAGACGTGACCACGGAAGCCGATTAGCTTTGGTCTAACTTGCCCGACCGAAGCCAGACTAGAGTAAATGAAGTTGAATTGGCTTCATCTCCTTTGTTCATTGCTGCCCTTACGCAAGAGAGAGAGAGCCAAACAAGTAGAAGGAGTTTGTCGGCGGGCCAAATCCCCAACAGTAGCCCCTCGAGGACGAGGGCTTTCTTCAACAGCCCGAGCTCCACGAATTTTGGATTGCTTGCCAGCCCGAGAAACGCCTCCTCCTTGTTGGAGAAAGCCCCTAAGTGTTTTGTCATGATTATTCTATTTTTGCTTCGTTTGTCTAACTTATGTGATGTCATTTGGCTTCGCTTGTTTGCAACTGGTTAAATTATTTTAACCGTTGCTGTAACTTTTGCTTCGGTTTGTTTGAATTTGAAACGCTGGCTCGTTTTTCGAGATTTTAACGGTCATATTTTACTGCCCTATAAATATGACCGAAGGGGGGGGGGCGATTTTTGCTTGCTTCGCTTGTTTGTTTTTTTCACTTAGTTTGAGCTTGACGCTTTCTCTGGCTTTGAAAGCTTTTGAACTCAAGCTTTGGCTTTTCTTTCTCGACACAAGTAAGTTTTGCTTTTTGTGCTCTACTATTTGCTTCATTTTTTTCTTTGTCTTTTTGCCGTTTCGTTTACTTATTGTTTTTTTTGTTTGACGTAGCGGCTCGCACGAAGCAAACCGCTCGTCTGATTGGCTACGTCTCCGACGAAGACAATTCGGACGCTGTGGATATGGATTCTGCCGAAGCTGCAACTTTTGCTCAGGAGATTGAGGGCAACGTGGCCGTAGCGCCCGAAGCTGGAGTTGCTATGAACATTGATGATAGGGGCAAGGGGCCTGCCGTGGAAGATGAGGTTGCCGAAGCTGAGGACACAGAGGATGCCGAGTCTGCGGCCGGTGAAGCCCTAGACGGTGTAGAAGCCGACGTGTCAGATCTTATGGACTATCGGAAGAAACCAAAGACCACTGTTTTTGGTAAATCCTTTGTTACCTCAGAGTTGATCCGCTTTTATGAGTCAAAAGGATACTTTACAGTCGGTCACGGACGAGCCCCAGGCACGGAGGTTACCCCGACACCTCTTGAGGACGAAGCCGTGGTGTTCAAGGAGTTCTTCTGTGCTGGGCTCCGGATGCCCGTTGATAATATACTTGCTGATATTCTTGGGAGATTCGGATTGCAATTCCATCACCTCACCCCCAATGCTATCACTCATCTGCTTCGCTTCTTTTGGGCGGTGAAAACGAATGCATCGGATGTTAACGTGGACTGCTTCGTCCGTTATTTTGAAGGGCATCGCCAGACCAAAAGTGTTAAGGTTGACGGCTTTGATTATGAGCCGGACTATGGCAGTGTTACCTTCTACGCACGGTGGAGGCAGACTGATTCGCAAAAGGTAGAACTTACCTTTTGTCAGAAAAACACCTGGGACAAGAACTGGAAAAGCTATTGGCTTTATGTCAAGGTGCCAGCGCTGGAGACTGTGTTGGATGATGGAACAAAGCAGATGTCTTTTCCTCCACGTAGTTCTATTGGGCCTTGTGATTTTGTGGCGCCCTCCGTTTGACAAGCGTGCTCCCGGCTTCGATCGCTGCGAAAGCGCTTTTTTCAAAGTCAGTCGAGTCTCCAGCAGCCGGGACTTGATCGAGGAGGGACTCGCTGTTGGAGTAAACATTCTATCTACGGCTTGGAAGCCATTTGCAGTTGAGACTAGGCTTTACAGAGGGATTCCTCATGTTTGTTTCCCTAAGTTTGGAGTGAAGAAGCCAGAGAACATGTCTGATTTTGCTTTCGTTCAGTCCATCGAGTTGATGGCTGAAATTATTTGTGGGAAGTATACTTCCAAAGAGCATGAGAGCTGTTTGGCTTTGGTGGAAGGGGTCCGGCTTAACAGGGTGTTTGATGAGATGGGCGTTAGCTATCCTCAACGTTCGGCCCCATCCAAGCCATCGACAAAGTTCGTCGCTCAGGATCACCCCAGCATGCTACCAGCCCCGAAGCCAGGTCGTGGCCGTGGAAAGAAAGGGCGTGCTGGAGGCTGTGGTAGCGGTCAGTCAGACGAGGGCGGTGACGAAGCTGGGGGCAGCGAAGCTGGAGCCCCTTCGAGCCGGGGCGGTAGCCAAAGGCGAGGACACACCTCAAAGGTAGCCGCCTCTAAAAAGCGGGTTGCCTCTTCCTTGGAAACTTCCAAGCGTACTTCTTCGCTGGAGACTTCCAAGCGTCAAAAGCTTGCAAAAGCTCTTCCCATCGCCCTGCTTTCGAGCACTCCTCCTCGTCCTTTTGCTTCGGCTATGGAAGTGCCTACCACCGCCGCGCATAAGGAAGTTCATCTTGCGGCTTCCGCTGCAGTTGTTGTGCCCTCTTCTGGAGGTTTGTTTCATATATACTTGTCTTTTTATTTTTAGCTTCGGTTTGCTTATTTGTTTCTGTCATCTTATTATAGTTAAAGCTGCTGCTCCACCTCTTCGTCATGAGCGCCTCCTTGGATGCATCGACGACGAAGAGGATGAAGTGAGTTTCAGTCGTCTTTTGAGGGAGGACGAGACAAAGGATTTTACACTTGGTGAGGCTGAAGCGTCGTCTGTCCCGTTCCAGCCATCGTCCTTGGACTTGTTGGCTGGTGCCGCGGCCAAGTCCCTTTAGATTTCTGAGGGGCTTATGCAGTCGGCTTCGGCTAATATTGAGGAGCTTCCGTGGACGGTTGCGAAAAACACTGAAGAGCCAATGCAGTTGGCTTCTGCTGCTGATGTTGAGGAGCTTCCGCAGACGGTTGCGGATAACACTGAAGAGCCAATGCAGTTGGCTTCTGCTGCGGATGTTGAGGAACCTATGCAGGTGGCTCTTGCTCTTGAGACTGAGCGATGTTCTGGCGATTTGACTCGAACCACTACTTTACCGATTAATTTGGCTTATTCAACTGACGCCGGACAATCTGCCCCTGCCAAGGACGTTGAATCAGCTCCTTTGAAGCCAGTTCCTAAATCGAAAGGTATGTTTCTCAAAACAGTTATACTGGCGATTTTAACTCTAATAATGGCTTTTTTGATATGTTGATTATTTTGCTTCAGAAGCAAGTTATGCTGGGTATGGCCCCCTTGCAGATCGGCTTCGGCAGGGCGGCTTTCGTCCTCCAAATGACATTCCGATTATCGCTCCGAATGGTTGGTAATTTTTGAGTGCTCACACAAAGCTGATTGAGTTTTGGTTTTTGTCTTAATATTGCTTTCACTTTTTCAGAGCTTGAGACTCGTGTCAAATCTTTGGATTTGGACACGCTTTCTGTCTCCAGCCTTAGTGGCGGTATCCAGGTTTGTTCCTTTTTCTTCATTTTTGAGTTTGCTGTCTGGCTTTTTGATACTTATGCTTTTCTTGTTTTAGTCTATAATGTCTATGCAGGAGCTTTTCACTCGCCTTCCGCTTCGTCTCAATGATGTTGAGAACGAGCGGGCTGAGCTCGAGGCTTTGAGGAAAGAGCGCGAGAGCTTCCTTCAGCTCAAGGATTCTTTTGAGGGTGAGAAGAAGCGGCTTCGTCTTGAGCAGGAGTCTACCACGTCGGAGATGGCTTCGCTTAAGAGCAAAGTTTCCTCCCTTGAGACTGCCCGTGAGCTTAATGTTCAAACTATTGAGGGGCTTTGGAACAAGTTGGTTGAGAGTTCTACTTTGGAGCATGAAATGAAGAATCAGATAAAGACTCTCGAAACTGCTAAAGATAAGGCGGTGTCTGATGCGAAGAAGTACAAGAGAGAGCTTCTTGTTGCTGTTGACTTGAAGAACTCCCTTATTTCCGAAGCCAGTCAGCTTAAGTCTCAAGTGGGGCAGCTTAAGGCCGACAAAGAGAGTTTAGATTCTGAATTGCTCAGTCGCAGCTTAGGCATTTATGCTGAATACGAAGCTGCTCTGAAACAATATGGAGCCGAGCCGCTGCCCTTCCCCTCTGATGACTTTGATGTCGGGAAGCTTTTCGAATGGCTGGATGATGAGTTTAAGTCCCTTCCGGAGCGTTTTTCCAAAGTGGGAGACCATGCTGCTCGAACGTGTGTGACAAACGCCTTTAAGATGCTGGCAGATAATGGGTGCTCCCACTATAAGAGCTTTTTGAAAAGGGATTTTAACTTCCCTTCGGCTTTGAACCCTGACAGAAAGGAATTTTTCACCGAAGCGGTTTTGGCGACTCGTGGAATCTTTCTCAGAAAATTCTGGTCTGAAACAGGGAGGGAGTGTGCCCGAAGCACCGCGTACGATCGTCTTGTTAAGGTTAGCTTCTTTTACCCTTTCTGTTTTTTTGCTTTTGCTCATATCCTGTTTATCTTGCTTTTGATATTGATTGGTTTGTTTATTTTTAGCACAAGGAGGAGCTTGCTCTTGAGCAGCAGCAGAAAGCCGAGGCTGAGGCTGCAACTGCTGGCCCTTCATCGTCTCATGCCGGTGCTGATGAGAGACGGGATGGAGAGCCAAAGGTGTAGATTTGCTGAGGCTATCGCCTTGTTTAGCTTTTGCTGTAAAGTAACACTTTAGCTTTCGCTGTAAAGTAACACTAAGTGATGTGACATTTGTATATACTCAGATCCCTGGCAAGGGAGTTGTTCTTCAACCCGTGCCAATCACCATGCGCGATGGTCCCTTGTGTGTATCTGGCTTCGCATGGGAACAGTATCGGATGTTGTATCCAAGTCAAAGACTTGATGATTTCTGGGAATTTTGCCACGAGCTCTTTAGTCATTGCGAATTTGATGTATTTGACTTTTTAACTCTTTCATCGTTCGACGTTCTCCTCGTGTCGAACTTGCTCGTGCAAGAAACACCGAAGCTGTTCGTCTGCTTCCAGTTAAGGTGGAGCCAGAAGATTTAGATGATGATAGGGATTTTGCTTATGTATTTAATGCTCCTAGATTTAGGAGATCTGGCCAGCTTTTTGACGGCTATGTTTTTGAGATGTTCTGAGTCATCTCTTTGTAAAACACACTGTAATTCGCTTGTTCATTGTTTTGATTCGAAAAACTTGAATGAATGTAAGCTCGATTTGGCTTCGTTGCGAAAGAAACGCCTCCCCCCCCCCAAAGCGGGGTTTTATTCGTTCAAGTGTATTGCTCTTGTGGTTTGTAGCTGCCTTAGCTCTTTTTAGCTTTATACGGGGATGTGTTTTCGTAGTTTTCCGAAGCCCCTATTATACTGTTAGCCGAAGCTGATTTTAATTTTAAATATATGTTTGAGCCGAAGCCCCTTTTGATCTGTTTGGAGTAAGCGTTTTTGTACCGAAGCTCCTTTTACTCTGTTTTAGAGTGGGCTTTCCTTAGATCTGAATTGGCCTTACTCTCGGTAGGGTCGATTTAGTTCTATTTGAATTATCGAATATCAGCGACTTGGTCGAGGCCAATCGCTTTCGATGCTACTTTTGTGGGTTCTAACAAGTTGGCGAAGCCCCTACAAGCTTTCAGAATACTGATAGCCGAAGCTGTTTTCGTAATAATTGTTTGGGCCAAAGCCCCTTTTACTCTATTTTTAGAGTAAGCTTTTCTGGACCGAAGCCCCTTTTACTCCTATTCGGAGTAAGCTTTTCCTTAGATCTGAATTGGCCTTACTCTCGGTAGGGTCAATTCAGTTCTATTTGAATTGTCGAATACCAGCGACTTGGTCGAAGCCAATCGCTTTCGATACTGCTTTTTTGGGAAATACCTCGTTCATATATGATTTGAGGAGTTACAGTAAGCACCGTCTCGTTAAAAACCTCACCCCTTGGTCAGGGTCCCCTTGTGAGGAAAAGAGTATGGGCTTTTGGAAAGAAAGTAAAAATACTATTCTACTTAGTGACTTCGTTTATAGAATACGAAGCCATTTACATCTTTTTCATAGATAGTATTTGCGTAAGCTGTCTGCATTCCATGAATGCGGCAGCTCATTGCCTTCGTCATCGCCTAAGCGAAATGAGCCAGGCCTGTTGCTTTTGATGACCAGAAATGGGCCTTCCCATTTCTGTTGCAGCTTTCCAGCGGGCATGCTTGGATTTTTCCTTAGGACCCAGTCCCCTGCCTTGATATCTTTCTTGACCACCTTTTTGTCTCGCCGTTTTCTTGTCTTAGCTTGATACTTGGAAATATTTTTTGCTGCTTGGAGCCTGTATATTTCAGTGAGATCCTTGTCAACGGCTTCGCTATCTTTGGGAGCTTCTTGTTGTGTGCGAAGCCCTTTGTGCAGTATTTCCTCTGGACATACTGCTTCTTCACCATAAAGCAGTTTGAATGGAGTAAACTATGTTGCCCTTGATGTGGTGGTGTTATGGGCTCAGATCACCTTCGGCATCTCTTCTACCCACTTGCCTTTTTTCTTACAATTTGCAAGGCACTTTCGAATGGCTGTGAAGATTAAGCCATTGGCTCTTTCAACTGCTCCGTTTGTTTGTGGGTGGTAGACCGAAGCGAATTTCGCTTTCGTTCCAATTGACATGCAATATTGCCTGAATTCGTCGCAGTCAAACTGCTTCCCATTGTCCACTGTTATTTCCCTTGGTACTCCGAATCGGCACACAATTTGCTGCCAGAAGAATTTGATCACTGTTTTTGCTGTGATGTTAGCCAGTGGTCTGGCTTCGATCCACTTAGTAAAGTACTCAACTGCTACTATGACGTATTTCAGATTTCCTTGTGCTATTGGAAGTGGGCCAACTAGATCAATGCCCCATCTTTGCAAAGGCCATGTTGGAGTTATCAGCTGTGACTGCTCCGAAGGAGATTTTCTGTTTGCTGCACACTTTTGACACTGATCACATGTCTTGACCGTGTTTGTTGCATCCATGATGATTGCAGGCCAGTAAAATCCTTGCCTCATTGCCTTCCCAACTAGAGCTCTTGCCCCAAAGTGTGCTCCACATAAGCCGCTGTGTATCTCTTGAATCAGTTCTTTTCCTTCGTTGTGAGAGATGCAACGAAGCCAAGGAGCTACAACTCCTTTCTTGTAGAGGACATCATCTATCATCTGATAGCATCGTGCTCTTTGTTGCATAGCTTTTAGATCATCTTCGTCAATTGGCTCATAATATCCCCGAAGAAAAGCTATTATTGGGGATCGCCAATCCTCTGAGCTTATTGCATTGATCAGCTTCGGGGGGTCATCTGAGTCCTTTATCGATGGTGATGTTAATGTTTGAAAGAATACATCAGGTGGAAGCTTATCCCCCTTTGCAGCTGCCTTAGCCAAAGCATCTGCCTCTTCATTTTTTGCTCTTGGGATGTACTCCACAGTGAAACCTTTGAATTTTTTCTCCATTGAGCGTACATTGGTCAAGTATTTGATGAGTTTTGGTTGCTTCGCTATGCATTCTTTTTCAATGTGATCTGCTACCACCTTAGAATCTGTTTTGACAGTGAATCTCTGAGCTCCCAAAGCCCTGGCTTTTCTGAGCCCAAGTAACACAGCTTCGTACTCAGCAACGTTGTTTTTGCTTCTGTCACTGCATTTGCAAAACTCTAAATTTGCTGCATATCTCATTTTTACACCCGAAGGCGATTGCACAATTGCTGCGATGCCAGCTCCTTTGTCCCCCCAAGCACCATCATAGTGTATCAGCCAATTTTCCTCTCTGATAGCATTTTGTGGTGAAGGCGATGTCCACTCCGCAATGAAGTCAGCTAGGATTTGCGATTTGATTGATGTTCTCCTTTCAAAGTCCACGACGTATTCAAAAGCTCCGCAGCCCACTTGCGTATTCTGACGGAAGCCTCTTTGTTGTTCAAAAGCTCTTTAAGAGGCTGATCTGTGAGGACTTTGATGTTGTGGCCCTCAAAATAGTCTCTGAGCTTTCTGGAAGCCATTATCACTGCATAGATCATCTTCTCAATCTCTGTATAAAACAGCTTCGACGAGTTCAATGCCTCCGACACATAGTACACTGGCTGCTGAATGTTTCTGCCGTCTACCAGCTTTTCTGTGATGAGCGCTGCACTAACTGCTGATTGTGATGCTGCAATGTATAGTAGCAGTGGTGCTTTTGGGTTTGGTACTGTTAGCTTCGTGAGCTGTGTCAAGTATTGCCTTAGCTCGTGGAATGCTTTTGACTGCTCTGGCCCCCATTGGAACTTAGCTGCGTTTCTGAGTGTTGCAAAGAATGGTAAGCTTCGCTCTGCTGCTTTTGCGATGAATCTGTTGAGTGTGGCAATTCTGCCCGACAGCTTCTGCACATCTCTCATGCACTTTGGCTCTTCCATGTCAAGTATTGCATTTATCTTGTCTGGATTAGCTTCTATCTCGTGAGCTGAAACCAGACAACCAAGTATTTTGCCTTTGGTCACTCCAAATACACAATTTTCTGGGTTTAGCTTGAGACCAGCTTGTCTCATGCGAGCGAAGGCGGTTGCCAGGTCTGATACGTGATCTTGCCTTTTTGCACTTTTGACCAAGATGTCGTCAACATATGCCAATATGGTTTTGAACAGTTCGTCCTTGAACACTATGCTTGACATTCGGCAGAAACTGCTTCCTGCATTCCGAAGCCCCTCAGGCATCCTGACGAAGCAAAAAGTGCCAACTGGTGTGATAAAGCTGGTTTTTTCCTCATCCTCTTTTTTCATCCAGATTTGGTGATAGCCAGAAAAGCAATCTAAGAGGGACATCATTTCACTTGCTGCTGCTTGATCAACAATCTTGTCGATTCTTGGTAGTGGGTAATCATCTTTTGGGCAAGCTTTGTTGAGGTCGGTGAAATCAATGCACATTCGCCATTTCCTATTCTTTTTCTGAACTGGTACAGTGTTTGCTAGCCATGTTGGATATTTGACTTCGCGTATGACATTGGCATCCAGCAGCCTTTGCACTTCGGCTTTTACTGCATCAGCTTTCTTTTCTGACATCTTTCTCAACTTTTGCTTTTTTGGCTTCATATCAGTACTGATTGCCAGCTTATGCTCAATTATGCTTCTGTCAACACCTGGTAGATCTTTGCTTGACCAAGCGAACACATCCTTGTTATTTCTCAGGAATTCGATGAGCCTATCTTCTTCGTCCGGCTCTAGATCTGAGCCAATGATCACTTCTCTGTCAAAGACATCAGGCTGCAACTGCACTTGCTTCGTGTCTG
>CM014272.1:23073271-23103758 GCA_004135705.1 Alloteropsis semialata
TCAAATCTTCATTTGCCAAGCTTCCGATATGTGGTATACGGCATCAAGTTCACTGCAGCTCCTCCATCAACAAGCATTTTTGTCATCGGCTTGCCATCAACATATCCTTTTACATATAAAGGCCTCAAATGCCGATATTTTTCATCAACTGTTTTTTCAAACACGGCTTGTTGAGGTTGTAGAATCAACTATGCCATAGCTTCTTCAACGTCATCGGCTTCATCATCGATTGAACTAACATTATACTCAGCAGGCAGCACAAAAACCATGTTCACCGATGCTGATGGCCCTTCATCATCACGTTTGGGCTTAGCTCTCCAAACTTTGGAATTTTCATCTCCCTGGCGCTTCACCTTGAGCAATTCCTTGAATCGGAGACGTTGAACCCTCCTCTTTTGTGTCTAGGTCAAACCTTTAGGACACCATTGTGGATTGACCCCTGGACGTAGATTCAATTTGACCTCCATATCCTCCTCCGATTCCTGCGCATCTTCTGGCTATTGAATAGTCTCCTTTTTCCTGTATACCAAATGATCATACACAGAAAGATGGTCTCCTTTATATTTTTGGCGATCATTATACCTTCGGCGATCATCGTCCCATCGGTCATAACACCAATTCTCATACCCACGCCGATCATGGTATTCACGCCAATCTTTGCGCTCCTGTTGATAAGCTACCTCATCATGCCAACTGCATCGGCGCCCAAAATCCAATCGATCATGTACAGAATGTTGTTGCCTTTTTGAATCGCTATAACTTTCATATTGATCACTGCATTCTGGACAATCATAAATCGATGGGAGCCTCAACCTTTCATTCCAACAGAATCTGAAGAATGGACATCCCCAATGGTCTTCACTATCAAATCTTATCATCGGAGGACTCTGATCCCTCTCTTGCTGGCACATGTACTTGTCAATGAGCTGTCCTGATGTAACCCTGGGCTTTTCCCTGCGCTGACGATCTTCCCGATAATTCCGGTAGTCCCGATTTTGCACATCATCGGCCGATACCTGGCAATCTGGATCGACAGCTCCTGATATCTTCGCATGCTTCGATGTAAGGACTTTAGCTTTCAACTTCCTATCGGGTGCTCTGATTTCAACCATATTTTGAGGGAATGGGTGTCCATCAAGCTTCATTGGCTTCTTACTAGTTTCAACCTTAATAATCCCCTTCTCAATCACCTATTGGATCTCATTGCGAAACACTTTGCAATCGTTGGTATGATGAGATACTGAATTGTGCCACTTGCAATATTTTTTTTCTTTTATTCTTCGGCAGAAGGAATTGTATGATTTGGGGAAAGCTTGATTTGTTTTTCTGCTAACAATAAATCAAATATTTTATCGGCCTTAATAATATCAAAACTGTACCTCTCTGGGTCGACCTTCACCCACGGACAGGTGACATAATTCTTATTCTTGGTCCATTCAGCCAAATCGATCTTAGCTTCATCCCCATCGGAGTCATACTCAATATTAGCAATTTTCCTCTGAAACTTCTCCCTCCGATAATCATTACCACGTCCTTCATGTTGAGAAAGCTTTTGAATTATATGCCCCAAGCCTTCAAAATCTTGACTTGTATATCGGTCTCTAACCTGAGGCAACAATCCTTAGAAAGCCAAATCGACCAATTGTCCTTCCGATAAATTCAATGAATAACATCAACTGCGGATCTCTCTGAATCTTTGAACAAATTCACTTACCGATTCCCTATTCCACTGTCGAAGAGATGTTAAATCGGACAGTCTGTTCTCTTGTACTCCCATAAAGAAATAAGCATGAAACTGCTTTTCCAGATGGACCCAATTACTGATAGAATTTGGTGGCAATGATGAAAACCAGGAAAAGGCCGAACCAGAAAGTGATATAGGGAATAACTTGACTTTCAGTGGATCAATCATGCTACTTCACCACATTGAATTGTATAACGACTGATATGCTCAATAGTGGTAACATTTCCTTGTCAAGAAAACTTGTAACAATCTGGAATCCTGAATCGGGCTGGCATAGGCAATGTGTCAAACCAGTCCGGATACGGCTTTCGATATAGATATGATTGTCCCTTAGGCTTCAAACCAAACTGATTCTTCATAACATCAGCAATCTTATCTGTCCAATCTTCCTAAGTGTAATTTCCCTGACTAATCGGAGCACTAGTCATTATAACTGGTGTTTCAGCAGGTCCGATCGACGGCTCCCGATAGTCAGCTCCCTTGTTCCTTGGTGTATACTCGGCGTTGAAGTAAGAAGGATACACCATCTTGCCATCAATGACAGGAATACGGCTGCCAAACTGATCAATGTGCTGAGTTGCGCCAGAATTCTTGTCTCCTATTTCTTCTTCTTCTTCTACTCCTTCAGTTCCATCTGCCACCTTAGCTTTTGCCTTTTTCACTTTGGGAGTTTCATAATACTCAGGATTTGTTTCTGGTGATATAGATGAATTGATCTGCACCATCTTTTTCTTGAGATCTTTAATTGCTGAAGCAGAACTGGTGTCAAAGTAAGCCGATCCTTTCTGGACATCTTTAAATACAGCTCCATCCAGCAACTGGGCAATCAATCCCACCACTGTGTTAACCAATATTCCAGATTGGTTAATCAAAGAATGACTCACACCAGCATCTACAAAATCTTGAAAGAATTCTCTCCTCGGCTGTAATCCGATTGAATGCTTCCTGGGGAATAGGAAACTGGTTTTTCTTGATCACAGCATTACGAGTTTTGCTGAATGAGTCTAGGCACAAATTCTTGAATTCTTCAATTTGCGCTTCTATGAGTTTCTTCTGCTCGTCACTAAGATCCACCATTGTGACTGCAGGGATCTCACCGGCTTTGTCTCCAGGTGCCATCGCAGAAGCTTTCTGTCCCACCAGGCGTGCCAAAATGTGTTGACGTCCAAAAAGTCAGGCGTTGACTCTCAGAAATTAACACTGTGGCCTGGAAGATTTGCTTGAACTTCAGTGCAGGTCCAAAATCTTGAGGTTCGTGGCGTGCCAGTCAATTTGACCTGAAATTGACAAGGTAGAGTTTAATCAGTAAACCACAAGGAACTCATCGGCCAAAGCCCCGATTCGTTCCGGCATATCGGATCAACATGTAAAGAAGTCCGATTTGAGAGCATGAACCATCGGCCTTGAGTCCGATTCGCGAAGATATGACATGTATTTAAAAGAAATCATCGACTACAAAAGCCGAATCAGAGATAAACCTAATTTATACTTATCCTTTAACATGCATCTTTCCAACGGCGATAAACAACAATCTCATGTCACTAACAATCGGATCGATTTCGAGACAGCGTTACTAGCAGGGCACCGATTAGTCTGTTTATTCCGATAGATCGATATATAATAAAGAACTTGTTTAAACAGATTTATTTGTAACTTGTTTATTAAATCTAAATCAACTATATGGACAATGAAAACAGATCTATTATGAAACTTGAATTGTGATAAAACAAAAATAGATCTATCAAACAGATGTAAGCCGATAAGATAAAATCAACAAGATACGGTAAGGGGTGAGCGATCTAAACGAAGAAGGACGATGTGCCTCAATCTGAAGCCTAGAACAACTCGATAAATTGGAGAATTAACTAAACAAAGAAGGGCGATACGCCTCAATCTAAAGCCTAGATTAATTCGATAGGGTGTCGTACTTATAGACAAACCGGAAGTCAAGATGATGCAGCCTTGCTTGCTGAAGAACTCGACGGAAAAGGTTGTTGGCACGTAAGGCCGAAAGTTGTGTTTGATTGATTGGTTGTGTGAACATTTTTTACAATGGCGCAGGGTTTACATTTATAACCTGGAAATCTAGCTAATCCTTGGCGGCTACGACAATATCTCTAATTTAGTTAAAACAAACTAATCCTAATCTACCAAAACTATTACCACTTGTTGCACAATCCGGCCGTAAAGAAGCTTCCATGCACATCTCCCATTCAGGAGTCGTACATGCTCCGGCCTTCTCCGCTCCGTGTCCGACCGGGACTCTATCGGATGAACTCCGATCGGAATCGGACTCTATCGGACGAACTCCGATCGGAATCGGAAACCACTCAGAATCGGACTCGGCCTTAGCCTTCAGCTCTGTCATGCACAATTCTAGCCGAGTCAAAATCTAGTGTCAACATATCCTATACCTACCAAAGCCACCTTATAATTGTTCCACCATAAGCATTGGAGGTGCAATGAGTTGAGTTAGGATTTCTTTCTCTCGAAAGTTTTAATTTTTGAGCAATGATTATGTCCTTGATTATCTTATCTCTTATTTGCTAGCCTCGTCAATATTCGGTAATGAGAGTTCTTCATTGGAATAACTCATATGATCTACCGGATTCCAAAACTCGAACCCAAATACATCTTGTTTTATTATCCTTTCCTTGAAAACAACCCATTACTAGAAGATTTGTTCTCTTTTTGGGCGAAGTTTGAATAAAATATAATTTGAGAAGAGAGCAAGAAAGGAGTACAAAAAGAATGAACCGAAACTGAGCTGGGAGGACCCCAAGCCGGCCGGCCTGGACTCCCTGAGCCGGGCGGCCCAGCCTTCCCTAGACGCGGTTCGAGCTCCAAAAAATTATGGAGTTGCCTCGGTGTTTTATTTATCTATCTGCACAAGGAATTGTTCAAGGGAAGTTCGGAGGAGAGAAGGAAAATTCAGGAAAGAAAGAAAAAAGAAAGAAAGAAAGAAGAAAAAGAAAAAATATATAAATATGAAAAGAAAAGAGAAAGGAAGAAAGGAGAAAAATGCAATAAAAGAGGGAGAGTTCCATAGTTGGAAGAACAGGAGAAGTGCAAAGGAAGACCGCCTTGTTGTTGAGAACAATTCTTCTTTTTCCAACCATGTGCAATCTGACAACGAGGACGTCGCTTGTTCCTTGAAGTCAATTTTTTATATGCCCTTGCACATGTCCACCATTTTAAATCTTCTTATCCTTGAAACCCCTCACATTATGGTAACATTCTCATGATCACTGGCTCGGAAGGTAAGCAACCGTTAGAAAGTTTCCTTAGTTTGACAATATGTGTATTTACTTTGCTAGCCCTACCTACAACTCGACTTATACTTGAGAGACTTACGTGGTGAGTTGAGAGCTTGCAAAACTAATAGAATAGCCACTTATATTGAGAGACTTGAAAGGACTTGTGCAAGAACTATGGTCTAACACTTGTTGCAGGGAGATTGTTTTCAAAACCTAAGAAAAACCTCCGAGGAAGGCAAGAAAGTAAGTGTTGTTTATTCTCAAGATTGCTAGCTAAGGGTAAGTGGTTGTGAAGTAATGTTTTGGATAAATCTTTGAACGCCCATACTTTGATTATCTTTGTTGCTCCGCTGACATTTACTTGAAGATCTTTGGTTAGACTTGTTTGCTTAAGTATGTTTTGCAGAGCAAGAGCTTTTGTGCAACCCCGTTGGAAGATTTTGATAGCTTGATTTACTCGAGGACGAGCAAAAGCTAAGCATGGGGGATTGTTGACGGTCGTTATTGGTATACTTTTAGGGCTGATTTGGTATTGGTTTTGGACTAATTCTTATACTAACCCGCCACTTGGCACCTGAAATAACCCCGTTTTTGAATATGTCTTGTATTTTGGAGCATGTTGTGATTTTACAGGAAATACGACATATTTGGCGGAGTTTGACGTGGACCAAAGTACCTACATGGATAAGGATTGAGGGGGAGGACCCACTCGCGAAAGATGAAAACGAGAGGAGCGAGAACAGGCCCAGGCCGGCCGGCCTGGAGCCTGTGAGCCGGCCGACCCAGCCTGTTCTGGGGCCCGCTCGCGCTCCCCATTCTTCAGCATGAAGTAAACGCAAACCCTAAGGGTTCCCTCCGCCGTCATTCACTAGAGACCTATATAAACACCCCCGAGGACACCGTCAAGTGAGCCATCATAGAGAGATTAGATCTAAAGTCACCATTGGAGAGAAACACAAGGAGGAGATGCCACCGGAGGTCCTACCCGTCATCTGGACGCCGTCTCAACTTGGAGGACAGCGAGGAGCTCTTCTTCGCCGAAGGCTTCTACACCATGAATCACGACGTCATGCCAAGCTTTATGAGGTAAAGTCCTCATTTGTCCATGGGGTTGTATGGAGATCTTGATTTGTAATTGCTGAATCCTTTGATGAGATCAATCTATCATGTTCTTAGTTGATGCTGAATCCTTTGATGAGATCAATCTATCATGTTCTTAGTTGATGCTGCTGTTCATCCTAATAGCCGGCCGACATCACTATGGGTATGCATCGCTCGTTGCCTCACATGCCTAGATCACATCAACGATTCATGTTCCTATAGCTCGATAGGTGAGTACCATCATGTAGTGACTAGTATACGGGAGGGAAAGTGTTGAGTTTGGTTCACATCTTTACCATTGATAGATTAGATTGGTTTTATCTTGCTTGGCGATTACATCTCATAGTGATCCTAGACCCTATGGGCAAATGCTTCCATACCTTGTGTACTCCTCTCTACCACTCGTAACATTGATTAGGTTAGATTGTTCTTATTTCATACATCATCATTCAATCAAAGAACATTCTTGCTAACATCATTAGTGCTTAGTTAAGTGTAGAAATCCCTTGTTCTGTGGATTGATAAACCTTGGGGGAATACTCTAAGAGAAAAGCTAGAACCGATCCATGCACTTGCGGTTCGTAATTGGCGTGCCTAAGGGTCGTCAACAATGGCTAACAAATTCGAGGTGACGAAGTTTGACGGGACCGGGAACTTCGGGTTGTGGCAAACAAGGGTCAAGGATCTACTGGCTCAGCAGGGGATCGCGAAGTTGCTCGACGGGAAGAAGTCGGCGAAGGTGGACGATGATAAGTGGAAGGACATGCAGCTACAAGCAACAGGGACAATCAGGTTGTGTCTCTCCGATCGTATCATGTACACTGTCATGGAGGAATCAGATCCTGAAAAGATTTGGAAAAAATTGAGCGATCAGTTTATGTCCAAGACGTTGACTCAGAAGGTGTATCTGAAGCAGAAATTGTATGGCTTGAAGATGCAAGAAGGGTCGGACCTTGCGGAGTACATCAATGTTTTCAATCAAATTATCACGGATCTTGTGAAGGTCGAGGTAAAGGTTGAGGATGAAGACAGGGCTATTATTCTTTTGTGTTCTTTACCCAGGTCCTATGAGCACATGGTTACCACGTTGATGTATGGCAAGACGAGCATCAAGGTGGAGGACGTTACTACTGCATTACTTTCTCATGAGACAATGCAACTGCTGAGGAAGAACAATGCAACTGGTGACGCTACTGGAGATGCTTTGCTGGTCAGAGGTGACCGAGCTGGGGGGACTGAGAAGAAGAAGAAAAAGAAGGGGCCGCAGTGCTATGGATGCAAGGAGTATGGACATCTGAGGAGGGATTGCTCAGAGCTGAAGAAGGATAGAGGAACCGCAAGTGTTGCTAGGAAGGATGACTTGGATAGTTATGGTGACATTCTCACGGTGTCATGTGAAAAATCTTGTGAAGCATGGTTGTTGGATTCAGCTAGCTCGTTTCATGCTACACCAATGAAGGAATGGTTCTCGTCATACATTGAGAAGGATGGTGGTCTTGCTCAATGATTCGGCTTATCGTATCATGGGAGTGGGCGATATCCAGTTCAAGATGTACAGAGGGTCTGCGGTGAGCAACACGGTGGCGAGCGGCGAACGTTGGGAGGGAAGTAGAGAGGAAAAAGGTCTCGGCTTAGGGGTTCCTGCAAAAGATAGAGCGGCTCGACGGCCGGCCTGGCATGGTTCTAAGGGTGGCGCGATGGCCGGACATCCACACGGGACAGAGGCGGTGCACGACACGGCAGCGCACGGCGAGATGGGGAGCGGGGACTCACGATGGGTTTGGAAGGAGAGCGTGAGGCCGAGTGTATTGCGGGGCTCACGGAACAGCTTGCGGATCTCTTCGGCGCTTCCTCCTCCTTGGCGCGGCGGTGATGCAGCTCGGCGGCGGCAGCTCGACGCGGACGGTGTCGTGGTTCGGCTTCGGGCGATCTTCTCCGGGCGGGCTCCTCCTTCACGGGCGGCTTCTCCTTCTTGGTGCCTCCTCCTTCTCTTCCACGGGTTGGGGTCGGGTGGATTCAAAAAGAGCTTCGCCCCGGGGAGGTTTGGTGGCCGCAACCGAAAGGGGAGGGGGAGCTTTTGTAGGCGGGGAGGCTTGGCGAGGGGGAAAGGATAGGCTCGAGGGATTCCTTGGCGGCCAAGGGGAGCGGGGAGGCAGGAGCACATGGGCGGTTGTAGGCGCAGCGCGTTTCGCGGGGAGAGCTGGCACGCGCGTGAGTGGAGCGGGGCGATGTGCACGCGGGCGGAAAAGGGAGCGCGGCGGCATCACTCGGCTGCGTGATGGAGAAGATGCACAGGGGCTGGTGGGTTCAGGATGTCAGAGGCAGAAGAGATGGGGGAGCGGGCGTGGAGAGTGGTGGGCCGGTGGGGTTGGGCTGGAATCGGGCCGAGCGCGGGAGCAGGGTGAGAGATGGGCCAGGGGGGCGAAAGGGAGGATGGGGAGTTAGCTGGGCCGGGGTCGGGTTTAGGCCTGGTTAGGATTTGTTAGTTACGGTAGTTAGCTTTTGAATTTGTATTTGAATGGTTTGAATTCAAATACAAATTCCACACAAGCACACACATAAACCAAAAAAAGCCAAATCACTCTAGCACGAATTACCCTATGCAGAAATTAAAGGTCAATTTTAATTTCCTAGGAATTTAGGGAGATTCACAAGAAGACAATCTAGGTGTTTTCACAACAATGCAAGCAAAACTTTTGAAATCCACATTTTTGCATTTAAAGAACATTCCGGAAAAATCCGGGATGTTACAGACTCCCCCCCTCAGAAGAATCTCGTCCTCGAGATTAAAGCTGCACTGAGGTTGACAAGGGTTCTTCTGCTTCTTCAAGTTGTCCTGATTGCTTTGCGATGCTTCCAACATAGTTTGAAATTACTTTTCCAAAATGGCATATAGCGTCTTATTCCAAATTTCAGCCAATTCTGAGTTGTGACTCGAAATCCAATATATACTTTAGCAAATACTCTTGATCAGTTGATATGGTGCATCTTGTTCTCAATGGTAGTGCCTTGCATGTTCTTCTTTAATTAATCCACATCATCTGGGTGTACTTCATTCTTATTCCCATGTAGGTTCCAAATTGATAGGCTTGTATCGTCAAGATACTCTTAATTAGCCTAATATACCTTATATGAGATAAATGATCTAACACTTCAAGGTATTACATTCCATGTGGGAGATCCTCGAATCATTTACATTCTTCTTTCCATGAATGACTATATCTTTCTCCCGTATTATCAATCCTCAACATTCCGGTTGTCCTAATTGAAGGTCAAGTCACGAGAGAGTTCCTTTCCTTATTGTAGTTAGCATTCCACGGTTATTTGTTCGAGGTAAATCCATAATCTCCCATTTCAAGTCTTTTAGCTATTCGTAAGCTGCTAGCTATTTCCAACAAGGAGGTATATCTTGATTCCGTTTGAGTAACATGCTCCTCCTTTGATCGTAAAGTTCCAAGTTTAATCTTTCTGAGCTTGACTTGATTTAACTTCCCAAGAGCTTATCTTTTACTCCATAAATCCATACCAACTTTTCAATCCTTTATTCAATCCATGTGTTGGTTATAGCACTCTTAGAAATATTCTCATATTAGTGCTTGTGTCATCCGAAGTATTCAATCCTTCTTCTATTTACTCATAATCATGTTAAGAATAGTTACTCTTTATCCATAGTTGACCAAAGTCTTCCAATGGGTCGCCCATATTTTCCTTAGAAGGGTGGAAAGGATTATTTTCTCTTTCCAATTACCACACTGTGCAGTTTGGGAATTCCAAATGTCTGCGTAGATCTTCTTAGTTGCACTTTCTACCTGATAACATCCTTTATAGCAAACTCAAGATAGTCAATGCTTCCTTATGCGAATACCACCATTGCTTTTCCATATTCCTCAGTAGGATCTCATTCCACATAATCGGGGTTTATTACGGGCATTTGTCGATCCTTGGTGTTGTTCGTGTGTTTAGACAAATCCCATTGCTTCTTATTCTGATGATATTCAATCCAATGACTATCCTAGAAAAGGTACTGACTTCGCTTAACTTCGTCGATCCTTCCAAAAGATTGATCACTAGAGATCTTGTATAGATTCCAACTGTGAGTCACCATTGCATAAGTTAGTGATTGATATCCATGGTATAGATGGTTTCTTCGCCATGAGTTGTGATCCTCTCTTAGCTCACATTACCTTATAGCTTGTCCTTTATGTGGGGTTGTAGGTTCAAGGTCTGATCCAACTTGTCCAGTAGCTCATGGAGTCTTTCTCTAAACTTGGTAAGTCTATTTGCCAAGTCCGCAGAAAATCTTTGCTATTGAGACTCATTCCATTAATAAAATCCCTTTTTAACTCCATGTCTTATTTCAATGACCTAGACGATTCCCTGTAGATTCCAAGGGTACTTGTGCACATTGGGTGCTTCTTCTATCACTTTGGCGTGGTTCTTCTTGCGAGGGCCTTGTCGGTTGTTCTTCAGTCTTCATCTTCATCCAAGCCTAAAGGTTCAGGGTAGGGGTTTGTGTAGCGTAGATTGGAAGCAAGCATACTCGACAAAAGTCTCAAGGTTTTGGATCCTTCCATAAAGGGTACGTTCTCTTCGTCCATGTAACTGAGCACCATTATTCTCGATCATCTTTGGCGATTCCAGAGTACTCAATTAATACTTAACCAATATTGTGCTTCCGGTAAGGGCTCCTATAGCTAGGGTTATGTTTGGGTTCTATTTTCTTAGCATTCACCTCAGAATGGTGTTCCTTTTCCAATGCTTCCAAGGTAGCTTGCCCAACAATTCTTGTACTCTGGGGTTGATAGAAAGATCACTAGCTTGTAAACTCATGGCAGTACACCTGTGGGGATCACTTAGCTCTCCCCCCTCAGTGTTGGCACTAGAGTTCACATGGGGCTAGCATTCTTTGGTCAGATTTAGTGGTGGTCTTTTCTAAGTGGGTGGTGTTCTAACTAGCTGCACAAGGAGTTGAGGTACAAACACAGAAAACAACACTTTCCTACACTCAATGAGAACAAGCAATGAAAACAAGGAAACAACACAAGAACCAATCACTCAAACATGCAATACATTATAGCCTAAGTGCTATCTTAAGGTCAACTCCAAATGCCTTAGAAATCTCACACACTAAGCGATTCTACTATGTCGATGGCTTTTCAAAAAGGTGGTCTTCTACTACAGACTCAAGCACTTGCACTTCATTATGATATCTTCAAGCTTGCACATTTAGAAAATCTTGACCAAATTTCAAAAGTCGCATTGCTTTCCCATCTTCGGCCTGATGATCTCTTTATGTTGTTCTGAATTCTGTGATTCCAAAAGGTTCAATGGTAATCCGAGAAGTCATGATAAATCCAACAAGTCAAATCCTTTGCATTCTTGGCGCTCGCCCTATAGTCCTTTAACCTCTTGATCCTTCCAATAATCTGTTATTTCCAAAATCATAAGGGAGTTGTTGCAACTTTAGTGGCACAGTATTCTTTTGGTCTGCCCATCCATCCGTCATAGAGGACTAAGAGACTAGTGACTCCAGCTTGCTTCAGACAGTCGATGAGAGGGTTGAAACTTCCAGAAGATAATCCAAAGATGTAGAACGAATACTTCTTCATGCTTCACTCATGCTAGAGACGATGAGAGACTAAGTCAGTGAATCAGTCAGGAAGAAAATCAAGGAAAGTCGGGTGTCAAGTAGTTCAAGGAATATCAATGAAGTAATCCAAGGATGTATATATCAAAATAGACTCAAGTCAGGGCTTCCTAGCTATCGTCCAGTCTATGGTTGCGTGCTACGGTCAAGTACGGCTCTGATACCAACTGAAACGACCAGGATTTTCAGAAACGAGAATCCAAATCCCTGTACCATTGTGATAGTCCCAGAATCAGCAGCTATCACGTACAGAAATCATTTCAGCTGGATATCACATCCATACAACGAAAACAATCATCAGAGTTAGCTTTACATCAAGGATACAACGGAAAGTGTACTGATTCATGCCCCTTGGGCTAAACGACAATATGAAAACCAACACATCGGTAACTAGGCTTCACGCCAGCTTCATCTTCAGAGCGCCACTTCCACAGACAACACTTGAGCATAGCACAGCAACCCTTCTCCAACTCCGCCAGAGTTGGTCTTGCACTTCGAGTGTTCTCCTGTTCATTCACAAACTGCCCCCAAGGATTGGGACAGGTCCACATCACCATCTGTATGTAATTTTTAAGGTGGCCTATTCCAGGGATATCAAAATATACAAGGAATATAGCTGAGGTTTCCTAAGCAGCAGCAGCATCTCATAAAGAGATCTCCAAACCCAAACCATCCTCTCAAACACCTCGGGCATCCCTGGCGCACCAGGTTCCCACAACCAAGTCAATCTTCCACTCATCACTCTCTAGGCGATGTGAAAGCTCCCACCCTTCACATCTCAACGGCCCGAGGCAGGCCCTACTCTAGAGCAGTGTTCAACTTACCGGAAATTGAAAAAATTTCGGAGGGGGCTGGTAAAACCGGTAAACAAATTTTCGGCCGAAAAGTCATTGGTATTACCGGTAGAACTATTTACCTGTCCCGGCCAGTAGAACCAAAATTCACCGAAAACCGGTGAATTTCGGTCGAAAGTCTGAACACTGCTCTAGAGGGGAGGTAGAAATCCCTAAAACAATGGCGGATTGTGTGAAATTCACAGGAGCGTCCCTTGACCGCGGACGGCGGCTATATATAGATTAGACTCTGCAGAGTTTTGTACACTTGGACCCACTCGGGCTGCGAGGCGGTGTACGGCCGCCTCGAGACGCAGCCCACAGCACAGACCCTAGCCAGTGAACGGTTTCCTCCTGCTTTTCCTGGCTTAGGATATGCTGAAGACGCAACTCGGCATCTGAGAACTGTGATGGCCTCCCCCGCGGTGGCCAAGTCCCGGGGTATGAGCCTCCTTCGGGGGAACAAAGGTCTCCGCCTTTCCCCCACACACTTCCGCTAACTCCCTACAGTCCGGGTACCGCACTTAACTAGGCTGGCTGGAACACCCCCCATAGATATAAGTGGTGTGCATGAAGTTCTGTGAACCAGGCAATCTAACTCGGTTTTTGGTGCCGGGGTGAGCGTCACCGTCAAATAGCGTATCCACCTCCAGTGGTCCGCTCGCGCACCCATTACAGGTATTGCCGCCATACTCCTCAAGAAACACAAAGAACATGTACCCGCCACAGGTACTCCGTAGGATGTGCCCAAGCACACACACCCAAGCCCTCGATACGAAATCGAGTTAAGCTGCTCACCCTCGCAAAGTTCCCAAAACCCCTTACTCCTTTCCCGGGTTTTTGCCCCACGCACGCCAAGAATCCTATCACATCCATCCCATACACATGCAAGCATAGCAAGTTCATAGCATCAAGTGTAACGGCTGTCAAGGATAACGATATTAAAATAAGGCTATGCAATAGGTCAAGCATCATCATTATGCGAGAAAGTAAAGCGCTAGCATACTAGTAGCAATGCCTAATAGGATTCAAAGTAGGATGGGCGTGGACACCTGTGACTTTACGATCCAAACTCATCTTGATGTAGTCGTATAAGTCTTCACTTGCCGGAGTCCAAGTTGATGGAGTCGACGGAGTCTTCTAGATCTTCCTCAGATCCTAGCACACGTTTGCATAAATAAATAACAGCATCTAAAGTGAATAAACTCCAAATAAGAAGCAATAAGAGCCAAAAGCACTCAACTCTTGCTCTAACACGTAGATCATGATTTTAGAAAATTATACAAACTGATTTCATAATTTTCTGAGCTAGGATCAATTTATTATGAATTTTCTTAGACAAAACCATTTTCTAAAATTATCCTAAATTCCAAAAAAGCAATTAAACCAGAGGGTGACATGTGGCAGCACCAGGATGTGCCACGTGGCATGCTGACGTCAGCATGACGTCATTAGTGGGGTCGGCCACTGCTGACGTCATGAAGACGTCAGTGTTGACCGGTCAACAGGTCAACGTTGACTGGTCAACAGGTCAACGGTCAGCGGGTCAGACTGGGTCCACATGTCAGTGAAAGGCAGAGGATGACAGGTGGGGCCAAGCTATCAGGTCGAAAAAAATAAAGATGGGCGCGGGCTGCAGACGGGCCGAAACCTTCCATGGGCCTTGATAGTTGGAAGGGTTTTTATGGACTTAAAGCGAACCCGGTCCATGGCCAACTTGCGGGTGCGAACGGGCCGAAAAGCTCTTGTGGTTTTGTGGGCCGACTCAGTTACGGCCCATTGGCCTTTTTGGCTGTGGTGGTGGAGGATAGGCGAGGCCGGGCCCACCGGTCAGCGACACTGGCGCCCGGGCCCGCAGGGCAGTGAGACAGGGAGGGAGCGGGATCCGGTGTGGATTTTGTGGGCAGTTGTGCGTGTATGCCGGCGTGTGGCTTCTCCGCGGCGAGCGCAGAGCGCGAGCGCGGCGGCAGCGCTGGTCCGTGACTAGGCGGCGCAGCTGCTTGGGCCTCCTGCCCGAGGGAGCGTTCTCCATCACGGCCGTCAAATGGATGCGAGGAAGTCAAAGGGGTGGATCAAGGGCGTTCTCCATCACGGCTTGTTCCTGCGGCAGCGAGCAGCAGAGTGCGGACGTGTCCACGCGGGCGGTTCCCTGACACGGTTTGCACGACGCATCGGTGCGGCCTCCTGCCAGCGGCTGAGCGCCACGAGGTCGGGCGATGACGGGACATGGAGTAGGAAGGTGAAGTGAGCGACGGTGATGGGGAAGTGGCACTTGGGTGATTCGGAGCAGAGCAAGATGGCGAGCGGCGGACGGCGGCGATCAAGGGCGTCGGGGTCTTCGCAGATGCAGCCCGGACCTCCTGTCAGTGGTGCGCCACGCGGGCAAGATGAGGGCTCGGAGGGAGGAGTTGGGTCAAGTGGGTAGGCTGGGACGGTGGTGAGGGGCGTACAGCGTGTCTGCGGTAAGCAACATGGTGGCGAGCGGCGAACGTTGGAAGGGAAGCAGAAAGGAAAAAGGGCTCGGCTTAGGGGTTCCTGCAGAAGATAGAGCGGCTCGACGGCCGGCCTGGCATGGGTCTAAGGGTGCCGCGAAGGCCAAAAATCCACACAGGACAGAGGCGGTGCACGACACGGCGGCACACGGCGAGATGGGGAGCGGGGACTCACGATGGGTATGGAAGGAGAGCGGCTCGCGGAACAGCTTGCAGATCTCTTCGGCGCTTCCTCCTCCTTGGGGCGGCGGTGATGCGGCTCGGCGGCGGCAACTCGACGCGGACGGCGTCGTGGTTCGGCTTCGGGTGATCTTCTCCAGGGGGGCTCCTCCTTCACGGGCGGCTTCTCCTTCTTGGCGCCTCCTCCTTCTCTTCCACGGGTTGGGGTCAGGTGGATTCGAACAGGGCTTCGCCCCGGGGAGGTTTGGTGGCCGGAACCGAAAGGGGAGGGGGTGCTTTTGTAGACGGGGAGGCTTGGCAAGGGGGAAAGGATAGGCTCGGGGGATTCCTTGGTGGCCAAGGGGAGCGGGGAGGCAGGAGCACATGGGCGGTTGCAGGCGTAGCGTGTTTCGCGGGGAGACCTGGCGCGCGCGTGAGTGGAGCGGGGCGATGTACGCGCGGGCGGAAAAGGGAGCACGGCGGCGTCGCTCGGCTGCGTGATGGAGAAGATGCACAGGGGCTGGTGGGGTCGGGATGTCAGAGGCCGAAGAGATGGGGGAGCGGGCGTGGTGAGTGGTGGGCCGGTGGGGTTGGGCCGGAATCGGGCCGAGCACGGGAGCAGGGTGAGAGATGGGCCAGCGGGGCGAAAGGGAGGATGGGGAGTTAGCTGGGCCGGGGTCGGGTTTAGGCCTAGCTAGCATTTGTTAGTTAGGGTAGTTAGCTTTTGAATTTGTATTTGAATGGTTTGAATTCATATACAAATTCCACACAAGCACACACATAAACCAAAAAGAGCCAAATCACTCTAGCACGAATTACCCTATGCAGAAATTAAAGGTCAATTTTAATTTCCTAGGAATTTAGGGAGATTTACAAGAAGACAATCTAGGTGTTTTCACAACAATGCAAGCAAAATTTTTGAAATCCACATCTTTGCATTCAAAGAACATTCCGGAAAAATCTGGGATGTTACAGGAACGTCCAATTTGGAGTCCGAACAAAAGAGTTATGGCTCCAGCAAGATTTCAGCCCTATCGTACTTGTTGCAGGGAAAACCAGTTAGACGTGTATCCCAAGAGCTATGACTTCGGGAAGTTCTGCACCCAGGAAATCCGGCGACGTTCACGCCCTGACGGGGTCCCTCCTGGGCGAGAGCTTCGACGGCCTTTGCTAGTTTGCTCGTAAACTAGTCGTTCTTCGCTATGTAAGTGTGTTGGTTATCCCTTTGCTGGTTTGCTCGTAAACCTAGCCGTCCTCCATCACGTAAGCGTGGTAGTTATCTTCTCGAACGATCGATTCAGGCGAAACCCTAGAATACCGGTTTAACCGGCTTGCTGGACCGGTTTAACCTGTCTAGGCAGCGTCTCTGCTGGTCGGTCTGTTCACGACCCACGCGATCTAGCGCACTCGTGTGTTGACCAGAAAAAGCGTCAACACATTTTTGGTGACTCCGCTAGGGAAGAATATTTTGGTTATTCCAACAACCAAAATTTTCTAACCTAGCCCTTTGCTTAATTGATATATTTTCCTAATTTTTGCCATAAGAACTACGTCTGGTCCTTTTTGACCGATAGCATCTATTCGTACGTTGCATTAGGCTGCTCAAGCCGATTGCATTTTATTTTGCTTATTGCTATATATTGAAGATCAAAAGAGAAGTGAAGTGTTGGTCATTGATTGCTCAAGTTATCAAGAACATCTAGATTATCTATCACAAGATCAGGAGCATCAATACCTATTATGGCTGGCTATCAATACACTTCACATTAGTTCAACTACAACGAGCCCAAGGTACAATTTGCAAATACATTACCTATGTCTAATAATTATTTTGCAAGTACCACAAATTCTCATATTGATGCTGCTAGATATGATACTAGTAGGCATATTGCATCGACTAATAATTATTTAGATGTTTTTACTTATGCAAATTATAATTCTGAGTGTTATATGAAAAAACCATTGCCAAATAATATGCATGCTGAGTTCAGCCAACATTATTCTCACACATCGGCTGTACAACAAGTTCAAGAGCCAGTAAGCAATTATCAAGGCCAAACTAACATGGTGAGTTCGGCCAATTTTTATGAAACACCACATGCTACTAATTCTAATAATATTCAGCAAGGTGTTTCCTCTTTTTATTCATCGGCTGCAACCGTTGAATGAGAGAATTGGCCATGATAATTCTACCTATCCAGCCAATTATTCTCAACCATCATATGCTGCACAACATCTTACTAAAGTGAAGGTTTCATCGGTAAATTCAGCACCATATGCAAATGCTAATTATCATGATCCATTTGCATGTTACTCATAACGATAGCCATATTAATGAAAATTCAGCAAGTACATATGCACCTTCATAAGCTAATTCAGCATATGTTTTGTCCCACGCATCATCCTAGAGTTTTGGAAATACTTATCATTTATCACCCAAAACTATTGTTAGTCATGTTGTGCAAAATTCTTCATCCCATAGCGTTTCTACTTCACAACAGCCATATAATTCCAATGAGAGCAATGCAGAATTTGCTAAGACTAAGGAAGATCTGGCTAAAGTGCTAAAATTAGAGCATAGCTTCTATCTCAATTCAAAAAGGTGATTGATGAGATGGGCAAAGAAAAGAAAAACAATTCAGATTCGAGCAACAGTTCGGTTATTACAACAACTGAACCAAATATTTCATATTCTAAATCTGTTGTGCCAAAGAAAACAAGCTTGGCCATACAAAATCATGCTAATCATAAGGAGACTGCTATGCTTGAATTTTCAGAAGTTGTGCATTTATCTAGTGATTACAATATTATTGATGGGCAAAAACTTACGACTGAACGAAGTTAAGTCAATGAAGAATATCAGAAGATTAAAGATCACAACTCTAGGAGGAAGGAGTTGGCGCATCAGAATTTGGTGATTTCCAGCAACTCTGGAAGAACCGGTCTGACCGGATCTAGGAACCAGTCTAACGGTCCCTGCAGAATATGGCCCTGGGCTGCCATCAAGAGGAGGAGCACGATATCATTCACATCAAGCTTCCTCGCCTCTCCAATATATTCGATAAGGTATGCTTTGCAAGTAATTCCCAATCAGATCGTATATCTTCAATTAATTTATCTATTAGTGATTCTATCATGAATAATTCCAAGCGATCGATTGTAGATAGTAATTTACTTGCTAGCAATAGTATTCCTTCAAGTTGTCTCAGCCAATGCACTATGAAAATTAGAAAGGCTGATCATAGTAATACTTTGACATTTAAATTTTCTACATCATCATTGTCAAAGTTTTTATCTTCATGGTTTTCTTGTGGTCATTCTAGATTTAAAAGCAAGAAACCAAAGTTGATAAACATTGTGAAGCCCGATGCTAATTTACTAACCAATTCCAAAACCTCGGATAAGTGAAGCGGAAGTAAAGGTATAGCCGAATGGATTGAAGAGAAATCTGAACCGTTCGTTTGCTTAGCCTTGAAACCTTCTCCACAAAAGAAGATGAAGTATACTTTTGATTTGACTTTGTGTGATAATTTATTTGGTATATTGCTTCAGCATAATTTTATTAAGTTATATGATCACAAAGTCATGCCATCACTTTTGAAATTAAAAGAGCAAACTTATTGTAAGTGGCACAATGCATTTGATCATAGAACTAGCCATTGCAATATTTTTCGCCAAATCGTCCAGCCATTAATGCAGGACGATTGAAGTTTTTTGAAACTTCAGAGGATGACCAGTTGGCTCCAATTGGTCTTGATGGCAAGGGATCATCAAATCGGTTATCATTAACTGATTCAAGCAAAGATCTAAAAGAAACTTCTAAGGAGGAAGATTCAACACCCTCAAGTGATAACGAGGACATCGTTCATGAGTTGCATAGTCCAAATAACGATGAGCCTATGAAAATTCCAGAAGGCACTGGGGGCATGCAAATTCTTCGGAATCAAAGCGAGAGCTAGTTACTCTTGCTTTGCTGGAAAAAGAGGTTAAACCAGTTTGGCAAAGAGGTTTAACCGGTTTTCCAAAAGAGGTTAGACCGATTTGCCAAACCGGTCAAACTGATTTTTGTCTGAAGCATCCTAAAATGCTAAGACCTGATTGTTCTGAAGCACATGGAACAAAAGACCGTTCTGAGAACAAGAGCAGAAAGCCGAAGCTCATCTTCAATGAACTTCTAGCTAAATATCAGAAAGAAAATAAATCCAAATGTGCTAGTCTGTCAAATGATGTCAAATCATCTAAAGTGTCTCCAAAACACAAATCTAGAGATTGGGATCGGCCAAGAGAGTGGTTTTATGCAGCAGAGTCATATCCTCCTTTTTGACCGCCGATGTCAATCCCATACAGTTCACATTCTTCTGGTTTGCATCCTTATTCATCATGGGCGTGGCATGGTTCATGGGCACATGTCCCTTCATACTCGAGGCCATATCATGCACAATATTCACCTCTAGGAAAACCAGTACATGAGAGACAAACACATTTTGAGAATGCCAGTTTTGAGCAAAAGAATCGGTCTAGAGTTCAAGAGGAGAAAAAGGTTGTCAAGCAGATTTATCTAGTGAAAAAGGATGGGCGCAAAGATAAAAGTTCAGATCTAAATTCAATTAGTGAAAAGCCGATTAATGTGTTGAAAACTTCAGTTATTCATGTGAGAGAAAAGGAAAAATCAATTATTGATATTCTAAATGCTAAATCTGAGCAAAATGAGTTGAAAGCACCAAAAATCAGGAAAGGAGCGTTGCTGTCCAAAACTGAAATACAATCAAGCCATCCACTTGATTTATCAAATCAGTAGAAGAAGAAGCTACAAAAGCTTAGTGCTCAAGAGTTGAGAAAGAAAGGCATGGCATGGGTTCCTAAAGGAAGTCTTAGGACTCAAGGGAAGGGTGATGCTCAAGTAAAGGGTGTAACACAGTTGAAGGACAAGAAAAGATATGGGAGACAATCTTCGAAACTGAGGTTTGCACCAAATCATCAAAATTATTGGTCATTATATCATCCATTCCCTTTACAAATGCCACATATGCCTATGTCTTGGAATTCATCTTAGATATGTTTGGTTATCCCTCACACTCTTATTTTGATCCTGGGGTTCCACATGGGTCTTTATATCATGGGGGTTATCACCAAATTTCTATGCATGTTGATTAATTGCAATCATTGTTGCAACTAATTTTCAAAAGCCAAAATGCTTAGTTCTTAGAGATGGTTTTAATTTTTGAATTTATATCTATCTTTACACTTTTATTTCGGTTGTGCATACTCTTATGGATGGTTTTGAATTATCGTCCTTGGCAATATATATGGCCGATGAATCTCTTTGATCATCGTCCTAAAGTGATAGCTTCCCCATGAGAAATCATTTATGACCTTTTTGGCACTTTATGTGCTCAGGGGGCAAGATATTTGCAAAAGGAGTAATCTGACCATCATCGTAATTGGGTCTTTGACAATAAGCAAGATGCCATGAACTGTTTGTAAACTACTGACTTCATTGGAAGAATTGCAAAGACCACTTGTTGATATCAATTCAGTCATTTATTGCATCTATGGTCATTTTGAGTTGTTGGAGTGATTTTTGGTATTGTTTCAAATATCTACAGCCGAGGTGGCATATACTCAGGCTTATCTCCCACAAATAATATACATCATAGCAGCAATAAGCTGAAATCGTCATGTTGGGCAGAATTAAATGACATGACCGATAGATCCCATCGTTCTTAAAAAGTGAGACATGTTTGATGCACTTGTGCTCAACATTGCTCCTATGCAATTTTGGTGCTGGTAAGTGTTTCTTGGTATGCATGCTTTACCAAGAAACAGGGGGCATATGTTGACGATCAAAATTGGTACCAAGCCAGATCGGGCTGAACCGGCCGGTCAGACCTATCACACACTGGTCAGACAGGTCTGATCAAAGTGCTCAAAATGCAAATTGGACCTCACCATTGTGTTCCCCTCATCAAGACGATCGAAATGCATATGTGGAACGTCCAATTTGGAGTCCGAACAAAAGAGTTATGGCTCCAGCAAGATTTCAGCCCTGTTGCAGGGAAAATCAGTTAGACCTGTATCCCAAACCGGTTAGACCGGTCTAGTCAAAGTCTTCAAAATGCTAATTTGACTTGCCCAGTGCATAGTTCTCGTTGTGTAGATCAAGATTCATATATAAAATGTCCAATTTGGACTTCGGATGAAGGAGATATGACTTCGGGGATTTCTACACCCAGGAAATCCGGTTAGACCGGTTTTCCAGGGCGGTTAGACCGTTTGGTCTGTGTAGTCTGAGTTAGGAGTTGTATTTTGACATGGTTTTTATTAGAGTTTCGACTCCTAAAGGGGCAAGACCTCCCCTCCCTATAAATATGAAGGGTCATGGCCGATTGAAGAAATCCCAATCGAATCCAAACAATATGCATTTACCTTTTTACCTCTAAACCCTAATTCTCTTCCAACCTCTCCATGTTGTTCGTCTACTGATCTCTATGACCATAGATGGCGTCCTAAGGCTTGCTGGTCAATCTAGGGCATGTCCGACGACGTTCACGCCCTGATGGGGTCCCTCCTGGGTGAGAGCTTCGACGGCCTTTGCTAGTTTGCTCATAAACTAGTCGTTCTTCGCTATGTAAGTGCGTTGGTTATCCCTTTGCTGGTTTGCTCGTAAATCTAGCCGTCTTCCATCACGTAAGCGTGGTAGTTATCTTCTCGAACGATCGATTCAGGCCAAACCCTAGAATACCTATTTAACCGGCTTGCTGGACCGGTTTAACCTGTCTAGGCAGCGTCTCTGCTTTTCGATCTGTTCACGACCCGCGCAATCTAGCGCACTCATGTGTTGACCAGAAAAAGCGTCAACACCAAGTGCATACCAATACAAGCTGAAGGGAAGCGTTGTTGAAGGTGGAGTCATGGATACCAATGCAATTGTGGTGGTGTTCTATCCGGAGATCGGCGAGGCGATGGGAACGGCCTCGTTGGGCTGTTCTAAGTGAGCAGCAAAGGAGACGACTCAAGTTTGATACACGGAGGTTCGGCAACGACAGCTTCAAGGTGTGGCGAGCATATTCGCCAAGGTGGAGTTTGTTGGATATATGTCGAATATGTGTATGTTTTGGTTACGATGGAAACTTGAGTTGTAATTTGGTAGGTTAGGGATAGAGTTTGAGTCGACTTTGTATCCCTAGGCCCCATAAATATGAGGGGACTACTGTTGTAACCGGGAGATGGGGGCTGGTGTGGGCGGTGGCGTGGCCGCGGTGGTGCCCGGATGCCGGTGTAGCTGCTGTTTATGGGGAGGAGCGCTCGTAGTCATGCCCCTAGGATGTAGGCACATGGCCGAACCTCGTTAAAAAATATCGTGCCTCGGTGTTGTTCTCGTTCGTGTGATCTTGTGATATGGTTTTGCGTTCTTGGGGTTATTGCTTCCGCGCTATTATTCTAGCACAGATACACCAACCCATTATGATAATAACATCCAGGTAGAAGACCAAGTTTAATTGACCCCGCAGAGCATCGAAGAAGTCCAGTGGGTCTTGTTCAGGGTCTGTAAGCCCAGAAGAAGCCAGCAAGCTTGTTCAAAGGGGCACGAAATGAAGAGGTGAGTCAAAGTCTCCTCTACTGATGCAGCACAATGAACACAATCGTAGGACGGGAGATGCATTTTGCGTCTGCGGAGGAGATTTCGAGTGCTGAGTCTATCCTTGAGGAGAAGCCAGAAGAAGACCTTATGCTTACACTGGCAACGAGACTTCCAAAGTCTTTTGTAAATGTGGTGGATGTCTCTGAATTTGGTGGAGAAGAAGGGTGAACCCCAAATATACGTCCAAAGGTCAGGCCTTGTAGCTGTTGGGAGGTCTTCCAGACTTTGGGCTAACTCGAGAAGCTGCGGGAAAGCTTCCTCTGAGATTGGTAGAGTAAAAGGCTGATCAATGGATGTCGGAAATCAAGCATGCTCTTACTATTGTGGTGCAAGACAAAGACGTTACGATGGCATTGACCATACAGATTGAAGTAGAAGAAATAGTGTGAATCACGAAAAGAAAAATTATGTGAAATTATTAACTTTTATTTTGCAGTAGCCCAAAAATGTAGGAGATGATCCAGTAATACTCATACAATTCATGCAGAAATAAATAATGCAAATCATGCATCATTCAGCAAAACCGCTGTGCTCCATGAGCTCGTTTTTTTCCCACAAACTCAGATAGCCAAGTTCCACAAGTAATGAACCAAGTGGTTTAACGACTACAGATGAACATACTCACAGCTGTCTGGTGATTGTTCCATCTTATACTGACTAGCTGAGAAAAACACTAAGCCGCTTCCAAATTATTCGTTCAAATGCTGTTCTTTGAGCTCATTATATTCACAAATGTCTTGCGCAGTTGCGCATGCTTTGTTAAGAGCCATCCACGTTTGTCTTTTTCGTCTTGGTTAGAAAATAATGAGTTCATTGTATTCCTCTCATCCAACAAGGTTTTCTGCCTCTCTGCTTTCGAAATTTGCAACAGGCAGAAACCATCGCTAATGTGAAGCTGCAAAACTATTTGCTCTATGGGATTGTACGAGTTGCAGCGGGAAGGCACATGTTCAACCTCATATATCGATGGCCACTCTAGCTATGCAATACTCTGTAGGGAAATGGACACTTGTTTGCGCCGCTGTGTGTCACTGGATACGTTCCTTCTGCAGCCAGTTGAAAGCATGTAGCGGCAGGATCTATGTGGCTTGGATAGATGGTTGCAGCACAGCATCAATACATCCCAAAGTCACCCGTGTCGGTCCGCTATCGTGTAGATATATTAGACATTGGTGGTATGAACGACCATTATACCTTCCCGACACCTCTCATGCTTATACTATAATCATGAGCTACTGAGAATACGAGGCTACAAATCGGCTGACTCACGGAGTTCTGCATATGTAGCTTCTGTATACTAAACAGAATGGGGTGTGTGGTTGATAACAAGGTTTAGTGAGAATGGGGAAAAAAAGGAGGGAAGATATTATGCACAACAAAGCACAACCAGATGACATGGAGGCCTTATTATATAGACTGCAGAGAGGATCGGGATAGGCAAGTAAGCTGTGTAGTATATATAGCCATGGACAGGCCTGCACAAGAACTAGTTTTCTCCTCATTGCGTGTGTCTCTATTTAATGGGTTAATAGGTGATACCGGAATGCATTGTGATTGTTGTTATGAATACGACTACTCAATGCCAGTCAGCTCGNCGGAAGAATGCTCCCGTGGGCAAGCCAAGCCCCGCCTCGAAGAAGGGCTTGAAGAGGACTAGCTCGCCGGAGTTCTCCGACGGGAATACTTCCCCCGCGCTCGGCCGCCATTCCGCCACGGCCTGAGGCGGCAGGACGTTGCGCTCCACCATCTCCTCCAACGCCTCCGTGGTCACCTTCCCCCGCGTCCACGCAAGGACAGGGGAAGGGATCTTGTCAGTCTTCGGGACAGCGCCGGCAGCAAACTTCTTCCTCCCCGCCATGGATCTTACGGCAGGGGTCTTGGAACGCATCAACGAGGCCGCGCTCCCCGTGGTGGCTGAGATCGCGCAAAGGGCTTGCGAGCGCGAGGAGCTTTGGTGGCGGCGGGGTGAAGAGCGAAGAACGGGGAGAACGGATCTGGAAATGGGGAGATTTCCCTCCGGGTTTAATCCTCGCCTTTTATAGCACGCCTTGATGCCCGAAATTACCGCGAGATAACGCGATTAGCGGGGGCGGGCGAAACGGTACAAAGAGCCGTTGGGCGCTTCACCTTCCGTTACACGCCGGGCGTCAACGGTAAAGAACTACTCCACGGCAATTGATCAAGGCGAAGAAGTTGGCGTGCCGCTAAGGCTCGGACAGCTCTCACGCTCGGGGGCTGGCGCCACGATCAAGACAGTGTGCCTCTCGGGCTCGATTGGCCCCGAACCACTCGGGAGCCAACACTGCAAACCAAGTTGGCGTGCCGCTAAGGCTCGGACAGCTCTCACGCTCGGGGGCTGGCGCCACGATCAAGACAGTGTGCCTCTCGGGCTCGATTGGCCCCGAACCACTCGGGAGCCAACACTGCAAACCAAGTTGGCGTGCCGCTAAGGCTCGGACAGCTCTCACGCTCGGGGGCTGGCGCCACGTTCAAGTCAGTGTGCCTCTCGGGCTCGATTGGCCTCGAACCACTCGGGAGCCAACACTGCAAACCAAGTTGGCGTGCCGCTAAGGCTCGGACAGCTCCCACGCTCGGGGGCTGGCGCCACGTTCAAGTCAGTGTGCCTCTCGGGCTCGATTGGCCCCGAACCACTCGGGAGCCAACACTGCAAACCTAGTGGTGTGCCGCAATGGCTCGAACAGCTCTCACGCTCGGGGGCTGGCGCCACGATCAAGCAATCTTTTTGCACGAAATACAGTTACAACGAAGCCGGACTTACGCCGGTTACAAACATCAAACACTATAACCGCCAAGATGACGGCCTGGGGCACTCGTCCCTGCGCCTAGTGCTACATCCGGAGCAAGCTTGGTTCACATGAGCTCCTCGCAAGCTCTCTTGTAGCACCACTGCAGCCGTCGACGGGACAGCACCGGTGGAGGGTTGATGGCGGATGCCTTCGGTTATCCCTGGCTCTACAAAGCATTTCACCCCACATGGCCCTCGTCACGTGGGAATGCGGGGGTGAACAGGGCAGCACTTACGCGCCGATCAACGCCTCAGATCCCTCGCAAGCACTCTTCTAGCACCATGCTATGGCAATTCCGTGAACTTTCCCCGGTGGATGAACCCAACGACGAGCCTCCGGCATATTTACTACAAGGATTCTATATCTACTCGCTCTTGGGTAGCAGCTCAGGCTCCCCGACGGGTATTTATAGCCCCTGGTCACCGGAGGATGGAAGACTGACTCCACGATGACGGGCGCGGGCTTCACGCCACGCGTCTCTCCTTCAGCCTGGAGCGTACAGGTCACCCTTATCTCCTTTGGCGCCACTCGACCACGGGATCGCCCTGTGCAGTCACGAAAGTACTATTCCTGACATCGCCTTGCCTGCCTCTCCTTGGCATAACCGACGAAGAAGGAATCTTCCAGGACTCGAGCCTTTCGCCAAGATAAGTATCAACTGATTATTTTTGCCGATTCCGCTAGCTTTAAAACAAGTCGCTAAAGTACTCGGGGAGCACGCGCCTTAATCCGTGAAACCTCGGCTCTTCCGTACGCCTATGCTCCTACGCGTGCACGCGGCCCAGCTCCCTGCGCTATGGACTACGGCTATCGGGGACCAGGTGCATAAACGTAACAGGCTAACTACCCAAGGAAACTAAAAGACTTATAAGCATGAGGCGGAATTCATTAATATTTGTGTATCGCCGAGCGTTTTCTCCTCGAATTCTTTACTTTTTTGCAGGGCTCTGGCCACACCTCGGCGTGCTCAGCCCTCACGCTCGGGGGCTGGCGCCGGGACGACTACTCGGCGTGCTCAGCCCTCGCGCTCGGGGGCTGGCGCCGGGACGACTACTCGGCGTGCTCAGCCCTCACGCTCGGGGGCTGGCGCTGGGACGACTACTCGGCGTGCTCAGCCCTCACGCTCGGGGGCTGGCGCCGGGACGACTACTCGGCGTGCTCAGCCCTCGCGCTCGGGGGCTGGCGCCGGGACGACTACTCGGCGTGCTCAGCCCTCACGCTCGGGGGCTGGCGCCGGGACGACTACTCGGCGTGCTCAGCCCTCACGCTCGGGGGCTGGCGCCGGGACGACTACTCGGCGTGCTCAGCCCTCACGCTCGGGGGCTGGCGCCGGGACGACTACTCGGCGTGCTCAGCCCTCACGCTCGGGGGCTGGCGCTGGGACGACTACTCGGCGTGCTCAGCCCTCACGCTCGGGGGCTGGCGCCGGGACGACTACTCGGCGTGCTCAGCCCTCACGCTCGGGGGCTGGCGCCGGGACGACTGCTCGGCGTGTCTCACAGGACTCAGCTGGCCCTCGTGCTCGGGGGCTGGACGCCGAAATTAACGCTGGATGATTTAGCCAGATGCTCCTTGACTAACCCTTGGACCGATTCCTTCAGAATCGCTTCAAGGCTCGGGGCTACGGCCAACGGACGCACCTCGCGGCGCATCCGTTGATCATTCGGTGACCTCAGAAGAAGGCTACTAACCCTTGGACCGATTCCTACGGAATCGCTTCAAGGCTCGGGGGCTACGTCCAACGGACGCACCTCGCGGCGCATCCGTTGGGCAAACGGCTCTTTTCTCTCCAGTATCACGCGGTTTCGCTTCCAACTGCAGCTGGCTCGACGCTCATCAGACAGCACGACCTCGCCGACTTGTCTCTCAACCACGTACTACTCGGGGGCTTGTCGGGGGTAGACCCCCAGGGGTACCCAGAAGGCGGATTGGCCCAACCAGCAAGGGACGGCCCAATCCGAGTACATCTGGATCGGTTTGTCGGACTGGGTGGCCCACCAGTCGGAAGGCCCACCAGTCGGGCGAACCGGATGGGCGCGACGACGCGCGCGGCAAGGAAAGCATACGGCGTATCCCGCAAGAAGCTTGGAGATCAAGATAAACTAGCCGGAATTTTAGGGAAAGATATCTGTAATCGTTATAGGATCGCATCCTTGTATTTCGGGTAGGTTACGATCTCTGGCCAACTTGTAACTCAAGGCAGCCGGACTATATAAGGCGCCCTGAGACCCCCCTCCAAAACACATTACAACCCGCGATCATACAACCCTAGGACAGAACCCAACTACGGAGATCCTTCAAGGAACTTCATACACAGCAATACAATCGCCGCCAACACAGGACGTAGGGTGTTACGTCATCTCGACGGCCCGAACCTGTTCAGTCCTTGCGTCTTGTGTTACCATCGACTTCTGATCCTCGATCTGTCCCTCAACAAATCAACCACGTAGGCTACCCTGTGTGGACTGCCGGGTCCAAACATCCGACACATGGGTGGCCCGAACCAGTATAAACTCCCGTGTCCTTTTGCACTACCACCCGAGGCCCGACGCGCGCTCCACGATTTTATTACTTGCCGGCGGTAAAGAACCCCGACAGTTGGCGCCCACCGTGGGGCCTTTGCGCGTCACGTCTTTCTCCTTACGGGTCTCGGGTGGCCAACCGTGACGACGACGACGGCGGCGGCACCAACGGCCGCGACGACGACCACAACGCCGTCAACCGCGGCGACGACGACGGCGGCGGCACCAACGGCCGCAACGACGACCACAACGCCGTCAACCGCGGCGACGACGACGGCGGCGGCACCAACGGCCGCAACGACGACCACAACGCCGTCAACCGCGGCGACGACGACGGCGGCGGCACCAACGGCCGCAACGACGACCACAACGCCGTCAACCGTGACGACGACGACGACGGCGGCACCGACGGCCGCGACGACGACCACGACGCCGTCAACCGCGACGATGACGGCGGCGGCGGCACCGACGGCCGCAACGACGACCGTAGCGCCATCAACCACGGCGACGACGGCGGCGGCAACCCCAATGACCACAACAACACTGATGACGGCAACAATGCTCCTGACCTTCTGGATGAACCGAACAAGGCTCGGGGGCTCTGCCTACCAGGCACACCCAGGACTATTCTGTATGCAGATGCATGCATGCGTATGCATGTGCATGCAAGGATATCTTTTTTAACCAATGCATGCACGCCTTTTCCAAATATGTCGCGTCTCTCTGTTTTCTCTCTCGAATCAGCACAGCACAACAGAGGAGCAGGCAGTAGCATTTATCCCGAAGGCCTGCATGCATGTCCGACCAACCAGAGTGGGGCGGAGCAGGCAGCAGCAACTCAGTCACCCCCGAGAAGTTTTCCGACTCGCCCGACAAGGTGTTCGCTCGACATCTTCAACGGCGGCCATGACTCCGCCCAACGGACTGACGGCTCCGGCAGCATAAACGGCAGCCCCGACCAACTCCGCCAACGACGGCCCCGAGCAGACGCACCGGCCGAGCCGCGGCCGCCCCGAACCTCGACTCCGAACGACTCGGCCGCGCCTCCAAAGGAGTGCGCCGCCTCGACCTCGCCTCCGAATGACTCGGCCGCGCCTCCAAAGGAGTGCGCCGCCTCGACCTCGCCTCCGAACGACTCGGCCGCGCCTCCAAAGGAGTGCGCCGCCACGACCTCGGCTCCGACCGACGCGGCCGCGCCGCCCGTGGAGTGTGCTGCCCCGGCTCGGATGGCTCGCCCGACTCAGCTTCAACGACGAAACGCTCGAACAGCTAAATTTTACTACGATCCTTCGTATTTCTATGCATTTCCCTTTACAGTCCCGCATGCCTCTTTTGGGTGTCGCTAAAGTACTCGGGTAGCATTGGCCTCATCCGTGAAACCTCGTCCTGCGTGCCGCCTACACCTAAGCCTCCCCGCTGAGCAGTGTAGTCTGCGGTAAGCCGCCTCTCCGCGAGCAGTGGTCAGCGGAACTTGGTGCTTAAAACGTGATAAGCCAACTACCCGAGGAAATACGTAGCCTAATAAAGGCAGGGCGTACGCAACTTTCCGTTAGTAACGAATAAATCCCGACCCCTCGCTTTACGCAACGCTTTTGCATTACACTGTTTTTTGCAGCTTGGCGTGGCAAGTTCCGGTGAGCTTGCTGCAACTCCTACATGCAGGGAACGGCACCCTTCGACTCGCCCCGACTTCGGCGCGCGGGGTCAAGCATACGCATGTGATCGTTTTCCGAAACGCACTCTTCGAACTCTCTAAACTAAGCGGCTCCCGCCGGCCTTAACGGCCCCTCGCAGCCCTGCGCTCGGGGGCTGGGCACCGGGACGGACGACTTCGACAGTCGACCTGACAGGTGATTACGACGGGGGTTCGAAGGCTGGCCCATCGAGGGGTTCGACAGCCGCCCCCGGGCACCTTGTCGAGCGAGGGGCAGTGAAGGATGGGCCCCAGCGGCCAATACTCAGGCGAACGAGCGCCACGAGCATCCTGAACCGCGTTCGAGTTCTAGTGGAAAGGAAGATCATGGTTTTTCCTCCGACGGAAAGGCAACGAGCCGCTGGGTCCGGTCGAACGGACTTGGTAACTAGATGATCTCACCACTAGGAATTTGAGGTCGATCACAAGCTGATCCATCGACTCCCCGCCGAAGGGGCGTTGGGCCTCACTCGAACCTACCCGTTTGTAGCTCAACGAGAGTCGTGCTTCGGCCTGCGTGGCAAAGTGCGATGCATCTCTTACCCTCCTTCCTATCGCACGGGAAGCATGAGGGGAAAAAAATGCAAAAA
>CM014272.1:23104758-23147324 GCA_004135705.1 Alloteropsis semialata
GATCCCGCATTGTTAAGTCCAGTAGGTTTCAAATCTTCAATGCACGCGCGAATCTATCAATACACTTCACATTAGTTCAACTACAACGAGCCCAAGGTACAATTTGCAAATACATTACCTATGTCTAATAATTATTTTGCAAGTACCACAAATTCTCATATTAATGCTGCTAGATATGATACTAGTAGGCATATTGCATCGACTAATAATTATTTAGATGTTTTTACTTATGCAAATTATAATTCTGAGTGTTATATGGAAAAACCATTGCCAAATAATATGCATGCTGAGTTCAGCCAACATTATTCTCACGCATCGGCTGTACAACAAGTTCAAGAGCCAGTAAGCAATTATCAAGGCCAAACTAACATGGTGAGTTCGGCCAATTTTTATGAAACACCACATGCTACTAATTCTAATAATATTCAGCAAGGTGTTTCCTCTTTTTATTCATCGGCTGCAACCGTTGAATGAGAGAATTGGCCATGATAATTCTACCTATCCAGCCAATTATTCTCAACCATCATATGCTGCATAACATCTTACTAAAGTGAAGGTTTCATCGGTAAATTCAGCACCATATGCAAATGCTAATTATCATGATCCAGTTTTGCATGTTACTCATAACGATAGCCATATTAATGAAAATTCAGCAATGTCGGATACCAATATTAGGGGTATCCAATGGCAGCGATTAAAAGTAACCTGCAGCTTGATGTACACTTCCTATGTGCAATTAGCAAAGAGCTAATAACCTCCTGGTAGCTTTCTCTGGGTGCATGTAACAGAATTTTCCTTGGAATTGATCTCACGCCACGCACATGCATGCCTACTCCATTCTATTTTTCTCTCTCCCTCTTAAAGTAATGCAGCACAGCTGAAGAGTGGCAGCAGGCCATGCATGTGCTTGCGTACTGCATGCACCACCAGCGAAGGACATGCGGTACATGCATGCATGCACCACCAGCCCGAGTGGTTTCCAGCCCGAGTGGTTTCCAGCCCGAGTGGTTTCCGTTGCATGCATCCCACTGCCTGGCCTTGCGTCCGTCGCGTGTGATGGGGCCAGGGCCGGGATTTTTCCTGCGCTCGCGGTTCGCCCGAGTGGATTTCGTTCCGGCACCCGAGTAGCTGGTAAAAAACAAAGGCACGCCCGAGTGGTTTCCGTCTCGTCTGGACAAGCGTCCGCTTCGCCCGAGTACTCTCCGTCTCGCCCGAGGAGTTGCTCATTCGCCCGACAAGCTGCTCCGTCGCCCGACAAGAACCACGTTTCGCCCGACAAGCTGCCCCGTCGCCCGACAGGACTCCGATTCGCCCGACAAGATCTCCGTCTCCGACTGGTTCGCTCCTTCGCAACGAAGCAACCTCCGAGAAGACCGAAGCACCCGGAGTCAAACCGCTACACTGTGCCAACCACTCCCTGACACAACTGACACCAGCAGGACATGGCTACAGTGCTCGGAAGGACGACGGGCCCCACGGCATGGGCAGGCGCGCCTCCTTTTTTCCCGTTTTACCCTTTGACTGTACTCTTTCTCTTATTCTTTACTGGCTCCCCTTGAGCTATAAAAGGGAAGGCCAGGCCTCCTGCGTGAGGCAAGATCGACTCTTTTCCTCCTCTCTCCTGGGCCTCCTACGGGAGGCAGGGAGCCTCTTTTCTCCCCCGAGGAGTACTCTCCCTCGATTTTCTTCTACCTCCAGCCGGTCACCGCACCGAGCTCGACTCGCACTCACCAGAGACTTGGGAACTCTCCCTCTCTCGCCCGCTTGTACCCCCTACTACAAACCAGTGCAAATAACATGAGCAGCACGAACTGGACGTAGGGTCTTACACCCCAGGGGTGGCCCGAACCAGTATAAACCCCCGTGTCCTTTTGCACTACCACCCGAGGCCCGACGCGCGCTCCACGATCTTATTATATGCCGGCGGTAAAGAACCCCGACAAGCAAGTACATATGCACCTTCATAAGCTAATTCAGCATATGTTTTGTCCCACGCATCATCCTAGAGTTTTGGAAATACTTATCATTTATCACCCAAAACTATTGTTAGTCATGTTGTGCAAAATTCTTCATCCCATAGCGTTTCTACTTCACAACAGCCATATAATTCCAATGAGAGCAATGCAGAATTTGCTAAGACTAAGGAAGATCTGGCTAAAGTGCTAAAATTAGAGCATAGCTTCTATCTCAATTCAAAAAGCTGATTGATGAGATGGGCAAAGAAAAGAAAAACAATTCAGATTCGAGCAACAGTTCGGTTATTACAACAACTGAACCAAATATTTCATATTCTAAATCTGTTGTGCCAAAGAAAACAAGCTTGGCCATACAAAATCATGCTAATCATAAGGAGACTGCTATGCTTGAATTTTCAGAAGTTGTGCATTTATCTAGTGATTACAATATTATTGATGGGCAAAAACTTACGACTGAACGAAGTTAAGTCAATGAAGAATATCAGAAGATTAAAGATCACAACTCTAGGAGGAAGGAATTGGCGCATCAGAATTTGGTGATTTCCAGCAACTCTGGAAGAACCGGTCTGACCGGATCTAGGAACCAGTCTAACGGTCCCTGCAGAATATGGCCCTGGGCTGCCATCAAGAGGAGGAGCACGATATCATTCACATCAAGCTTCCTCGCCTCTCCAATATATTCGATAAGGTATGCTTTGCAAGTAATTCCCAATCAGATCGTATATCTTCAATTAATTTATCTATTAGTGATTCTATCATGAATAATTCCAAGCGATCGATTGTAGATAGTAATTTACTTGCTAGCAATAGTATTCCTTCAAGTTGTCTCAGCCAATGCACTATGAAAATTAGAAAGGCTGATCATAGTAATACTTTGACATTTAAATTTTCTACATCATCATTGCCAAAGTTTTTATCTTCATGGTTTTCTTGTGGTCATTCTAGATTTAAAAGCAAGAAACCAAAGTTGATAAACATTGTGAAGCCCGATGCTAATTTACTAACCAATTCCAAAACCTCGGATAAGTGAAGCGGAAGTAAAGGTATAGCCGAATGGATTGAAGAGAAATCTGAACCGTTCGTTTGCTTAGCCTTGAAACCTTCTCCACAAAAGAATCAACAAAAGAAGATAAAGTATACTTTTGATTTGACTTTGTGTGATAATTTATTTGGTATATTGCTTCAGCATAATTTTATTAAGTTATATGATCACAAAGTCATGCCATCACTTTTGAAATTAAAAGAGCAAACTTATTGTAAGTGGCACAATGCATTTGATCATAGAACTAGCCATTGCAATATTTTTTGCCAAATCGTCCAGCCATTAATGCAGGACGATTGAAGTTTTTTGAAATTTCAGAGGATGACCAGTTGGCTCCAATTGGTCTTGATGGCAAGGGATCATCAAATCGGTTATCATTAACTGATTCAAGCAAAGATCTAAAAGAAACTTCTAAGGAGGAAGATTCAACACCCTCAAGTGATAACGAGGACATCGTTCATGAGTTGCATAGTCCAAATAACGATGAGCCTATGAAAATTCCAGAAGGCACTGGGGGGCATGCAAATTCTTCGGAATCAAAGCGAGAGCCAGTTACTCTTGCTGTGCTGGAAAAAGAGGTTAAACCAGTTTGGCAAAGAGGTTTAACCGGTTTTCCAAAAGAGGTTAGACCGATTTGCCAAACCGGTCAAACTGATTTTTGTCTGAAGCATCCTAAAATGCTAAGACCTGATTGTTCTGAAGCACATGGAACAAAAGACCGTTCTGAGAACAAGAGCAGAAAGCCGAAGCTCATCTTCAATGAACTTCTAGCTAAATATCAGAAAGAAAATAAATCCAAATGTGCTAGTCTGTCAAATGATGTCAAATCATCTAAAGTGTCTCCAAAACACAAATCTAGAGATTGGGATCGGCCAAGAGAGTGGTTTTATGCAGCAGAGTCATATCCTCCTTTTTGACCGCCGATGTCAATCCCATACAGTTCACATTCTTCTGGTTTGCATCCTTATTCATCATGGGCGTGGCATGGTTCATGGGCACATGTCCCTTCATACTCGAGGCCATATCATGCACAATATTCACCTCTAGGAAAACCAGTACATGAGAGACAAACACATTTTGAGAATGCCAGTTTTGAGCAAAAGAATTGGTCTAGAGTTCAAGAGGAGAAAAAGGTTGTCAAGCAGATTTATCTAGTGAAAAAGGATGGACGCAAAGATAAAAGTTCAGATCTAAATTCAATTAGTGAAAAGCCGATTAATGTATTGAAAACTTCAGTCATTCATGTGAGAGAAAAGGAAAAATCAATTATTGATATTCCAAATGCTAAATCTGAGCAAAATGAGTTGAAAGCACCAAAAATCAGGAAAGGAGCGTTGCTGTCCAAAACTGAAATACAATCAAGCCATCCACTTGGTTTATCAAATCAGTAGAAGAAGAAGCTACAAAAGCTTAGTGCTCAAGAGTTGAGAAAGAAAGGCATGGCATGGGTTCCTAAAGGAAGTCTTAGGACTCAAGGGAAGGGTGATGCTCAAGTAAAGGGTGTAACACAGTTGAAGGACAAGAAAAGATATGGGAGACAATCTTCGAAACTGAGGTTTGCACCAAATCATCAAAATTATTGGTCATTATATCATCCATTCCCTTTACAAATGCCACATATGCCTATGTCTTGGAATTCATCTTAGATATGTTTGGTTATCCCTCACACTCTTATTTTGATCCTGGGGTTCCACATGGGTCTTTATATCATGGGGGTTATCACCAAATTTCTATGCATGTTGATTAATTGCAATCATTGTTGCAACTAATTTTCAAAAGCCAAAATGCTTAGTTCTTAGAGATGGTTTTAATTTTTGAATTTATATCTATCTTTACACTTTTATTTCGGTTGTGCATACTCTTATGGATGGTTTTGAATTATCGTCCTTGGCAATATATATGGCCGATGAATCTCTTTGATCATCGTCCTAAAGTGATAGCTTCCCCATGAGAAATCATTTATGACCTTTTTGGCACTTTATGTGCTCAGGGGGCAAGATATTTGCAAAAGGAGTAATCTGACCATCATCGTAATTGGGTCTTTGACAATAAGCAAGATGCCATGAACTGTTTGTAAACTACTGACTTCATTGGAAGAATTGCAAAGACCACTTGTTGATATCAATTCAGTCATTTATTGCATCTATGGTCATTTTGAGTTGTTGGAGTGATTTTTGGTATTGTTTCAAATATCTACAGCCGAGGTGGCATATACTCAGGCTTATCTCCCACAAATAATATACATCATAGCAGCAATAAGCTGAAATCGTCATGTTGGGCAGAATTAAATGACATGACCGATAGATCCCATCGTTCTTAAAAAGTGAGACATGTTTGATGCACTTGTGCTCAACATTGCTCCTATGCAATTTTGGTGCTGGTAAGTGTTTCTTGGTATGCATGCTTTACCAAGAAACAGGGGGGCATATGTTGACGATCAAAATTGGTACCAAGCCAGATCGGGCTGAACCGGCCGGTCAGACCTATCACACACTGGTCAGACAGGTCTGATCAAAGTGCTCAAAATGCAAATTGGACCTCACCATTGTGTTCCCCTCATCAAGACGATCGAAATGCATATGTGGAACGTCCAATTTGGAGTCCGAACAAAAGAGTTATGGCTCCAGCAAGATTTCAGCCCTGTTGCAGGGAAAATCAGTTAGACCTGTATCCCAAACCGGTTAGACCGGTCTAGTCAAAGTCTTCAAAATGCTAATTTGACTTGCCCAGTGCATAGTTCTCGTTGTGTAGATCAAGATTCATATATAAAATGTCCAATTTGGACTTCGGATGAAGGAGATATGACTTCGGGGATTTCTACACCCAGGAAATCCGGTTAGACCGGTTTTCCAGGGCGGTTAGACCGTTTGGTCTGTGTAGTCTGAGTTAGGAGTTGTATTTTGACATGGTTTTTATTAGAGTTTCGACTCCTAAAGGGGCAAGACCTCCCCTCCCTATAAATATGAAGGGTCATGGCCGATTGAAGAAATCCCAATCGAATCCAAACAATATGCATTTACCTTTTTACCTCTAAACCCTAATTCTCTTCCAACCTCTCCATGTTGTTCGTCTACTGATCTCTATGACCATAGATGGCGTCCTAAGGCTTGCTGGTCAATCTAGGGCACGTCCGACGACGTTCACGCCCTGATGGGGTCCCTCCTGGGTGAGAGCTTCGACGGCCTTTGCTAGTTTGCTCATAAACTAGTCGTTCTTCGCTATGTAAGTGCGTTGGTTATCCCTTTGCTGGTTTGCTCGTAAATCTAGCCGTCTTCCATCACGTAAGCGTGGTAGTTATCTTCTCGAACGATCGATTCAGGCCAAACCCTAGAATACCTATTTAACCGGCTTGCTGGACCGGTTTAACCTGTCTAGGCAGCGTCTCTGCTTTTCGATCTGTTCACGACCCGCGCAATCTAGCGCACTCATGTGTTGACCAGAAAAAGCGTCAACACCAAGTGCATACCAATACAAGCTGAAGGGAAGCGTTGTTGAAGGTGGAGTCATGGATACCAATGCAATTGTGGTGGTGTTCTATCCGGAGATCGGCGAGGCGATGGGAACGGCCTCGTTGGGCTGTTCTAAGTGAGCAGCAAAGGAGACGACTCAAGTTTGATACACGGAGGTTCGGCAACGACAGCTTCAAGGTGTGGCGAGCATATTCGCCAAGGTGGAGTTTGTTGGATATATGTCGAATATGTGTATGTTTTGGTTACGATGGAAACTTGAGTTGTAATTTGGTAGGTTAGGGATAGAGTTTGAGTCGACTTTGTATCCCTAGGCCCCATAAATATGAGGGGACTACTGTTGTAACCGGGAGACGGGGGCTGGTGTGGGCGGTGGCGTGGCCGCGGTGGTGCCCGGATGCCGGTGTAGCTGCTGTTTATGGGGAGGAGCGCTCGTAGTCATGCCCCGAGGATGTAGGCACATGGCCGAACCTCGTTAAAAAATATCGTGCCTCGGTGTTGTTCTCGTTCGTGTGATCTTGTGATATGGTTTTGCGTTCTTGGGGTTATTGCTTCCGCGCTATTATTCTAGCACAGATACACCAAACCATTATGATAATAACATCCAGGTAGAAGACCAAGTTTAATTGACCCCGCAGAGCATCGAAGAAGTCCAGTGGGTCTTGTTCAGGGTCTGTAAGCCCAGAAGAAGCCAGCAAGCTTGTTCAAAGGGGCACGAAATGAAGAGGTGAGTCAAAGTCTCCTCTACTGATGCAGCACAATGAACACAATCGTAGGACGGGAGATGCATTTTGCGTCTGCGGAGGAGATTTCGAGTGCTGAGTCTATCCTTGAGGAGAAGCCAGAAGAAGACCTTATGCTTACACTGGCAACGAGACTTCCAAAGTCTTTTGTAAATGTGGTGGATGTCTCTGAATTTGGTGGAGAAGAAGGGTGAACCCCAAATATACGTCCAAAGGTCAGGCCTTGTAGCTGTTGGGAGGTCTTCCAGACTTTGGGCTAACTCGAGAAGCTGCGGGAAAGCTTCCTCTGAGATTGGTAGAGTAAAAGGCTGATCAATGGATGTCGGAAATCAAGCATGCTCTTACTATTGTGGTGCAAGACAAAGACGTTACGATGGCATTGACCATACAGATTGAAGTAGAAGAAATAGTGTGAATCACGAAAAGAAAAATTATGTGAAATTATTAACTTTTATTTTGCAGTAGCCCAAAAATGTAGGAGATGATCCAGTAATACTCATACAATTCATGCAGAAATAAATAATGCAAATCATGCATCATTCAGCAAAACCGCTGTGCTCCATGAGCTCGTTTTTTTCCCACAAACTCAGATAGCCAAGTTCCACAAGTAATGAACCAAGTGGTTTAACGACTACAGATGAACATACTCACAGCTGTCTGGTGATTGTTCCATCTTATACTGACTAGCTGAGAAAAACACTAAGCCGCTTCCAAATTATTCGTTCAAATGCTGTTCTTTGAGCTCATTATATTCACAAATGTCTTGCGCAGTTGCGCATGCTTTGTTAAGAGCCATCCACGTTTGTCTTTTTCGTCTTGGTTAGAAAATAATGAGTTCATTGTATTCCTCTCATCCAACAAGGTTTTCTGCCTCTCTGCTTTCGAAATTTGCAACAGGCAGAAACCATCGCTAATGTGAAGCTGCAAAACTATTTGCTCTATGGGATTGTACGAGTTGCAGCGGGAAGGCACATGTTCAACCTCATATATCGATGGCCACTCTAGCTATGCAATACTCTGTAGGGAAATGGACACTTGTTTGCGCCGCTGTGTGTCACTGGATACGTTCCTTCTGCAGCCAGTTGAAAGCATGTAGCGGCAGGATCTATGTGGCTTGGATAGATGGTTGCAGCACAGCATCAATACATCCCAAAGTCACCCGTGTCGGTCCGCTATCGTGTAGATATATTAGACATTGGTGGTATGAACGACCATTATACCTTCCCGACACCTCTCATGCTTATACTATAATCATGAGCTACTGAGAATACGAGGCTACAAATCGGCTGACTCACGGAGTTCTGCATATGTAGCTTCTGTATACTAAACAGAATGGGGTGTGTGGTTGATAACAAGGTTTAGTGAGAATGGGGAAAAAAAGGAGGGAAGATATTATGCACAACAAAGCACAACCAGATGACATGGAGGCCTTATTATATAGGCTGCAGAGAGGATCGGGATAGGCAAGTAAGCTGTGTAGTATATATAGCCATGGACAGGCCTGCACAAGAACTAGTTTTCTCCTCATTGCGTGTGTCTCTATTTAATGGGTTAATAGGTGATACCGGAATGCATTGTGATTGTTGTTATGAATACGACTACTCAATGCCAGTCAGCTCGTAGTGCATATGCCGCAAATACATTTCAAATATGCAACTGCATTTGAATCGGAAACTTATATATCACTACAAATTAAGTCGTCAAGTTATATATATATAAATATATATATATATGTATATATATATATATTTTTCTTAAGTAACTGAAGAGACGGACCAAGTGATTTCTCTTTTGCTCTGACCAACTAACTGCATGCTACTGAAAGGAACAGAATCTGTAGCTCCCAGGCTCTGCCTTGGCGCCATACGAAAAGACCAATATCCATTCTCTCCTGTCTGTCAAAATTACCGTTGCGTTGAAATTTGCAGTCATAGATCATTTTGATCTTGGATGGAACAGGAGGAAGTACAACATTTATCTTAAAAATCATGAATAAGTAGTAGTGATCCTAAAGAAATTATTTATCTAGAAACGTGGCATTCTAGTGACGAAATTGGCACAGAATATTCTGCAGGCCCATCGGCAGTCACCTCCCCCAGATCAGCTGTGCAGTACATATCCACCACCATCATATCACATTGAGAAACCCCAACATAACATGGCCCGAACAAGAGACCCAGTACGTACCAGGGTTCTGGGATTCGGTCCGAAACGACCGAATTTCGGCGAAATTCACCCATTTCGGTGGGGACCGAAACGAAACCGAAATTTTATCCGAGTTAGATTTTTCTATCATCTCAAACATTGATATAAGTTCACATGCTCCCATAAGTATAAAAATATGAACAAACCTTGATCATATATCTATTTCGTGCCTCTATTGCCTAGTAATGCCTAACAGAAATAGCAGCCGTGTGTTTTCACCATCAAATTCGTTGGCTCGTCCCTTATCTCCTCAATTCCATGTCACTATCTGCTCTAGGAGTGTCTAATCTCCAAATCTCCATCAAATCCTTTCCAAATTTATTCAAAAAATAAATACTTTGACTAGTCAAACAACTGAATCTCGGACCGAATTTTCCGAATTTTCCGAAATTCACCCGTTTCGGTAGGGTCCGAATTTTTTTGCATTTCGAATCCCAGAACCCTGGTACGTACAGGCAACAATGGGGATGCATGGAGAGATCTCCAACCCGATCACACGGAGCCAGATAACAATTTGTTAGAGATTTAGGTATCTTATGGTACATTTTAATTCCAAATATTATAATGTAAATTATTATAAATTTTAGTGACCTTGCGGCACAAAAATATGTGCACGTGCTTATCATTAAATTCTTAAACAGGGTGTACTCAGAGACATGGTGATGCCAAAGGCACCAGATGCATCGTTCGCTAAAAAACTGAATGCCTGTCTACCCACGCACTTGGTTTCGGAGGCCTGCTCTCGCCAGACACTAGCGATATGAAAAGGATTGCAGCATTACTGCTAGAAAATAGAATGGGGTCTTGCGCATATACAGAGAAGAAGAGTACTATCTTATATAGTCGTTCAGCTAAAGGAGATGATGAACCTGGTCGCCATTGACTAGGATTCATGTGCATAAATTTGTTGTAGCAGCAATGATTAATACGCTGAGATACTGACCAGTACCAGGATTTATTTCCAATTTTTATTGAATCATCATTCTTTTGTTATTTGGAATTGGCGATCTCGGCAAAGAGAGTTAGAATACGCATGTGGCAAACCAGTTTCCTTTAATTTTACTAAGACCACATTTGGTTCACCTATAATCCACGTATTAAATTGGTTACAATTCTTCTTAACCTACAATGTGAGATCAAGCAGTTCTACAACACAAACCCCTCTTTCGCAACGCATGGCCTGCCACGGAAATCAGATGCGTTGCTGTTTGCTCCGCTAATCCACCGCTGCCCACTCCCCTCACGTCCACCGGCTTCCTGACCTGGGACCAATTCTTCCACATGGGGTTTCGTTACCCCTCCCCAGTTTCTCCTCTTCGAAGTGCGGCGGTTGCGGATCGGAATGCAGAGTCATCAATCACCGATGCCGGCAGCTAGGTCAGTGCCTCATTGCCTCTGGATCTTGATCTGCCCCATCCATCCTCTCTCGTTTGCCTCTAGAGTCTGGATCTCGAACCGGTCCTGTCCATGTTCTCCATCCAATCTGTTCCACCATATTCTCTCATTGTCTCATGTGATCGGACCTAGGTTTCTGCAGCGTGCTCACCTATTCGCTCCCTCATCTCGGAATCCAGTTGTGGCAAGCAGAGGGGAGATTTTGGTCGGATCTGAAGGAGGATGCTCCCGATACAACTTGGAATCCAGTGGCGGCACGGAGGGGATGGCTGTGGCCGAATCTGATGGAGCATGCGTCATTCTCATACCGTCTGCCCTCTGATCCCCTTCCAAATTGCACCCCAGGTTTGCTATTCCACTCAAAGCATCACATTCCTTAGGTATCATACACATCGCCTTGTCTGCTTCTATGTATATGAGAGAGAATTAATCTATGAATTTTTTGGTGCACCAATCGTATTCAGATATTGATGGGGTTTTCCCTCTTGGCATAGGTTCAACGGGTCTTTCATTTGCATAGATTTGATCAGCCATGCTAGCAAGTAACCTACAGGTATTCCATCCTTTTTCTCATTCGATCAATCTGACTGTACTGTCAGTACTAGTGACTTGGTTGATCTGACAGTAGTGTCAATGTAACTTATATGGACAAAAAGGGTGAAAGTTTACAGGTTCAATTTGTATTGTCTAGTTTAATTCAAATATTGATCAATATCTTCTGGTTGGTAATAGGAACCAAATAAAATTTTATGGCAGTGTCCATTATTCAGCATGTCATTAGAAAGGCTGATTTATTTTATTCGTTATTTTACCAGTCAGTATGTTTTCCTTGCTGTATTTTTCATAGGAAAGTAACTTCTGTATTTGCATTCGTTCTTCTTTGCATACATCAATTGCTCACGCTGTATATTGGTAATGCAAAGGGAAAAATGAATGGTTGGATTAAGGATTTAACTTTTGTTTCACTTGGACTTTATGCAGCAGTATAAATGGTATGTTCATTGCTTCATTTATAATGTACTCTCTACAGCTTTGTTTCTCAGCATAATTCTCGAGTAATAAAGGTTGACTGTTGGATATCTTTGGAGAAACTATAATAATTTTTAATTGATATTTGCGAATGACTCTAGCAAGTATGTGCTTTCAGGACTCTTTTTTGTCACTTTATATAAGAAAAGGAGCATGGGAATGTGGACCTTCAGACTTTTACTATCTTGCTTCCCGAGTACCATCACTATAAACTATTGTAGCATTCATAGATCTTCAGTTAGGGTATGCATAGTACATATATTCATTTATGTTTATAGCAAGATTCTTCGCTGATGGAAACTACAACTTGATTGATTCTGCTTATCTGACATGGAAACATATATACAACTCAGGTGTGATGTTTTCCTTAGATTATGTTTGGATTAGAGTGCAAATATCTTGTTGCAAAAGCTGACCGCCCATCTAGAATGTGTAGTATAAGATAGCATCCTTATGCTAATTCACTTACTGAAACTGGCACCTATTTGCAGATAAATAGGTGGAAAATGCATACCGGAAAGGCACAGCGACAGAAATAGCCATGAAGTTACCAGATTGTTTAAATGGGATATGTACTACTGTTGGAGAGCCTAGCAGATCCATCACGTTATTCTGTTGTAATATAGTTTTGTACTACTTGGTGGATAGTTAGAGCATGACAAGATGTGTGTATGTACCTATACAATTCAGAGCATTAATGGAAAATATTCATGTTTCTACTTTTATGCACCATAATTCAGTATGAACAAAGTTGCAAATTCATCACTGTACAATAAGAAATGCCAAATAATTACAGCGAAAAAGAAATTTGATTATCAGGCTTGCAACGCATATAAGTGTTGCTGACACATAAAAATATGCGTTGGCAGCTTGCAACGTATTTTTGTACTACTTACCAACGCATATGAATGTGTTCCAATAGATTCTTGCAACGCCAGCAATTGCAACGCATGCTAAATGCGTTGGTATAGAGGCTAGCAACGCTTATTTGGACATATAACAACGGATATATGCGTTGCAAAAGGGGTTTTCCTATAGTAAACTCCCTTCCTTTAAACGTTGACTTTAAATAATTTAGATTTAATTGTGCACAAGTGGGCCTAGCCCAAACAAATTCAATACATCTAACCTCCTAAGCAGGTGGAGGAACACGTCACCGTCACTCCTGAGGTCTAAAACACTTCAGTGTCTGCATCGGAACAACCCAGAGAAAGCCAGCTATCCTCATCCACCCGAAAAGCGCAACAGGCAGAACAGAGCATGGCTATGCCAGAAATGAATTCAAGGCGACAACTAAGCTCCCACATGCCACCCTGAACAGCAATTTCAACCCTAACCTGTCTAACCTTTAGCAAGCTGGAGTGAGATATACACCAGATTCCATTTTAATGCGTGCATATGTCCATTGAACCGCATTAGTGTTGCGGATCTTTTGTACTACAGGATATGGTGCATCATTCATCTATGGGAGCTTAATGGAGAATAAAATTCAGTAGCAACCACACCACCTTGCCAACCTCCCATTGTAAAGTTCAGTGGTATTGAAGACACTCCTATAAATGATACACTTCCTTAGCCGTTTTTACCATATAATGCCTCATTTAATTTGCAGTTGTCTTCTTCCTGTGTGACCAGCTCCTATCTTATGAGTCTTTATCCTCTTGTGTGAAGCATCTAGGCCATCATGGATGGCGAATTTTGATGATATATGACAATACCATTCATGTGACTGATCAGAGGAGACCCCACAAATTTGAAGTGATCGGTTTATTCACGAAGACTAAGGACAATTCTAGAACTAAATGTCACAGAGAGATAAAGGACACTTAGCATAGTTAGGTTTTATAGTTTTCTAGATGGACTGTACCATAAAGGGGGTTCTCTAAGTTAGTAGCTTGGTCAAAATTGGTGTTGACTTGAGTTAGATGCACAAATCCCAAAACCTAGCCAAAATCCTTTCATAAACATCAAGGAACTTGTTTGAAGTGAAGTCAAAACTCAAAGTGTTTGAATTGGACAAGTTTTGCAAAAACAGCAGATAGCGTATTATACGCCCACCATTGCAATACAAGTTGTGAAGGTGACAGCGTGTGAAGAACCCTGAAGACAGGCAATAGTGTATGATCCGCCATTACTGTGTATGAAGGGCAGACTATATGACGTGTGATGTCAGACTTTGGTGAGCAATACCCTAGAAGGCGCATTATACACCGGCCGTCGTCGTAGTATCGGCATACTAGTTACAATAAGACGTTGTCAAGCTGAAGTTGGACAAATAGCTATGACATATTATATGCCAACCTACGGCGTACAAGTTTCAGTGAAGCAATGATTCAAAAGTTGGATTTGACCGTCGGAATGTACATGCCGTTTTATACACCGTTGATTCTAAGTGAAGTGGCGGAATATATGCCGTGTGCAGTAGTTGTTGAAAAAGTGAATTCAACCGTTTGAAAAGTGCCCAGTGTTTTAGACGCCATTGCATGAATTGCATACGGCGGAATATATGGCGTTTATGTTTTCAGTGGAGTTGTTGGCAAACGGCTAGTTCTTGGTGGCTAGCCTATATATACCCACTTGATCGATCTTGTGGCAGCTCTTTGGACCTCAGGCAAGCTGTGAGACTACATGAGAGTTGCAAGGCGCCACGTGAGTGTTTAGTGCAAGATCTTGAGTGAGATTTGAGCTAGTTAATATCCTTTGTGTGTATCTAGCTTTTAGGCTTAGTGCTGATCAAGTGAAGCTTGTGGACTTATTGTTCTTGGTGTTTGACAGCACCTCGCCGGTCTTGGTGTTGGTGGAGTCCTTGGTGAGCCCTTGGAGTTTGTGGGAGCCCTAAGAAGGAAGGATTGTACACCATGTGAAGCCCGCCATTTAGAAGATGGAGAATGGGTTATCCTTAGTGAGCACTTGATTTTTTGTGGATCAAGATGGAGGCTATACTCTTAGTAACTGCTCCAACATGGACATGGGGGAGTGTCAACTCTTCGATACCATGGGAAAAAATCATGTTGTCTTTGTGCCCTCTCTTTATTTTCCCGCATTTTTTTCAAGCATTTACTTTCCAGTATTTCTCTCTTGCAATGTCTTGATAAGGACCTATCTTAGTCTAATTTTAGCACTCCATTGAACTCTAGGTTTGGGCAACAATAGTCTTTCTAGGATTAGGTTGTTTACTTGTTCTAGAAGTTGAAAAGAAGTCCAAATTTATCCCCGTCTTGGGCCATCGATCCTTTCATTCTGTGAATTGCTAGTAGTTCAAAACCAGTGCAACATGTTAAGACGGTAGAACGAGAAAGGAATGGCAGTGTGTTCTGAATTGAGAGTAGGAGACATCCGAAAGAACCTCACCTGCAATCTCTGAATTTTTATGTATATAGGAATATAGGATGTGTCGTCCATACATTGAACGAACATGTTGGTTGCCTGCCTTTCTAGACTGAGATTTGGTACACATGTGCAAGCTGTCATTCCTGGATATGTTCAGAGATTATTTTAGCACTTGGCTCGCAAAATCTTCACCCCAAACAGGTACGCTAAGTAAGTTCGTCAAGTCACTTGCTCTTTCAGTATTGGAAAAGATCAATCCCTTGCCGACGTGCACTTTTTTCTGCATGATTTATAGCTTAGGTCGTTGACTGAAAACTTTGTAGCCACGGATAATGGCAAATGTGGTGTCGAGGAGATATGAAATGGCAGTTCAATGATCCGTAACTTATTCAATATACTAATCACAAAAGAGTGGAACATTCACAAGTTTTTCTCATTTAGAATTTTACTGTTTTCTTCGCTGTTAGTAGAATAGTATTCTCAAACGATTATGATGTCCACTAGTAACGACTGGACATCACAAACAAGCGCCACAATGTTAAGATTACTGTCGCCCGCTAGTTTAGAAAGTAGCGGTCGATTCGACCGCACGTCATTTTTTTAATGTCAATTGTTCTCTGTCTGTCTCCCTGCCTCTTCGTTTTCTTTTCGTGCGCGCGTCAGCAATACTGCTATGTTCCTTCTGATACATGCACCCACGTGACAGTTTTTCTTTTTTTCCTTTTCATTTTTCCTTCATGTTTTGTAATACCAAATATTATCCGGTATTCTGTTCCACGTGAATCAATTCCACATGAGTTCTCTTTTCTTTTCATTCTCCATGTTGTGTGCTACATAATAATCATATAATAATTGTTTCGGCCCCCTGCCATAGAAGGCCATACTGTTTAGGGTTCTGGGTTGTTGGGGGCGACTCCGTCCTATCGGGTTGCAGAAGGGTTTTTTTGGGTTTGAGGCCGACCATGTCCCCCCTACCATTGAAGCATAAATTGCTTCAGCTTCAGGCTCCCTGCTATAGAAGGCCATACTGGTTAGGGTTTTGGGTTGGTGGGACGACTCCGTCCTATCGGATTCAGAATGGTGTTTGTTGTTTGGGGCCGGTCATTTCTACCCTGCCATAGAGGGCTAAACTCGTTTTGTTTCGGGCTCCCTGTCATAGAAGGTCATTCTGGTTAGGGTTCAGCGTTAATGGAGATGACTCTATCCTATAGGGTTCAGAAGAGTGTTCGGGTTACGGGCGACCATTGTCCCCTGCTATACTATCCAACTCTTTTTGAGAAGCGTTCTTTTTGTATATTTGTATCACTAATTATCACAAAGTGGACCAGATTAATGTCCTGCTCCTTTTTTGCCAAATTATTACGTAAAATTTTTACACAACAAATGTGATAAACGAGGTACAAAATTAGCACAATTATGTAAAACTTTACATAAAAGATTTTTTGACAAACTTTTATGATAAACTTTTACATTGTAAACTTTTACATTACAAATATAACTTAGCAGCAGTACTATCAGTATTTTTAATCTAAAACTTTTATATTATTAAATTTACATTGGAAAAATATGGTGTTTTGCATGTCTTAAGAAATCTATTTTTCTTCGGCTTTGGTCCCTCTGCCATAAAAGGCCAAATTGGTTAGTGTTCAGGATTGTTGGGGCGACTCCATCCTATCGGGTTCAGAAGGATGTTTGGGGTTTAGGGCGGCCATGTACCCCTGCCATAGAAGGCTAAATTGCTTCCACATCGATCCCCCTGCGATAGAAAGTTGAACTGGTTAGGGTTCAGGGTTGTCGGGGGGCGACTCCGTCCTATCAGGTTCAGAAGGATGTTTGGGTTTTGGGTGGCTATGTATCCCTTACCATAGAAGGCTAAATTAATTCGGTTTTGGTCCACCTGCCATAGATACTGAACTGGTTAGTGTTCAGGGTTATTGGGGAGTGACTCCGTCCTATCGGGTGCAGAATGATGTTTGGGTTTGGGGCGGCTATGTATCCCCTGCCATAGAAGGCTAAATTGATCGGTTTTGCCCCCACTGCCATAGAAGACTGAACTGGTTAGTGTTCAGGTTTATTGGGGGCTGACTCCATTCTATCGGGTTCAGAAAGGTGTTTAGGGTAAGTGGAGACCATGTGCCCCCTTCTATAGAAAGCTAAACTAGTTCAGCTTTGGGACCCCTTACCATAGAAGGCTAAACTGGTTTGGTGTCGGGCCCCTGCCATAGAAGGCTGTACTGGTTAGGGTTCTGGGTTGTTGGGGGCGACTCTATCCTATCGGGTTCAGAAGGTTGTATGGGTTAGGGGCAGCCATATCCCCCGGCCATAGAATAATAAATTGCTTCGGCTTCAGGGCCCCTACCATAGAATGTCATTCTGGTTAGGGTTCAGGGTTGTTGGGGGCGACTCCGTCCTATCGGATTTAGAAGGATGTACGGGTTAGGGGCGGACATGTCCCACTGCCATAGAAGGCTAAACTGCTTCGACTTCGGGGCCCCTGCCATAGAAGACCGTACTGGTTAGGGTTCAGGATTGTTGGGGGCGACTCCGTCCTTTGAGGTTCAGAAGGGTGTTCGAGATTAGGGACATCATTACCCCTGCCATGCTATCCAACTCTTTTTGAAAACTGTTGTTTTATATATTTGTATCACTAATTATTTTTTCAATTTCTTTTTTTACTAGGACTGGCAGAACCTAGTTGATGAGACAGTAGAGTACAAGTTTGCTATATAAGTTATGCATGAAAACTTTTGAATGGCAATTTTTGATAACTTATGTATTTAAAGTTAACTAAAGTTCATTAAACTTATGTATGAAAGTTTAGCATAAAAGTTTTCATGGTGTCCGCAATATTATTTAATATAACTTTTTCATAACTTTGTCGCTTAAATTTGTAGGAAATATTTTTCTGCCTTTTATTTTATGTAATAGTAAAGTAGAAGTTTGCTATATAACTTATGCATGAAAATTTTTGTACGACAGTTCATAAAAACTTACGTATTTAAAGTTAATTGAAGTCTATAAAACTTATGTGTAAAAGTTTAGTATAAAATTTTCCACGGTGTTCGCAATATTATTTACTATAAGTTTCTATAACTTTGTCACTCAAATTAAATTTTTATGAATTTTTTTTGCTTTTATTTTAATGTAACAACAAGGTAGAATTTTGCTATATAACTTACACATGAAAACTTTTATATGATAGTTCATGAAAGCTTATATATTTAAAGTTAACTGAAGTTCATAAAACTTATGTAAGAAAGTTTAGCATAAAACTTTTTATGGTCTCCGCAATATTATTTAGTGTAACTCTTTATATTTTTAATCATTTTTTTTAAATTTTCTATTTGTGTTTTATTTATTATACTTTGAAACTTACTTTTATTTTATTTTTCCCCACCCTTTTCTTCTCCCTCTTTCCCCTATCCCGAATGTTTTTATTTCATGAAAAGAAAAAAATGAAGGCGGAAAGAGAACGTCTCAACGAAGGAGAGTGGAAAGAGAATGTTTTGTTTTATACAGAGAACCTAAGAAAGCCGTAAAGAGAATGGGTGATGTCAGAGATCGATCGGACGGAGGCTTCCGTCCGGGCAACCGTAAATTAGACGCGCCGAACAAGCGCAGATTTGTTTGTACCATTATGAAGTATGAACCTTTATGCACCACATTACTGGCACATTAATTTCTACATTGTTTACCGTACATATCAACGAAAGGTATCACAGGGCACCTCTTTTGAAGGTTCATGGCTATTGAAGTGAATGCATGAATTCTGCAAATTGTGGAGCAGTGCACCACCTACCAGCCTCCCATTGTTTAAGGCTTGAAGCATTGCCTTGAATATTTTGTACCACATCCGTCCTTAGTAGTCATAGGCTCTTAGCTTCTTCCTGTGACCTCTGTATATGTCTTATAAACCTGTATCCATGTGTGAGTAGGTATTAGCTCAAAGCCAATGCATCAGTACTGACTACCTAGTACAGAGGGAGATATATACACAAAGCCCGGTGAAGGCCAATGCATCGTTCCAGTTGGTACAAGAGAAATTTGTTGAGAGGAAGTGGTAGTAAAAACACAGTATACAGGTTGTGTGATTGCAATGAAGATGATATAGCGCATTGTTGTTAGGAATAGGAGAGGTCAGGAAGGTCGGATTCTCCAGAAAGTCTCTCAGATCAGTACCTTCCTCCACCTGGGAAGAGAAAACCATCGGCAGCTCTTCCTTGATGATTGTCAATGGCTGCGTTTGCCGTCAACATTGCCCTACCAGCATGCTGATGCCCGCTCTGTGTTTGAGTTGCGGTGTCTGTACATCATATATACAGGTTTCGTAAATATTATGTTGATATGATGATACTATGGAAGTGAAAGCGCCTTGATGATCAAGATGATTGAGGCACTGTAAGGGCGCGTCGGCGATCCAGGAGTAGGGATTATTAAGGACCTCATGCTCACTGCTCTTGGATCAAGCTGGAAGATGCATGAGTAGGGAATTGCCAAACGACCTTGAATCTTTTACAGCGATGGTTTAGCAAGCACACGCTAACCCCAGATTAGATAATGATGGGACTTTTTGAACATGATGAACACTATACCCTCGTTTTCTTATCTCAGCAATTGGACACATATCGACAGTCATTTCTTTGTCTGACACCTTAGACTTGCATGGAATGATTTTTTTTCAAATAACGCACAAATCATTAACTTATTATCCTTACAAGTTTTCACCTTCTAGCTAATACAAGGATAACGCTCTGCGAGAGGGCACTTGCTGAATCCAAGGGAGTGCTGCGTTCTAAACCTATTGACTATATCAAATGACTGATGTTTTGAACTGTTTTTTTTAATGGTGGTCGATCCGTGGCCGAGTGAGTAGACACCACCCCCATGTGCAGATCGATCGGTGCTAAACTATTAGCCATGAAGCACCAAATAATAACAAATCCATATTCAGTCACACTCTCATACATATTGACCAAAGAAAAAACATTGGGGCCATTGAACTAAGGTGCGAACTATGGGGCCATGTAGCTATACTGTTCTAAGGTGCGAACTATGGGGCCATTGAACTGCATGACTGCTAGCTGCATGCAGATATTTGTACTACAGGATATGGCGGATCATATATTTATATATAGGGGCTTAAATGGAGAAAAACAAAATTCCATTATTGTAGTGTTAAAGGCTTCATCAAGACACTTCTTATAAAAGACACACTTCCTTAGCAATTTTTTTTAATTATATATGCCTCTCATTTGTAGCCTTTTTCATGTGACCCTGTTTCTATCTTTTTTTTTGGCGAACGTGCCTTAACACGTTTTTCATTAAGCAGAAAGCAGTTACAGACACAATCTCAATGAAGCCAAGCAGAGCTTGGCCAACACGAGAGCACAAAGGAGAAAAGAAAGAGAAACACTGAAGGAACACACAACAACCACCACGCGACACGAAGCAACGGGAGACAAACACACTCAACCCACAAACCCGGACACAACCGCTCTCCTGAACCTGCAAAAAGATACAACCTCGACAAGGGGCGAAAGGTCCCCGAACCTCCAAGGTGGCAAAGCATCCACCTAGACAGCAGCAGCACGGCGACGAAGAATCAACCAAACCACACGACATGGCGGCAAAGCATCCGCCAGAGCACACGACGGCAAAGCATCCGCCAGATAACGACGGCCTAAGCAGACCAAGGTGGCAAAGCATCCACCCGAGACGAACAGCGGCCGACAATGGTGGCAAAGCATCCACCAAAGCACGAGGGGCGGCAAAGCATCCGCCAGACAACGATGGCCAAAACAGCCCGAGCGAGGTGGACGAGATGAAGCGAATGCAGGTGCAGAAGAAGAAGAACCCTCCCAGAGGAGAGTAGGCGACCACCACGAGGGCCCCACGACCGCCCGGGGGAGGGAGCCTCCAGCCACGATCCAAAAGAGACGACAACAAGAAACCGCAGAGCTTCCAAAACAACGCCTCCAGGGAGGGGGCGACGCCACAGGCGCCGTCGTCGTCCGACCAACACGGTCAAGGTTTTCACCCGGAAAGCTCCGAGGAGGGGAGGGAAGAGGGGGAAAGAATGACGCCTTCAAGAAGGTAAGCGGCGCCGGGGGCGTCGCCGTCATCGCCCCACAAGCAGGCACGGCTTTCGCCAACCCCGGTTTCCCTCCCCGAAACTCGCCGTCGCCACCAGAAGCACAGGGACCGCTGGGCGCCAGGGAGCCCAGAACCAGCAGGCCGGACCTCCCGCCGGCCGGCGGATGGGCCCGGCACGGCACGAGGAACTGCAGCGCGCGAGGCCGCGGATGAAACCACCACACCCCACCACGCGAAACAGGGGAAGCCGGAACGGGGCGGCGCGGGGACCCCGGACGGCGGCCAGCGCACCGAAAGCACACCGGACCCCAACCCGGACCGACCCGCGTCGGCGGCCAACCAGCAGACAGACCCCGAACCGGGGACGCGCGAAACCGGCTGCGGGGAGGCAGCCGTCCCCCGGCCGTGAAGACCCCAGCCGGCGGAGGGCCGGGGCGAGAACGGGCCGACGAAGGGATGAGGCGGCAACGGTACCAGCAGCCGCCGCCCGGCCGGGCCGGACCGGCACAGACCGCCGCGCCAGCGACCATCCCCAGAGGGACCAACCCGAAGGGCCGCAGCAGCCCCACCACCGCACCGGCAGCCCCAGGCAGCCCCACACCGGCGGGGGTCAGGGAGGGGCCCCCATGCCAAAGGATGCACAGATCCGGGCATGGGGGAGGTGGATCCGCCGCCGCCGGACGACGACCGCCGGCGACAGACACGAACGGCGGCGCCTAGGGTTTGCGAGGTGAGAGGGGAAGGGGAGAAGAAGGGGAACGGGGGGATACGACGCGGGGGTTGGGCCGACTTCGGCCGCCACCGCTGTCCGCCGCCGCCGAAGGAAGACGCTGGCGGCGGCGGCCGCCGGAGCCAGGTGGAGGGTGGCCGGCGGCGGGGCGAGGAAGTACCCTCCGAGTCGCCCAGAGGAGCGACGCGGAGGGAGCGGAGCAGGAGTTCTGGCTGCTGACCGAGGTCCAAAGTTCTCTGTTTGTATCTTATAAGTCACTTTCCTTATGTGTGTGATTAGGGCAGTAGCATAAACCACTTGTGATACCTGGCCCCATTGGATATGGCCCAGTTGTGGCCCATGAGTGGAGGTGCACATGTTTAGTACCACATTGCTAGTTGAGCAAGGGTGGAACCAGCTTATAATCCTTTGTCCACAAGTCATAGCACCTTTGGGTTAACCCTTTTACACGAAGCGAGGACGAAAGTGTAAGCATTGTGCTATGTGTAAGTGGGCGAGCTCCTACGGAAGGGCGGCACTGTGCGGTGTTGGAGGGTGGGGTGTTACACCACTGCAACAAACTAGGCATGTAGAAAGAGAAAGGAGTGGCAGTGTGTTGTGAATAGGAGACCTCCGGAACAACATCACCTGGACCTCTACGAAGACTCGTGCATGCTGGATGTGCCACTACATGTCGAACAAGAAAGTTGTGCAGGCATGCCTACCATCACAGACTAAAATTTTGCAGGCATGTGCTGTCGTTCTCGGAGAGGTCCAGAGGTCATTTTCGTGCCCGGTCATCAACTAAGTTGCTCTTCCACTCTTGGAAAAGATCTCAAGTTCAAGCCCTTGTCCATGGGCTCAGAATGCACGTTGTCTCCATGATTTCTAGGTCGTCTACTGAGAATGTTGTAGTCACGAATAATGGTGAATCTGTCATCGAGGGGATTAATATGTGCAATGGCATGTGAATGATCCGAGTTACTTGTTATATCTCTAAATTATAAGCACATAGAAAGGAGAGGAGCTTAATTTATTTCCACCAGTTTCTCTGGTTAAGAATTAGATTTCCTAGCTGGATCCTGGATATGTTTGATCAAGACCTGGCCACATCCAGGGTTGTAGAGCACCGGTGGTCTCTCTTCTCACTTCAGAGCAGAAGGCGCCAAAATCCTAGGCAAAGCATTCCGACTTGTCCACGCACTAAAGAACATATATCACTCACTCACTCCTCTCAAATCAGTGGAAGTATTACAAGACATGAATATGGCCACTGAAATTAATGCATTAATTAAGTCTGTTGCTGGCACATTTTTTTTTGTTTCAGTTCGTTCATATAAAACACCAGCCCTCCCAGTGAGAACTTTGTAGTGAAGATATAAATGACAGTGAGGAGCTAGGTATGGAATTGCAATATATAGTTAGCGATGCAGTGCACTAGGAATAGGAGGCATCCGGTAGCACAACCCCTACGCTCCGGTGAGTTCTAGTACTGGATCCGGGAAATCGGCAGGACCAGGAATCCATGTGTGTGCATAGACCAGCCAGTTGTGGAAGCTCTTGTTGATGTCTTAGGACTGGACCAGAAGTGCACGTCTACAGAGGAGCTTGAGAGACTGTGGTGTTGCTGTAGGCATATTCACTACCAGAGAACTCGCCATCGGTCCACCCTCATAGGTACCGGTTATTAAAGACCCGGTACCAATGCTTGCATTGGTACCGGGTCTAAATTTTTTGACCCCCGAGAACCATCTGGTAACACGACCCGGTACCAAAGGGTGTCCTTCGGTACCGGGTGGTGTTACCACCCGGTACCAAAAGATTTGAGACCCTTTGGTACCGGGTGGTAACACCACCCGGTACCGAAGGACACCCTTTGGTACCGGGTCGTGTTATCACCCGGTACCGATGCCTCCCGTAAAACTTTTTATCTCCATCTCACTCTTCCCTCCCACAAACACTCCTTATCTTCTTCTGCTCCTCCCTAGATGCAGAGGTCGCAGGGCGGCAGGGGGGCGCGGAGGCCGGCGGCCCGGCCGGCAGCCCTGGCAGCGCGANGATGCCCTTGACGTGTCTCTCCTCAGCTGCTGGGTGCTGTAAGTGCTTCATTTATTTCTATATTTAACGTCTCCTATGTATTGTCAACCTATTATTAAACATTTATTTTTTTAAATTGTATCCTGTAGAATGGAGATTGAAGAATGCAGGAAAAACTCATACTTCCACTTGGGCTTTATCGACCCAAAAACTGTAAACCAGCATATGTTACTAAATTTTTATGAAGACACAATGAACAACATTGACAGATTCTTACGTGTACAACATTACAAGACAATGATTCTATTTTCTTACAACTTTGGGTGAGTACTTTTACTGTCTTGTGCATCTTTTAGTTTTCTTCCTAACATAATTTTTATTTCAATTGATGTGACTCTTGGTACAAAACTTGCATGTAAATAGGTTTCATTGGATATTATTTGTTATACAACCGGACATAAGCTTGTTGACCATCATGGACTCATTGAGGGGACCACGGACGCGTACCAACCAATGATTGACCTCCTTCAAAAGTAATTTTCGTCCTCGCACTATTATTCCTCTTTAGCTCAGCCAAGAATTCCATTTATTTCATATGGTGTGCGCAGGTGTTGGAAAAAGTTTCGTGCAGAGCAAAAAGGTCCATTCAAGGAACAACTTGGTATCAAGGGAGACTTTCCGGTAAATACTACTATACATAGACCAACATCTCTTTTTTTGTTTCATTATCATGATTATGCATGTAATGACTTGACCATTTCTCCTATAAAGTGTTATAGGCAGAATCAAGGCACCAATTTATGTGGATATTATGTCTGTGAGTACATGCACACTCTTGTAGGGCATAAGACGATCGTCACTAATTGGGACCTGACGGTATGTTCCATTTCCATTGAAATGTATATGTATGTATGCATGCATGTGAGTCATAAAAGCTATTATTTATATTTTTCTATTAACCACATCCTCAGATGAAGACAATGAAAGATGAGATCTTACCGGACCAAAGAGTCGCGGCGATTCAAGAGACACTCTGCGGATTTATAATCGATGAGGTCGTGAGCAAGACAGGGGCGTTCTGGTGGGATGGACACGAGCCCGATACAAGGAGCAAATATTAGGAATTTTGTATATGCTCCTTTGAAATCTTGGTGTAAATATTAATATTGAAATCTTGATGTAAATATTAATATTAATCTTGGATTTATCAAAATTTGTTTTATTTAAATATATATAAGTTTAATATTATTACTGTATATATTAATATCAGTATTAATAGTTTAATGCATTAGTGACGTATAACTAATACATATATGGACATATACGTATATTATTATACAGGTATAATACGTATCTCTGTATAAAAGAAACCAGAAAAGAAAAAGAAAAAGAAAACAGAAAAGAAAAAAAAAGCCCTTTAGTCCCGGTTGGTAATACCAACCGGGACTAGAGGGGCTCCACCATGGGCGCCGCATGGAGACCCTTTAGTCCCGGTTGGTATTACCAACCGGGACTAAAGGTGGCTTTTAGTCCCGGGTAAATACCCGGGACTAAAGGCTGGGACCTTTAGTCCCGGTGGCGTAGTCCCGGTTGCGGAACCGGGACTAATGGGAGTTGCCAACCGGGACTAAAAGCGGTTTCTCTACTAGTGATCTGGAACTACATGAGCTATGGTACCGAAAGCGACTGGTATTGGGAACATAGAAATGAATATACTCCCGGGTTGGCTCGTGTGTCTGGAGCAGACCGGCAGAAGCTCCTAAAGATTCAATTCCTCAGAGAACACAACACTGTTGCACGTGTCGCCCGCTCCCATGCATGGAGCCACTCCTGGAAAACGCTCTATCCGTACCGGTTGGTTAGGGCCATAGTAACCGGTTCTAGAACCGGTACTGCGCAACCGAGACTAAAGTGCTCGGTCTTTGGTACCGGGTCCAGAACTGGTACCAATGGCGGCCTTTGGCACCGGTTGGTGGGTACCAAAGGGCCCTCTCACGTATGCTACGGGGGTGGCCTTTTGATACCGGTTGGTGTTACCACCCGGTACCAAAAGGTGTTTTTTTCTTTTTTTAAATATTTGATGTTTTTGTTTATTAGATGCAATTCGTCTACGTGTGTACGTACGCGTCATATGTAAGTACGTGTGTAGTACGCGTCTATGTCTTACACAATCTTTCACGCAATTGAAATTATCACAGCTATATATATATTACAGAAGTTACATATGCACAAGTTCTTTACAATTGACGAGCAGAACTAGAAGAAGGGGCGGAAAGGGAGCGATATTGAGAGATATCACGTCCGTCATGGTGGTACTCTCCGTTCGGATTTATAACTTGGTCCATAACGAATCCAAATAGTTGGTCGCAATAGCTTGCTTTTTCTCTCATTGGGAGCCCTTCATGGTAAAACATCATCTTCATTAACCACAAATGACAACATTTTAATCTCATTATCCATTGGATAACACTAGGTCATACATATTACAGAACAAGTCATATGTAAGTATGAATTGTTTGATTTCATACCATGAGTTCTTCGTTAGTCGTTTTTTTGGAGAAATAAAGGTATGGATCCACTGGCAGACGTAGTATCCGCATAGATTCATCCCTTGTTCCTGTCTGGCACACTAAAAGTAGAGAAGAATAAAGTTAGCCATGACAACTATATATTAGTGTGATTTTACGAGATATGCGGGTACTCTAGGCACATACCCGAAAGTCCGTCTTCACATCCAATTTTTCTTTGAAATTTCCTCAAACATTTGCACGGAAACGTGTCCATGCCATGTCAATCAGGTCTAAAACTGGTTGGTAATCCTCTTGTGATTTCCGCATTGAGTCCAAGACAAAAATATGACTGGTGTTTATGATGATCACAAGGAGTATCTAGTGGAAGCTGTAGATATATATAAATACATGCACAAGTATTGAGAAAAAAGTTTTAAAGTTATACATATATAGAGAGAAGTACTCACTTGAAATTGTATGGCAAAAGAATGTAATACTTGCTTCTTTATCTCTCCAGGTACAAGTATATGTTGTCCACCGTCTGTAGTGGCTTACCGGATACAAGTACGGCATTTACCACGCATGGATCCATGAAGCCGACATCATCATACGATTTTTCGCGGCATGTATGGATCTCCATCCTACATGACAAGAATAGATTGTTATTGTTGCAAATTGTAATTAAGGAAGCAAGTATTGCGAGAATAGATTAGTGAAACAAACTTACACAACCCAGTAGCTCATCAATGAGAGGTCTATGGCATCTTGATGGTACAACATATACACATCCTTGAAATCCAAAATTAAGAGAGCCGGCCCACGGAAGTAATCACGGTCTTGTATCAAAACATTGAGTATCAGTCTACCCTGTTTGGACACCTTCATGTACCACGTATGGAATCGGCACGCTTGAGTGGTAAGTAGCTTCATAGAATATGGGGGCACCATTGGTTCGCCATATCGAAAATCCCAATGTGTCACTGGTGTTGCCTTAGGAATTTCACCCTCTAAAAGTTCTGACGGTGAGAGGCCCGTATCCGCGACCATCCGAGCAAGTGCTTCGTCGTCAACATCCTGTTGCACTTGTGTCCTCCTAGCAGAGCTCTGACCGACTTGTTTCTTCTTAGGAGTGGCCGCCTTCTTCCCCGAGGCTCCACTGCTGGCTTGTTACTGCTGACCAGCGGCCGTTTTGTTACCAGAGCCTTCACTGACTTGTTGCTGATGCGACTTTGCAAGCTGGCGGTCGTAGTCAGATACTAAGAATCTCTTCTGATTCGCCGCGCTCATTGATCTAAAAAAGTTCTTCGCTTTCGGATCTATTTTTACCGGCTTCTCTGGCTCATCTGGTTTGAAATGTTCTATGACCTGGGTTTTGACCACCAAAGTGGGTTCCTTGTCAGTTTGGTCATAAGGTAACTTCTTTCTTATGGAGGCCAACTTTTCTTCTTCGGTAGGCTCTTTTTCCACCGTTTGATGTAGCTTTTTCTGGTGAGTAGTCCGCCGTGGCGGCGCAGCTTGGCGCTTTGGGGCATGCCATGCTGGTGGAGGAGACATGTGTGAGCCAACATCATCCCTACCTGGAGGTGGTAGCTCTGGCTCATCCTCGTCCCTTCTTGAAGGTGACGGTGGCTGCGGGGGATCCCTGCGTGGAGTAGATGATGGCCCTTGACTGCCAACTTTGACGTAATGCTTCTTCCATAGAATGATACTGCCGTGGGCAGCATCCGCTAACATCCTTTCTCCATCGCCACCTTGGATGTCGAGCTCCAAGTCATCATATCCTTCACAAATTTGCTCCACCCTCACCTTGCAGTAGCCACTTGGAATTTGTGCTTCACGAATAGTCTGCCCTTGCTCCACCGGATAAGCCATACCGTAAGTCACCTTAGTGGATAAGTTCCTGCATGGTTATGAAGCTCACATGGCGTACGCAGAGTGATTTCGTCCACTGGATAGCTTGCACTGTCATCCCCCGCATCGGCAGGTGGGAGCTCCGTGGAAGCAACACTGCTTCGACGTTGGGAGGGCGGGCTAACACAATCAGCTGATCCAACAGCTGGTACAAGTACTCCTCCCGGCACCGTCTCCTAAGCAAGTATATGTCAACCACCTTCTTCGAGATGCGATAATCCTTCTTATTCTCACAGACCTTGCGTGGATAGCATATAAAACCCGAGGTCGAGTTAGCCTCTGCCGCATCGAGGAATTGATGAACGCCATTAATGAAGTCAGATGAGCGTCTATCCGCGTTGTACATCCATTGCCGATTTATCTATTCACAAAATACAACAAAAAATATGTAAATATCATTTCAAATATAAACATCATTTGAAGTCTCTAAAAAGATGTAATTCTAAACTTCATGATAAGCCTAAATATGAATATCATTTATAATCTCTAAAAATCATAAGAATATTAAATATGAACATCATTTGAAGGCTATAAAAAGATGTAATTCTAAAGTTTGTGATAAGCCTAAATAAGAATATCATTTATAATCTCTAAAAATCATAATAAGCATAAATATGAAAAACATTTAAAGTTTCTACAAATAATCAAAAAATCTAAACAATGTCTAAAAATTTGTGCATCATCTCTACACATGCAACAAGTAACTATATGGTGATTCTCCTTTACAAATTCATAATAAAAATGATGATTAAATCTAAAATCTCCTATTTCTATCCATTCCACAAAATAATAAATTACTCAAAATATAGAGCATGAAATAGACCATGCTAACCGTCAAAAGAGAGAGGATGAAGTTGCTAACCTTCTAGCGGACTTGGTTTGCAAAATCTCCAAAAGTTATGGAAAATTTGGGCATGACCTCCCCCAACCCGAGCTCAATGGAGGATGAAGAAATGAGCCATGGCTCGGGCTGGGAGAGAAAGAAGGGGATTTATACATAGAGCCCCTTTGGTACCGGTTGGTGGCACCAACCCGTACCAAAGGGGCTCATATTGGTACCGGTTGGTGCCACCAGCCAGTACCAAAGGCCCCGAGGCTCATTGGTACCGGTTGGTGGCACCAACCAGTATCAGTGCTTGCATTGGTACCAGGCCTTAAACAACTGGTACCTATGAGGGGTGACCGATAGAGTGTTTTTTAGTAGTGAGCAGTTGCACAACATTGTAAGAATAATGACCCCATGTGTCGTTATATTGTAATTTATGTGACTGAATGACGATATAGTCATTGGGACTAACAAGTTTGTTAAGTGCTATTCATAGGAAGTTAGGTCCTAAGAATTATTCCAAACACTACTACACAAATAATTTATAAGTGCTGGTGAAATTGGTTTTTAGGCGCGGGTCGGAGGCCCGCTCTTGCTTTTCTCGCCTAAAAATAGCGTGTCTGCAGGAGCGGGCCTCGACCCACTCCTAGAAATCGATTTCAAGGAGTAGGTCATGGGGTCACTCGCTCCTAGAAATCGACTTCAAGGAATGGGTGATGCATCAATTTCTAAAAAAACTTTTAAAAATCATAAAAAATATAAAACAGAAGAGAAAAAAGAAAAAAACAAACCAACCAGCCAACACCCACTACTACGACCTATTTATATGTGTCGACATGGTTCTGAACCCGACATCTGAGGCCTCGCGTGTAACCACTCACTCCACTGCACTACACAGTCAATTGTGTCTCCATATCGTATTCTATTGTTTTGTATTAGTCGTGGAGATCATTTGTAGGTCTGCGCTACACAGTCAGTTGTGTCTCCATATCGTATTCTATTGTTTTGTATTAGTCGTGGTGATCATTTATACGTCTGTGCGGTGGCATCACCCGCGCCTACAAATCGATTTGTAAGTGCGGGTAGTGCCATCACCCGCACCTACAAATCCACCATTTTCAGGTGCGGGTGATGGGGCTAACCGTACCTGTGACCATTTCCAGGTGCGGTTGGCACCAAGGCCCGCACCTGGAAATGGATTGGAAGGTGCGGGAAAAGTGCTACAGTGTCATCCTACTTTTAAGAGTGCGTGCAACAATTTCATTTGCGCTTACAAAAATATCACGCCGCACCGACATATGTTTTCTGCAGTAGCGAAAGCATAGCCAAAAACCAGAGATAATATTATTTTAGAGCATCTAAGACATAGTATTGGCAAGAGAAATCAAAGAAAGGGTTTAATAATTGATTGAATAGTAGCAGCCTGCAGAGAGTGTACACAGCGTACAGTATGCCAACTATCAGCGTACATGTTGAGAAGCGTATGATGTGTGAAGAATCGTGAAGATTGCTAACGGCATATAATCTGCCATTACTGTTTGCATGAAGGACGGATTATAGGGCATCTTGGATCAAGATTGGGTCAACTTGGGTTATCAATACCCTAGACGACTTATTATACGCCAACCATCGGTACAGTATCGGCATACACGTTACATAGGGACCTTGTTCGGCTCAAGTTAGAGAAAAGGTTACAATGTATTATACGCGGACCATACAAGTTTCAGTGAAGTAACAGATCAAAAGTAAGATTTTGATCATTGGAAAAGTATACGGCGTATTATGCACCGTTGAGTCTGAGTGAAGCGGAAAATATACGGCGTGTGCAATAGCCGTTGGAAAAGTGGATTTAGCCGTTTCAAAAGCACATGGCATATTATACGGCGATGGGGTGAAGTGCACAGCATAATATACGGTATTCACAATTTCTGTGTAGCTTTTGAGCAACGGCTAGTCCAACCTTTTGGGCTACATATACCACCTCCAATCGGCCATTTCAAGCAGCTAGAGTCCATATGAAGTTCATCCACAATTATAAGACATCCAAGCCACCATTTATACTATATTGATCATCCATAGTGAGTGGGAGAGCTAGAATAGGTCTAGTAAGAGAGTTTGCAAAGTGTTGAGCCTTGTACTTGGTTCTTGAGTGAACCAACCCTTGTAATCTTGTTATGCCGGCCCAATGGAGTCTTGTTGACTCGCCGGCAAGTCTTTGCCCCTCCGGCTTGGTGTGGAGCAGTGTTGACGGTGTTGTGCGGGGGATGAAAAGAGACCCCTCCTTGTTGGAGAAGCTCCGTAGTGAAGATAGCGTCCAGATCTCCGAAAGAGTGGGTTGATGAGAGCAATGTCTTAGTGACTTGCTCATCATCCCTCTTGGGGAGATGTTGTAAATAGTGTGAGGCGGACGATCCAAATAAATTTTTAGGGAATTTAAATAGTGTGATGGAGATAATACTTATTGACCCAAGTTTATGAAAAGCTAGCGACTAAGGCTGTCCGCACTGCAATACGGGACAACATCCTTCAGGACGGATTTAGCGTAAAATCGCCCGCAGCGGAGGACTGTAAACCATACGCTATCCTTCCGGACGGCCAGCGGTCCGCTATTCCCAGCGGAGTAGCGGATGCCCGCTACGGGTCGATGTGGCACGCGCAGCCCAACCACCGCCGCAGAAACCGCCCGCGTGGGCGAAGGCGACCAGGAGTAGCGCGCGCGGAGGCGGGCGAGGTCCGTGGTGATGTCCATGGCTGCCGTCGCCGAGGGAGGCCGAGGAACAGCAATAATCCGGTGATGTCCCTCAGCCGCCGCCCGGATTTCACCGCCGTTCACGGCCGCTGCTCGGATCTCGCCGGTCCCTTCGCCTGGCTCCCACGCCCCGGAGGAAGAATCCGCGCCGCGCCCTTGCTCTGGCTGCCTCGCGCCTCGCCGCAACGCCCGCGGGGAGAGAGAGAGGAGGGGCTAACCGGGGAGGGAGAGCTCCACCGATGCGCCGAGGAGCGGCAGAAGCCCCGCCGTCCGCCCCTCGCCCTGCGGAGGAAGGGGCCGGCAGAGGAGGCAGCAAGGCGCATGCCGCGGCCCGCCGGCCGACCCTGCTCCACACCTCACCGCGCCGCCCGCCGGCGGAGGAAAGGGCCGGCGGAGGAGGCAGCAGGCGCATCGGTGGGGAAAATAGGAAGAGAAAAAGGAAAAAAGAGAAAATGAAAAAAGTGAAAAAGAAAAAAGAAAAAAGAAAAAAGAATAACCATTATTATTTAATAAAAAGTTGTATTACTAATTATTCTCATCTCATGATTTTGTGTTATGAAGAAATGTGTTTGTTGAGAGTAGATGGTAGTTGGAGATGGTTGAATAAAATATAGGTAGTTGGTATAGAGTATGAGATATAGAGGATGATGGGTGCGGGAGAACTGGATATAGAGGAGAGAATCACGATGACTAAGACAGAATATTCCTTTTAGAGGATGAAAATAGAGTACGACGAGTGTGGATAGCCTATTGAGCACACGCTATATACATGAACATTTCTCGGTAACCTATCATGCATCATCTCTCTCCTGACTATGTCAAGGCCAGTACTCTATATGTGCACTTAAAATATTGAGCCCCGGAACAAGAATAGTATAGGATTCGTGGGTTCCATGTGCGTAGAAACAGTGGACATAGTCAGTAGACATGGGGGGCTGCAGGTGCAGTCAACATGATTAAATGCTCGCCGCCGTCTGAAGTCTGTGCTTGCTCCCTTCATTCAGGTTGGTTGGATTAGAAGTGATTTACTCCCGGATGGGTGTTGAGAACCAGAGAAGTGGTAGTGAACCACATTTTCAGTAGAACTTCTTCACAGCTGTGCATAATTCATTCCTTTTGAAAGAGAACTACAAAGAACACAAAACCATGACATGTATTCAGTTTCCTTTATGAATTTTCTGCAGAGCTTGAGTTTCCTTTACATTTACAACCCGTATTCACAGAGTCATTTCTCATGGTTCAAGTGTTCTTAAATGCAACATTACAATATCATCAGCTATTTTCCATCATGGCATCTCCAAAAGCATTGATAAGGTTTAACTGATGGCCTTTGATGCCAAACCCAGCAGTCAATTTCTGCATCATTGCGACAAATTTGTTGTAACTATGCACCCATTGCCACATGACCTTTGTCCAGATGGAGATAAAAGGATGATCAGGTGACAGAGCTTTCCTCAATACATAATGTGATGGGACTAATACGTTTTGAACAAGGCTGAGGAAAAGCTAGCGACCGATCTGCACATGCTATGTAAATGAACATTCCTCTGACTCTCCACTATATAAATACACCTCGGGGCCTTAGCCCCAGCACAGGAATATATAGCATAGAATTCAGGCCGCAAGGGTCGCATGATGCTACAAAAAGATGAAACTGAGCCACCATTTTTGAGCTTCGTGTGGTTCAGTGCGCTCCATGTGTAAATACAATGGACCTAGCTAGTAGGGATGGGGGACATCAGGAGACCTTGCAAGAATGGTTGCTCCCTCCTGTGCGCCGAGACAAGTGGCCAGAACCAAAGATGAAACATCTGGAAGATTAGTTCGAGCTAGCCATTGGGATACTGTAGGAACCCCGCCACAAAGAAAACTTGGGTTCTGTTGAAGTCATTGGAGTGTTTTCATTGATGATGTGGTGCTTGTGCTTTTATAGTGTTTTCATTAGTTATCTTTCGGAAAGAAAATGAACTATGCAGAGCTGTCACCTACCTGTAACACTACTGCAAAACCTGTCGGTACCCGTTCTAGACCATTATAATCGGTACCATGCAACCGAGACTCTTTGTACTTAGTACTGGTTATTAACAGGTACTAAAGGGGTCTTTGGTACCGATTGATAACACGACTTGGTACCAAAGTTATTTGAGTAAAAAAATTTTTAAATCCTTGGGTGGCTCCCACATTTTAAGTCACAACTCACATGATTTTTCCTGCAAAAATGTGCACATGCGGTGCGCGGGGTTTGAACTCGAGACCTCTTTCTTTGCGTGTTGTTTTTTTATCATTGGGGGCCTAGATGCTTTTCTTTTCAATTAATCCGTGAAAGACCCTTTGATACAAGTTTGTAACAAGACCCAGTACTAAAGGGTGACTTTTAGTACCGGGTCGTGTTACAAAACAGTATCAAAGCCACAAGAGTCATTAGTATTGGGTGGTAACACCAACCAGTACCAAAAGTCACAATTTAGTATCGGGTGGTGTGAGGACGTAGTACTAATGGATCATCGGGGCCTACCAAATTTAGACCCGGCATCAATTGGTTTTTAAAAACCGGTAACAATATCGTGTATGAAAAGTGGTTTTCCACTAGTGTAACATGACAATGTCGGTATTTCACTGCCAAGTAAGGCTAAATAAATATTTCGGTTCCTTATTTCCAGTTGGCATCAATACATAGGAACGTACCTGTTGACGGTCCATAGACGCGCCAATTGTGAACCACAAGCGCACGGATCATCGTAGCTTTTTCCCTAGAGTATTCTATCCAAGGTTTATCAATCCGTGGATCGACAATGAACTACCTAGGGTTTTCCATCTAATCTAATGGATCTATTCCTAGCGTTAAGCATAGATTGCATATGAGAGTAAACCTTTATGATATGAGTGGGTGTAAAGGTTGATCGCATCCCAAAGTATAGGCAAAGATAACATAACCAGGGTCAACGAAGGCCTATTCGTCTCTTGGTACAACTCTTAGTCAAAAAGTGATCAGAATCATAGATTGCATCTCAACCAAAGGTACCCGAGTCTTCTCTCCGAAAGGCGGCTCGTAAGCGGCCTACTTTCCAATGGTCACCGCCGCGGGGTGCATGCCAACGCCTAAGGTTTCCCAAAGCTTTACCCAACCAACTAGCAAGTGCTCGAAGAGCTTCCTCTTGTAGTGGCTTGCGACAACTCCCATTGCACTCACCATTGATCCAACTCAACATCATGTCATCGCTAGAGCCTTTCCCTCCGTCATGCTGTCACCACACCGGGGTAATCGACGGACTAGCTAGAACACGCAACTTCAATGTATCCGTAAGATATGGACTAATCACCACGATTAGAACTAATCTTACTAAGAGCATACGGCCGTCGCACATATGAATACAAAGCATCAAAGAAGTAGACCAAGGTAGAGACAACTAGAATAAGGATTAGATTGGTATCACCATCGTGTGTGTACATACCCCTATGAATCTTGGGGCTTGACTCTTGAGCTCCGCCGTGGCACAACCGCGCAGGGAGGCAATGGCGGCTAGGGTTGGCCTAGGCCATGCCCTAGGTACCTTCGAAGACTTGCAGCGACCCTCGTCTCCCTTTGGTGTATGCCCTAGTTTTCGCCTACTACTGGTGGATTGATGTGCGTGGCTTCGGGGTACAGGGTCTATAAATAGTCTGAGGAAACCCTAGCTCGAAGGAGAGGTCGAGGCGGCGTAGAAACCACCCAGGCCGGCCAGCCTGGGCCTCTGGGCCGGCCGGCCCAGGGCATTTTTGTGGCCCCTCGGCCCCATCTTTTGCGTGCAAGCTTCTAGTCCCTCCAGGAGTTGATTTGCCAATGCATGTGGGTATTTGCCGTCGGTTTCTTTGGGATAAGATTGGGTCTTGATGTCTTTCCATACGTCTGCCTGATTTGCCTCGATCCCGAAGTCATCCGACCTTATCTTCAAGTGTTTGCCCTTCCATATTCTTGGAGGTTGGTTCACCATAGATGAGAGCGAACAAAATTCGAGTCACATGGCCTTCATTCCTCCGCTCTATGCATGATCTTGGTCTTTGTCCAAAAGTACTCATTTATAGCTCAAAAACCTGCGTAAACCAAAGTCCTCCAAAAATACATGCATATGCCAAAATGGCGTTATTTCAAGTGCCAAGTGGCGGGTTAGTATATGAATTGGTCCCAAAACACCACTTAAATAGCACTAAAAGTGTGTCGCTAACGAGCGTCAACAATCCCCCATGCTTAAACCTTGCTCGTCCTCGAGTAATTCCAAGATCTTTGCTTAACAAGAAAATCAGCATTGCCTTTCAATATCTTCCCTGCACCTAGTTATAAGCAACAAGACACACTGCTCTCAAGTATTTGGCATTTAAAGTTCAAGTTGTGACCGGCTACTTTTCATTATGGAAGATAAACTAGCAATAAAAAACAAGCCACAATAATAATAAATGCAATGCTCTTGAACTTAAGCGAACTTTGAACCTTTACCTTGTTCCATCGTGAAGAGTTTTCAAAAAGATGCATAACCAGCATAAGTGATATTCTCTTGCAAAAGCTCATGGGAACACTCATCTCATCAAGTTGCTCAAGCCTATACTAGATTATTTCCAACCTATTCTACTCATATTTGAAAGCGGAAGGCTTATGTGGAGCTTGGTAGGTAAAAACAATCCTAGCAAAACATTATATATGAAATATTGTCAAACTAAGAGAGAGATCTATTGGAATTACCGAGACTAGTCAAAAAGGCCATGGAGAATAAATGTTGGAAAGAGAGAGGGATGGAACACACACATTTAGATAGGTGGACATGTGCAAATGGCAAGTGGATGATCCCGAGGCACAAATGAAGTCCTCGTTATCAGATTGCACATGGTTGGAATATTTGAGTATGGAATTGTCTTTAAGGCACTATAGAATTTAATGAAGCAAAAAGAACTAAGGAGCATTTATTTTCACATCTTTTTTTCTTTCCTTTCTTCCTTTTTCAACACATATTTTTTTCTTTTTTTCTTTACTTTCTTTATGCTCCTTAGAACTTCTAGCAATTATTAGTACTTACTCAGCACCTCCCCCCATGCTTAAACGATTGCTCGTCCTCGAGCATAGAAATGGTGGCTAATGCTAGAGTAAGTATCCATCTCAATCTTTTGGAAAATGGTTTGAAGGGAGTATCTTCTCATCGAATATTGAAGCCATTGGAGGAGTAGGGGGTAGGTCGGTCGGCTCATGGTATTGAGGCCGGCCGGCCCACTTGTTGTGGCCCTCCGTTTCTTCTAATCTTTCTTCTATGCCTTGATGTCTCCCAAATTTATGTTCCTTGTGTCAAGCTCTTGATTCTCCAGATATTCCTTGAGATGATAATCCATACTCAAATTGGGTTGTGGTCAAGGAGGTAATCATAAAAAGATATTTGGGTTTAGGGTGGATATCCAGCGAAGTTTGCGAAGTTTCCGGTGTAGAAACTCACAATGCATGGATAGAAAGGCTAGCAAAAAGAGGTACACAAAATGGAATGGCCAGCTTCTTAGTCTTGAACCATAGAAATCAATCTTAATCCAACTCATCAAAATATAAGTTTGCAATTCTAAGGGTTTCATCATGAAAGATCATGTATATGTAAAGGCTTTGGTAGGCAGAACTTTGCAAGAGATTCACGAATGTAGATAGCATAAGATCAAGTTTTAAATAAAATAATACAAGGCATAAGGTCATCGGTAAACTTAAATCAAAGAGCAATATAAGGAATATGTGGGTCTAGAATTTAGTCATTTAACCTCCACAAATAAAAGAGCCGGTATTTAGTCAATTTAAGATCATTTTATAGAGAGCAAATAGTCAAGACATATGCAACATCATGTAGGTAGAACAAAGCGGCAACTTTCATCACTTTTACATAAGCAAAGGCATTCAAAATATGTCATCGTGGTGAGCACAAAGTGATGGTGATCATTTATTGAAAACAAAAATAAAACTAGGTTGTCCTCCTAGTAGCCATGTTATTAACAAGAGAGATATACAAAGGTTTCTAACCTATGGTCGATGGCATACATATATACAAGCATTAAAAAGTAGATGAACAAAGAGAAGGTTGAGGGTGAGTTACCGTCTTTTGATGCTTGTATTGGAGTGTAGCGCAGCTTCCCCCATGCTTAAGCATTGTGCTTAGCATGGAAGAAGAATCTTGAACATCTTGTGGTGAACACGATCATTGTACTTCATATGGCCTTTTCCTTTTTGTCCAACAAGTCCTCCCCCATGCTTAGCATGTTGCTAAGCGTGGAAAAAGATGGTGAACCGTCATGTGATTCTTGAAGTCCTTCCGCCATGTGTTTGGAGATTATCTTTATGCTTCTTCACCTTTGTTGCCTTAACTTTCTTCAATCTCTTCTTGTCATCAAGCCATGGTCCCAATTATTCTTCGCACTGTATCACCTCCTTGATTGTTGCCTTCGTTGTTGCCCCATCTTCCACGAATTTTTCCTCTAAGTCCAGAACAGAACATGTACTGAATCCTAACTCTATTGCAAATTGCACAAACTTCTCTTTCCAACGAGTCATCATTTGCCCAAAACGGATTCCGAACAAAAGAGTTATGCCTTTTTTAGTCCAGCACTGCAATCTGTCCCGAGCTGATTTCAGAACGCGCAGCGCCCAATATTTTTGTCGTATCTCCTTGTATGAGTCTTCAAATTCGTTGATCTTGGATGCGTTGGAACGAGAATTTGATGGAGCTTCTGAATATAAACTTTTTGTCCCTTGTACATCTCTGAACATGTGCAGAGTTTTGATGAAATCAACAGCATCACTTTCAATCTTCGGAGATGTTAACAACCTTGATTGCAACTTTGATCATGAATTCTTGGGATTCCTTCTTCATGCCTGCAAAACACTTGAAATGCACAATCTACCCCTGGGTTGCGGTCGGGAGTATAAGCAAATGCCAACAACCAATGATATCCCTAAGACCTTAACTTGTGGCATAACTAACCTAGTGAAAGAGAAAAATAAAAAACCTAATAGGTGTGCGTGTGTGCAAAGTGAGTATGCAAATGAGAGGAAAGCGTATAAACAAAGACAATGTTTACACCTAATTCTAAACACCATGTTTAAAACTAGATTGCCGAATTTCTCCATAGTCATAAAGATTTATTAACCAAGGTCAAAACACCATGTCTATCCCAAGATCAATAATTCTTTATAGCACAAGAAAAATCAAGCGCATTGCAAAGCTTATAAACCGACCAATGCAATGTAAATGCTAACAAGGCTCTCAAAACTAAATGATGATGGTCCGCGATCATGTCAAAACACCATGTTTACACAAGATTGCAAATGGAAAATGCCCATGAAGCATTAACATGGATATAAAAGCATTCATCATAAAGTTTTGTGAGAGAACCAAGCTAACAAATGTATGATGGAACGATGGAATGGATGCAAAATGCAAATGCAAAGAGTTAGCAAAAACAAGAGTTAGCAAGGTTTGAAAGGTCCTTCAATGTTGTATTCATTGAAAAGAACCAAACAACCTAGCAAACGTTCATGGGTATTCTATATTTTTGGTTTAAAACAAGAATTTTGAAGAGAGAAGTCAAGCTTAGAAAATCTACCTAAGATGGTTGAAAACAAAAAAAATAAAGGTTGTTTCATTGGGTGGAAAAACAAAACCTATGGTTTTAGGATGGCTATAGGTATGAGGGATTTTCCTAAGGGTTTAGGATCTCATGGAGAAGCTAGTCAAAGTTTTCAGTTAGAACAAGTAATAAAGATAGACTTGACTAATATGAATGGTGAGGCAAACAAATCAACACAAGTCAATCCTATCCTTGTTGATTACGGTTTTTGGCTGGGTATTAGGAAGGCTTTTGTGGCTTTAACAAAAAGTTAGATCAAAACAAAACATGCAATGCAATGCAAGGGTGAGAATAATATGGCATGAAGTGCAACACGAGGTGGATAAACACAATGACATGACATGATGGTGGTCTAAAAACAAAACAAAAGTTAGCCTAGATTAACTAGCCACAAGTTTAGAATCAAAGGGTGGTGTCATACCTCATATTTCTCTCTAAAAAGACACAAAGAAAAAGACTCTAAACACTAATAGGCACACAAAAGGGTCTACAAGTTTTCCAAGATCAAATAACAAAGTGCTCCCTCAATAACATTTAGATCATACAACATAAAGTTGTGGCATTTATTAGAGCAATGGTACAACGTTACTTGATGATTCGATTAAAGAGCACAATATAGACCGTCAAATTATATAGATAATAAACAAAAGATCGGGTTGCCTCCCGCAAAGCGCTTCATTTAAAGTCATAGAGCTAGACTTCTCACCTCGATTATGTTCATATGAAGCCATGGTCTTTCGTGCGAGAATCCGAAGTATCCATGCAGCTTGATGTCTCCTTTGTAATTCATCGTGGTTTGCTTTAAACATCTTTATGTATTGAACGTCGCCGGCTTGTGTCTTCATATGCCAATGTTCTTAGAAGTCTTCATTTTGTTCTAAGCTTCTGAATTTGATCATGTATGCTCGATGAAAGTATTGCCCAAGCTCATGTTCATTGTTGTCATCACTATCTCCTTTACCTTGTTCTCATCACGTTGCTCCCACCCCTTCTTCATGGATTTTCCCCTGAGTCCAGGATAGAAGATATACCAAAATATAGCTCTATTGAAAAGTTTGTGAAATTACCTTTCCAACGAGTGGTTATTCATCTTAAACGGAGTTCAAATGAGAGAGTTATGCCCATTTTACTTAAGCGCTGCATGCTGTCCAGAAAATTTCAGAATGCATGACCTTCGATGTTTTGATCATAACCACTTGTAGGAATCTCCAATTGACTTGATTATTGTTTTATTGGAACCGGAACTTCATGGGGCTTTTAAATATCCAAAAATATTCTGCTATTTTCTTCAGATGTTGCACAGACTTTTGATGCGAACAGTACCTTCTTGTGAATTGATCCGGAGATGTTGATGATCTTGATCTTGTGGTCTTCGGAGTGTCGTGTTGTGCATCCTTAGGCTTCAAGGTCATCACCATTGATTCACTAGTGAGTGGCATGGCTCCAATGATGAGTCTTCTCCATAGTTCTTGCTTTACCCAAGGTGTCGAGATCGTAGGGGGTTCTTGCTCTTTATGTCGATGATCTGAGCGGTTTCCTTCGTTGGTAGCATCACTCACTTAAAAGCTTCTTGAGCATCCTACTAGAGAAGATTGGCAGTGTCATGGTGCTTCTAATCTTATTGCCTCCAGTCTTGATGAACTTCAAATCATCCTCTTTTGTGCTCAAGGTCCTCCAATCATCCCTTAATATCATCATCACCTTCTCCGTTGTTTGCTGCTTCCTCTTCTTCATTGAATTCCTCTTCACCCAATATAGAACATGTACCAAAATTCTACTCCATTGCAATGTTCATCAAATTCCCTTTCCAACGAGTGCTCATTCACTTCAAATGGACTTCGGATGAAAAGTTACGCTTGTTTTGCTCCAGCACTATGTTCTGCCCTGAGCAATTTCAGAACGTGTAGTGTTGAAAGATTTTACCATAACTCCTTGTACTGACCTCCAAAATTCACGATTCTTGATGCGTTGGAAAGAAGATTTGATGGAGCTTCATGGTACCTCTCTAAACATGGGCAAAAAACTAGTCTCAATGGCAACCTTCCAGAGATGTTGATGATCGGATCGCACGACTTCTTCGGGGCATGATTTATCTCCTATAGCTTGGACAAACAAATCTCCAAGAAACATTAGTCTTAAAAATTAATGGACACGGCAGCATACCTTATTCATCTTCATTTATTTTGGGTGTGGGCATGATAGCGGATGATGGGCCACTAACAAAAGTTAGCACCTACCACTAAAGAGCGGATCTTGATGTAGCCATCAATCTTGTGGGAGCGAGTTTTGGACTTGTCAAAGTCCAAGCTTAGTGTCTAGATTTCCACCTGCTTTCAAGGACACAAACAAGAAAACAAGGGTATATGCAATAATAAAAATTAGGGTTAGTCCGAAAAATTAGATAGATCTCCCTAGGGTTCATGTTGCCGATCCCCGACAATGGCGCCAGAAAAGCTTGTTGACGGTCCACAGACGCGCCAATTGTGAACTGCAAGCGCACGGATCATCGTAGTTTTTCCCTTAGAGTATTCCATCCAAGGTTTATCAATCCGTGGATCGACAATGAACTACCTAGGGTTTTCCACCTAATCTAACGGATCTATTCCTAGCGTTAAGCATAGATTGCATATGAGAGTGTAACATACCGTGTTGAAAAATTGTGGATTTAAAAAATTTTGTTTGAATTGTTTGTTCCTACAATGTATAGGGATACCCAAATAGCTTAAGGGGAAGTCACCTGGATTGCAACCAAATATCTCAGTATATTGGGACATATTTTCTTGTACCTCACCAAAGCATTATACTTCACTCTTATGGAAGTTGATTTTGAGACCCGATAGTTGCTCGAAAGTACAAAATAATAACTTCATGCTGCGAGCTTTCTCTAGGTCATGATCCGTGAAAAGAATAGTGCCATCGGCATA
>CM014272.1:23150009-23161454 GCA_004135705.1 Alloteropsis semialata
GATATGATATTATGCTAAAATAAGTTCTGTACTTGATAGCAGTTGATTCTGGGACTATCACATTGGTACAGGGAGTCGGATTCTCCGATTTGGAAATCCGGGTCGTTTCAGTTGGTATCAGAGCCGTACTTGACCGTAGCACGCAACCCTAAGTTGGTCGTTAGCTTAAGAATATTCTAAACGCTCTATTTGATATATACCACCTTGAACTACATTGATTCTGCCCCTCATACCTTGAAATTCTTCTATCTTACCTACGTTGAATCAAATTCTTACGTAGCCTCAACTGAAGAAATTGGAACTCAATGGAAAAGTTGCTGAGAACACCGTGAACCATCAAGTATAGAGGTCCACCCTATCTAACATGCCACGAAATAGTTACATCGCTAAGTGTGCGAGATCTCTAAGGCAATAGGAGTCAGCCTTAAGATAGCACTGTATATAATGTTTGCATGCTTGAGTGAGCACTTCTTGTCGCAGTTTCTTGGTTCTTATTGTTCTTACCCTTGAGTGTAGCCTTATACAATAGTTGGTATTTACATGCCTGTACTTGACTCCATTTTTAGATAGCATGAGTGCCCTTCTACCTAGAACTGACCTCCTCTATGCCTTATAGAATATGGAAGGAGTAGTCGAAGAACAAGAGCACGTCCAAGTGAATCCAGGAAATGGACCAAGCAATGTCCAGCAAGAAGCACAACCCCTACCTGAGTCAGGCTTTGTTGAGGTGATTGCAACTCAGACCCAGATACTTCAGCGCATGACAGATGCAGTGACTCTCGGACAAGAAACACCTGAAGATAAACAGTGGAAAAAGATCAAGAGCTTTATCAAGCTGAAGCCACCCACCTTTGACCAAACAGATGATCCTTTGGAAGCTGAGGATTGGCTAGATGAAATTGAGAAAAGATTGGACTTGACCTCTTGCACTGATGAGGAGTGTGTATCACTAGCTGCCTATCAGTTGATCGGTACATCAAGAGTTTGGTGGAACGAGTACTGCAGGACCCATGAAGACCCTGCTCGTATCACATGGGAAGAGTTTAAAAGAGCTTTCTTGGAGTTCCACATTCCTAAGGAAGCTCGTGTGATCAAGGCAGAAGAGTTTCGCAATTTTACCCAAGGCACAATGAAGGTGCAGGAATATTTACGAAGCTTCACCAAGATGGCGAGATATGATCCCATACGCACAGACACTGAAGAGAAGAGGCAATATTGGTTTCGCCAAGGCCTGAACCCAGAGATTAGGCTGTATATAAGTGGTTGTTACCGAACGTTCATGCAAATGGTAAACAGAGCCATGGAAGTTGAGAAGGAAATAGTCGGAAGAAAAGGGAGAGAATCTAAGAAGAGAAAAGCCGAGTACCCCTTATTCTTTCACCCATTGCGACAACGTAAGAATGAACAAGGAGACCATGTTTATCCAGAACCCAATTATCAAGAAGAGCACAACTGGGAAAATAGTCCAGAGCAGCCCAATGTTGCAAGTGATATCAAGATTAAATGCTTCAACTGCAAGAGACCTGGACATATGGTGAGTGAATGCCCAGGGAAGAATCCACGTCGACACGCCAAGTCAGCTAAGACACCGGCAATCATGACAAGAGCACCCGTGACGCAAAGAAAGCCACCGCAAGGTAAAGCTCGAGAAGTACTGAACCATATGACCGAAGATGACGTAAAGGATGCACCCGAAGTCGTCATGGGAAGGTTCAAAGTCAATGGCACAGAAGCTTTGGTATTGTTTGATTCTGGAGCTACCAGTTCATACATTTCCTCGAAGTTCGTTGAAGGACAGACATTTCCTGTAGTACGCCGAAAGAAGCCCCTCATCACCAGCTCACCCCTTGGAAATATCAGATGTGCAGAGATGTGTAAATCAGTGAGGATCTTGATCAATGGATACGAATTCTTTGCAGATTTAACCATTCTGAAGTCAGATGGAATTGACGTGATACTTGGAATGGATTGGATGACAAAGCACAAAGGAATCATCTCATGCTCACCTAGACTTGTGTTTCTGAAGCACCCGTATGAAGGTCACATAAAGTTTGAACCTCTGAAGTCCAAAGATGTGCCAAAGATGGTATACAATCTCACCACCAAGACCTTGGAAGAAATACCAGTAGTACAAGAGTATCCAGATGTCTTTCCAGATGAATTACCAGGATTGCCACCAAATAGAGAAATAGAGTTTATGATTAATCTGGTTCCAGGAACAGCTCCCATTGCTAAGAGACCTTACAGAATGACAGCTGAAGAACTGGATGAATTGAAGAAGCAAATCAAAGAATTGCAGGACAAAGGAATCATTAGGCCAAGTGCCTCACCTTGGGCGTCACCAGTACTGTTTGACAAGAAGAAGGATGGTTCGATGAGAATGTGCATTGACTACCGCTCGTTGAATGCAGTAACCATCAAGAACAAGTACCCGTTGCCAAGAATCGATGACTTGCTTGATCGACTCAAGAAGGCAAAGTACTTCAGTAAGATCGACCTTCGATCGGGATACCATCAGATGAGGATTCGAGAATCTGACATTCCTAAGACAGCGTTCGTGACAAGATACGGACAATTTGAGTTTGTGGTCGTAACAAGTGGTTTGACCAATGCACCAGCTTACTTCAAGAGTATGATGAATAAGGTATTAATAGAAGAGTTGGACAAATTTGTTGTGGTTTTCATTGACGACATCATGATTTACTCGGAGACCGCTGAAGAGCACGCACAACATCTAAGGAAAGTGCTAGATAAGCTTAGACAACATCAATTGTATGGCAAGTTTAGCAAGAGTGAGTTCTGGATGCAGAAGGTAGCTTTCCTTGGATATGTGATGACCCCAGATGGAGTATCAGTCGACCCCGAGAAGATTGAAGCTGTATCCGGATGGAAGCAACCTAGAAATGTCGCAGAAATCCGAAGTTTTCTTGGATTAGCAGGCTACTACCGCAGATTCATTGAGAATTTCTCCAAGATTGCCAAGCCCATGACTGATTTATTGAAGACTAATGTTCCATTTGTATGGTCGGAAAAATGTGAAGCAAGCTTTCAAGAGCTCAAAACTCGACTCACTACCACTCCAATTCTGACGACACCAGATAATCAGAAGGATTTCGTTGTGTATTGTGATGCCTCCAGACAAGGTTTAGGATGTGTGTTAATGCAAGAAGGCAAAGTCGTTGCTTATGCTTCACGCCAGCTGAGGAAGCACGAAGAGAACTATCCTACTCATGACTTGGAATTAGCAGCCGTAGTGCATGCTCTGAAGATATGGAGACATTATCTCATTGGAAGCAAATGTGACATATACACAGATCACAAGAGTCTGAAGTACTTCTTCACACAATCAGAGTTGAACATGAGGCAACGAAGATGGTTGGAATTGATCAAGGATTATGAATTGGAAATTCACTATCACCCTGGAAAAGCGAATGTAGTTGCAGATGCTTTGAGCCGCAAGAGTTATTGCAATAATCTTATGGTGCAGGAATGCCAACCAGCTCTATATGAAGAGATGGAAAAGTTGAAATTGGAGATAGTAAGTACAAGTCAATTGAACGAAATGAGGATCAAGTATAATTTGGAGGATAGAATCCGACAAGCTCAGAAGGAAAGTACAGAGATTCAGGAAATAGTTAACAGAATGCAGGATGGACACCTTCCTACTTTCAGAGTTGACGAGCAAGGAACAATATGGAAGAAAGAAAGAATATGTGTGCCAGAAGTGAAGGAACTCAGGCAGTTAATCCTGAAAGAAGCTCATGATTCGAGATATTCCATACACCCTGGATGTACTAAGATGTACCAGGATTTGAAGCAACGCTTTTGGTGGAAGGATATGAAAGTTGATATAGCAGGACATGTCGCGAATTGTGACACTTGTCAAAGAGTGAAAGCTGAACATCAGAGACCGGCAGGATTACTCAAACCCTTGGATATTCCAGTATGGAAGTGGGAAGACATCAGTATGGACTTTATAGTTGGATTACCCCGAACTCAGAAAGGCAATGACTCGATTTGGGTTATTGTGGATCGTTTGACGAAGGTAGCACACTTCATACCTGTAAGAGCAGATTACAGAGTTGACAGGTTAGCAGAGCTTTATGTTGATAATATTGTGAGATTGCATGGAGCACCTCGAAGCATTGTATCTGACAGAGGATCGCAATTCACCGCTAAGTTCTGGCAACACTTGCATGACACTATGGGAACAAGCTTAGAGTACAGCTCAGCCTTTCACCCTCAGACCGATGGTCAGACTGAAAGAGTTAACCAAATATTGGAAGATTTATTGAGAGCTTGTGTTCTGACATACAAGAAGGATTGGGAAAAGAGCTTATCTTATGCAGAGTTCTCATACAACAACAGCTATCAGGCTAGTTTGCGAATGTCGCCATTCGAAGCACTTTACGGCAGGAAGTGTCGTACGCCTTTGCTTTGGTCGGAAGTTGGAGAAAGAATCTTCTTTGGACCAGATGACATCAAAGAAGCTGAAAAGCATGTGAGTAAAATTAAAGAGAATCTGAAAGCAGCTCAGAGCCGTCAGAAGAGCTACGCTGACAAGCGAAGAAGAGACTTAAGCTTTGAAGTTGGAGAATATGTATATCTGAAAGTATCACCCCTTCGAGGTACGAAACGATTCCACGTCAAAGGAAAGTTGGCACCGAGATATGTTGGACCATTTGAGATTACCCGGAAGATTGGCAAACTTGCTTACGAACTGAAGCTAACCCAAGACCTAGCTGGAGTACACCCGGTATTCCATGTATCGCAGTTAAGGAAATGTCTTCGAGTACCAGACGAGCAAGTGCCAGTGGAAGCCTTGGATATTCAGGACACATTGGAATATCTAGAATACCCTAACAAGATTTTGGACACAGCTGTGAAAGAAACAAGAAGGACTCCTATTCCTTACTGCAAAGTTCAATGGAGTAATCGCACCGAACGAGAAGCCACATGGGAGAAAGAAGCAGATCTACGACAGAAGTACCCACACCTCTTCGAGCCATAGGTAACCCTTAATCTCGGGGACGAGATTCCTGTGAGGGGGGGAGTCTGTAACATACCGTGTTGAAAAATTGTGGATTTAAAAATTTTTGTTTGAATTGTTTGTTTAAACCTAGAAGTGTGATCTCTCTCTCTCCTCTAAACTCTTAGTAATTAAATTGTGCTTTTAATTTGTAATTAGGAATAATAATTGATTGTGTGATTTGGCTTTTGTTTGGTTTCTATTTGTTGTGTGTGAAATTGTATTTGAAATCCTATTTCAAATACAAATTCAAATGCTAAACTAACCTAAACCAACTTGGACCCAAATCCTCCAACCTCTGAAATCAACCCGGCCCATCCCTTTCCTTCCCTTTCTTCCACCCCGCAGCCGGCCCACAACCGCGGCCCAGCAGGCCAGCCCAGCACCGCGCCCTGTTCCTCTTCCTTCCTCCCTTCTCCCGCACGCCGACGCCGCGCGCCGCACCGCTCCAACCAGACGCGCCGCGACACACACCACACCGCCGCCTCCGCACGCCCTTCGCGCGCGCGCCTTCCCACGGGCTCGCGCCCGCCCGATCTCTCTCCAGCCTGTCCGCAGTGCCTTCAACTCCTCGCCCACGCAATCCCCCTCCATATAAGCACCATCCCTTTCCCCTCTGCTCTCCCCAAAATCCCCCAAGGGCGGAAGCTCTGTTCCACCGCAACACCGGTGAAATTGAAGCAAGGAGGAGGTGCTGGTAGAGCCGTCCGTGGAGGAAATCGAGCAGCAGAGCCTCCCCGCGCCGGCGACCAGGAGCGCGCCGCCGAACCGGAGCTTCGCCGCGGACGCAAGGGCGTGGAGCATCGCCGCCGCACCGCACGCCTGCATCAAACCCGGTCACTCCCTCCTCATCAACGTCACCCCATCGTGAGCACCATCGCAGTCTCAATCTCTCCCTCCCATTTCATCTCGGTCTGCTCTGCTCTGCTTGCCCGGCCGTCGAGCCGCCATGGATGCCTTTGGGAGCTCGGCTCCACTTGTTCTGTGTGATCGGCCTTCGTGCCGCTTCTCCCTTCTGCAGGAAACCAATCGAGCCCTCTCCCTTCCCCTTTTTCTCTCTGTTTCCCGCTCATCGCCGTAGCGAACTCCGTGGACTCACTGCTCGACGTCGTCCGCTCCGATCCGACGCGTTCGCTTTCCCCCAAATTCCCTTCACCTTCACCTTCGTCCTGCTCACGCCACGGCCATAGTCAGGAGGACCATCCCGTGCGCATCCCGGCCTTCACCAACGAACTCCACCGCCTTGAATCCACGCCCCCATTCTCGCCACCGCTCTGCTCTGGTGCATCCGCTCCGCCCGCTCGTGGCTCGCGTGCACGCCCTGGACAGGAGGACCGGCCGTGCTCGTCACTGCCGTGCTCTCTTCCCTCGGCTCGCCAACCAACGCCACAGCCCTCTCCCCGTGTCGCCGCTGTCCAGGAACGCCCGAAGCTCGTCGCCGTTCCGCCGCCGTGGAGAGCACCCGTGCTCTGCTGTCCGACGGGGATGTCACACGAAGACCCACACGCACGCGTTGCCACACGAGCCGCAGCTGATCCCATCTCCTCTACCTCTCTCTGGCCAGTGGGCCCGGACGCCGGTGACACCGCCTTGTGGGCCCGCCTCGTCAGACCGCTCTCCACCTGCACCGCAAAAGGCCGTGGGCCGAGTCCTTGAGGCCCACGGACCTTCTCTCTTCTTTTTCTGAATCCGCAACCCAAACCGGCCCACCAAACCCTGAGGCTTTCGGCCCAAGTTCAGCCCGCTCCAGACCTTTTTCCTTTTTCCTCAACTGACCGCCGGGGCCCACATGTCATACACTGCGTGTCACTGACACGTGGGACCCACTGACCGTTGACCGTTGACTTGGTCAACGCTGACGTCATGCTGACGTCATCAGTGGCGGACCCCGCTGCTGACGTCATGCTGACGTCAGCACTGCCACGTGTCACGCCTCGGTGTTGCCACGTGTCAGCCCCTTTTCTTTTTCTTTTTCGGAATTTCAGAATTAGGATTTATCAAAGAAAATTCATAATAAATTCATCCTAGCTCAGAAAATTATGAAACCAGTTTCATAATTCTTCTAAAATCATGATCTACGCGTTAGTATAGGAGTTGAGTGCTTTTGGCTCTTCTCTGGTTCTTATTTGGAGTTTATTTGCAACTAGCTTATCGTTTATTTATCCGATTATTAGGATCCTCGGAAGATTTGGACGACTTCGTCGACTACGTCTACGACGGCTTTGACTTCACCAACTAAGAGAAATAAATTGATCTTGCTCCAGGTTCACGCCCATTCCGACTTTGAATCCTAATAGGCATTGCTATTAGAATTGCTAGCGCTTTATTTCATGTTGATGATGTTAAACCCATGCATAGCCTTTGATTATTACCTGATATCCTTGAATACCTATATACACTGTTATATTCGTGCTATGCTTGCATGTGTGGGATTAGCTGTGATCTTGATCATCTTGGCGTGAGTTTTGGGTTGGGATAAAACTGAAGAGTTTCGAACCCCCGGCTGGAGTGAGCAGACATTAACCGACCTTTTGGTCGGGGCTCGGGAGGTGTGTTGGGCACTTCCTACGGAGTACCTGTGGCGGGTACATTTGTTGTGGATATTTGGAGGAGTTGGTGGATATTACCTGTAATGGGTAGACGGGCGGACCGCGGAGTCGGATGGCCCAGTTTGGGGACTTGCTTGCTCTGGCTTAGGCCGAGTCAGTTGGACCTGGTGACGGGACTTTGTCAAACGTGCACACCACTTATCCTCATGGGGAGGATTCCAGCCATTTCTAGCTAGGCGGTACCAGATCTGTGGAGAAGTGTGTATAGGATTGGGTTGGCCGAACACCGGGATGTTCGGGACCCGGCTATTCTAGCCCTGAGTTTCCGAGACTCTCGACACCACCGTGGCCAGGTTAGAGACTCACGATCTCGGGTCCCAAGCCTGGGAATACAGTATGGTACCGTTCTGGTTAGGAAGTTATGGCTGTGGGTTGTGTCTCTAGACGGTTGCGCAGCCGTCTGCAACCCGAGTGGGTCCAGGTGTACACACTCTGCAGAGTTAAAACTATACGTATAGCCGCGTCCTCGGTCATGGACACCCCTCGATCCGGCTTCTTCTGATTAGTGTTTTGGGATATTCTACCTCTCCCCTTTTTCATAGCCTTGGGCTGGTTGAGAGCTGATAGTGCGGATTCCGGCTTGTAGCCGCTGAGATGGGAAGAGTGGGAGTCTTCCCATCGACTCGTGAGGAGCAGGAGGTGAGAATGCGACGGGACCCTAGTGTGCTAGGGTTGAACCGTGGAGATGATAGCTTGGGGAGCTGTTGGAGATCTTTATTTCTTTTGCTGCTGCTGCTGCATAGGAAACCCTCAGCTTTATTCCTTGATATATTTGTTAAACTAGTTTAGGCCACCTTAAAGCTTGCATACGGATGGTGACGTGGACCTGTCCCATTCCTTGGGGACAGTTCGTGAGCTTGCAGGTTTACACTTGGATTCTGAGTTCAGTCGTCGGATGCTACTTTGAAGGGTTGTGTTGCTTCGCTCAAGGTTGCCTGTGGAGAAGACTGGAGATGAAGACTTGAAGACCTAGCTACCGCTTCGTAGGCTTTCTTCTTGTCGTTTAGCCCAAAGGGCTTGTATCAGCTACGCTTTCCATATTATCCTTGTAATAATTGTACTTTGATTCGAAGTATGGATATGATATTATGCTGAAATAAGTTCTGTACGTGATAGCAGTTGATTCTGGGACTATCACATTGGTACAGGGAGTCGGATTCTCCGATTTGGAAATCCGGGTCGTTTCAGTTGGTATCAGAGCCGTACTTGACCGTAGCACGCAACCCTAAGTTGGTCGTTAGCTTAAGAATATTCTAAACGCTCTATTTGATATATACCACCTTGAACTACATTGATTCTGCCCCTCATACCTTGAAATTCTTCTATCTTACCTACGTTGAATCAAATTCTTACGTAGCCTCAACTGAAGAAATTGGAACTCAATGGAAAAGTTGCTGAGAACACCGTGAACCATCAAGTATAGAGGTCCACCCTATCTAACATGCCACGAAATAGTTACATCGCTAAGTGTGCGAGATCTCTAAGGCAATAGGAGTCAGCCTTAAGATAGCACTGTATATAATGTTTGCATGCTTGAGTGAGCGCTTCTTGTCGCAGTTTCTTGGTTCTTATTGTTCTTACCCTTGAGTGTAGCCTTATACAATAGTTGGTATTTACATGCCTGTACTTGACTCCATTTTTAGATAGCATGAGTGCCCTTCTACCTAGAACTGACCTCCTCTATGCCTTATAGAATATGGAAGGAGTAGTCGAAGAACAAGAGCACGTCCAAGTGAATCCAGGAAATGGACCAAGCAATGTCCAGCAAGAAGCACAACCCCTACCTGAGTCAGGCTTTGTTGAGGTGATTGCAACTCAGACCCAGATACTTCAGCGCATGACAGATGCAGTGACTCTCGGACAAGAAACACCTGAAGATAAACCGTGGAAAAAGATCAAGAGCTTTATCAAGCTGAAGCCACCCACCTTTGACCAAACAGATGATCCTTTGGAAGCTGAGGATTGGCTAGATGAAATTGAGAAAAGATTGGACTTGACCTCTTGCACTGATGAGGAGTGTGTATCACTAGCTGCCTATCAGTTGATCGGTACATCAAGAGTTTGGTGGAACGAGTACTGCAGGACCCATGAAGACCCTGCTCGTATCACATGGGAAGAGTTTAAAAGAGCTTTCTTGGAGTTCCACATTCCTAAGGAAGCTCGTGTGATCAAGGCAGAAGAGTTTCGCAATTTTACCCAAGGCACAATGAAGGTGCAGGAATATTTACGAAGCTTCACCAAGATGGCGAGATATGATCCCATACGCACAGACACTGAAGAGAAGAGGCAATATTGGTTTCGCCAAGGCCTGAACCCAGAGATTAGGCTGTATATAAGTGGTTGTTACCGAACGTTCATGCGAATGGTAAACAGAGCCATGGAAGTTGAGAAGGAAATAGTCGGAAGAAAAGGGAGAGAATCTAAGAAGAGAAAAGCTGAGTACCCCTTATTCTTTCACCCATTGCGACAACGTAAGAATGAACAAGGAGACCATGTTTATCCAGAACCCAATTATCAAGAAGAGCACAACTGGGAAAATAGTCCAGAGCAGCCCAATGTTGCAAGTGATATCAAGATTAAATGCTTCAACTGCAAGAGACCTGGACATATGGTGAGTGAATGCCTATTCGTCTCTAGGTACAACTCTTAGTCAAAAAGTGATCAAAATCATAGATTGCATCTCTACCAAAGGTACCAGAGTCTTCTCTCCAAAAGGCGGCTCGCAAGCGGCCTACTTTCCAATGGTCACCGCCACGGGGTGCATGCCAACGCCTAAGATTTCCCAAAGCTTTACCCAACCAACTAGCAAGTGCTCGATGAGCTTCCTCTTGTAGTGGCTTGCGACAACTCTCATCGTACTCGACATTGATCCAACTCAACATCACGTCGTCGCTAGAACCTTTCCCTCCGTCATGCTGTCACCACACTGGGGTAATCGACGTACTAGCTATAACGCGCTACTTCAATGTATCCGCAAGATATGGACTAATCACCATGATTAGATCTAATCTTACTAAGATCATACGGCCATCGCACATATGAATACAAAGCATCAAAGAAGTAGACCAAGGTAGAGACAACTAGAATAGAGATTAGATTGATATTCACCATCGTGTGTGTACATACCCTGATGAATCTTGGGGCTTGACTCTTGAGCTCCGCCGTGGCACAACCGCGCAGGGAGGCCATGGCTGCTAGGGTTGGCCTAGGCCATGCCCTAGTACCTTCGAAGACTTGCAGTGACCCTCGTCTCCCTTTGGTGTATGCTCTAGTTTTCGCCGACTTCTGGTGGATTGATGTGCGTGGCTTCGGTGTACAGGGTCTATAAATAGTCTGAGGAAACCCTAGCTCGAAGGAGAGGTCGAGGCGGCGCAGAAACCACCCAGGCCGGCCGGCCTGGGCCTCTGGGCTGGCCGGCCCAGGGCATTTTTGTGGCCCCTCGGCCCCATCTTTCGCGTGCAAGCTTCTAGTCCCTCTAGGAGTTGATTTGCCAATGCATGTGGGTATTTGCCATCGGTTGCTTCGGGATAAGATTGGGTCTTGATGTCTTTCCATATGTCTGCCTGATTTGCCTTGATCCTGAAGTCATCCGACCTTATCTTCAAGTCTTTGCCCTTCCATATTCTTGGAGGTTGGTTCACCATAGATGAGAGCGAACGAAATCCGAGTATATGGCCTTCATTCTTCCGCTCTATGCATGATCTTGGTCTTTGTCCAAAAGTGCTCATTTATAGCTCAAAAACCTGTGTAAACCAAAGTCCTCCAAAAATACATGCATATGCGAAAATGGGGTTATTTCAATGCCAA
>CM014272.1:23164956-23187753 GCA_004135705.1 Alloteropsis semialata
ATTTTGGCATCCTTTCTCATCTGCTCCAATTTTTTCAGATTTCTTTCATCAAGGAATTCCGGCTCGCCATCACGTATCATCTGCTCTAGGCCATCCACCGCATCATCACTAGCCAACGTGTCTCAAAAGGGTTCACTGACGTTCGGGGGCATTGATTCCTCTACGGTTGCATTCACAGCCTCCTCCATGGCTTCGTGGATAGATTCTTGCACATTCACCCTTGCGGCGACATTGCTGCGTTGCGCGGTAACCCTAGCAGCTTCCAAAGGTTCATTCTCACCATCCTCCCCATGTTTATTCCAAATATGATAATTCTGCATGAAACCCCTAACAGCAAATCACAGCGGATCTCCTCAACATTCTTGTATAGCTTCTTATTTTGGCAATCAAGGCATGGGCAGTATATATATCCTCCATCCTTTCTATTGTTGGTGACATATAACTTTTCTGCCTTCACAAAAGAATCAACTCCCATAATGAACTTAGGATCTCTTCTCACCAAACCATACATGCATCCTCGATCCATCTATGAACGATATTAGATAAATCCATCACTAAATGAAATTCACTAATAATGTGGAATTCATGACATCTATATTGAAATCATCACATTGATCCATCACAAAACAAAATTCATCAAATTCATGACTTTCTACCAAATTCAAAAAAACTCATGACCTTCTAGCAAATTCATCACATTGATCTATCACTAAATGAAATTCACTAATAATGTGGAAATCATGACATCAATATTGAAATCATCACTTTGATCCATCACATAACAAAATTCATCAAATTCATGAGTTTCTACCAAATTCAAAAAACTAATGACCTTCTAGCAAATTCATCACATTGATCCATCACTAAATGAAATTCACTAATATTGTGGAATTCATGACATCAACATTGAAATCATCACACTGATCCATCACATAACAAAATTCATCAAATTCATGAGTTTCTACCAAATTCAAAAAACTCATGACCTTCTAGCAAATTCATCACATAGATCCATCACTAAATGAAATTCACTAATATTGTGGAATTCATGACATCTACATTGAAATCATCACATTGATCCATCACTAAACAAAATTCATCAAATTCATGACTTTCTACCAAATTCAAAAAATCTAACCATTCAAACAAGCTATCAATTAGAGAATGGATGAGATACCAATCTTGTACCATACAAGAGACTTGGCAACTTCAAATTTTGGGTTCCACCATGAAAAATTGGGAGAGAAATGGCTCTACCATGAACAAACACCTCTCCTTCAAAATTTGGCCAAATTTCAAAATCAAACCAATGAAACAAGCTACAAAGTAATGAGATGCAAGTTACCAACCTCAAAATAAGTGGGTGAGGTCAATACCTTGAAATATGGCAGCTTCCAAGTGATATTGGGTGAAAAATGGTAAAAAAATGGTGAAAGAAATGGTGCCCTGTCGGGTTGGAGAAGAAGGAGAGGGGGGCTTTATACTTTGCGGGACCTTCACCAGCGGTTCGTAATAGGAAAAGCTGGTGAAGGGTACCTATCACCAGCGGTTCCAACGGCTAGCGGGGCCCGGCGCTTACGAACCGCTGGTGATGAGTCTTCACCAGCGGTTCGACCAGAACCGCTGGTGAATGGGGTGCTGGGGAATGGCAGTTCAGACATATAGATGTCTGCAGGGATACCATCTATATATGCTGCAGTAATTTAGCACACCACCCAAGTAGTGTGAGTATAGCCACGGCCCACGAGCACGCTGCACAAGAATTAGTATTGTCCTCATTGACTCAGCATTCTTGTCGCTCTATTTTGAGGGTTAATAGGTTGGTGCGATTATGAAACAAGGAATAAAAAGAAGAGTAAAATGTATCCCAGGTCCCTAAACATGTCCCGCTATGTCAAGTAGGTCCCTAAACTCCTAAAAATTTAGGGACACTAAATGTGCAGTTTAGGAGTTTAGGGACTTAGGTGACACAATGATACAAGTTTAGAGACCTATGGTGTATTTTACTCTAACAAGAATGCCAATGCAAGGGATAAAACCGGTGTGCTCATAGCCAAGACCAGCGCGAGCGTGGAGGGGGGGCCACCGCGGCGAGGAGGAGGGCCTCCGAACAGATAAGATTGGTGTTGTAATGCTTTTTGTTGTTGACGATGGGATGAAGAGAATTAGCATGTTAGATAAGATTGCCAATAATGAATGGTTCATCGTGTGATTGTGGTTTTTGCTTTGCTGAAGATCTGTGTGATTGAATATTGATGTGACTTTGGAACATCTTTCTCACTAAGTCTTGCTGTGATTTGAGAGAAGCTAGAGCTTCCGAGAAGCTGAGCACGTCCAGTCTGTTTTCTTTTTTATTTTATTAAAAAATTATTAGTCCCGGTGCGTAGTATAGTTCCAGACTAAAATGACTCTTTAGCGGGACATTTAGTCTTTGATACCTCCGAGGACTAAAAGCCTTTTAGAACCTGGACTACAGCCAGTTTGTTAGTAGTGTCATCACTTGTCCCTGGTTTCGTTTTTCCATGGAAAACAGTTCAAACATTATGATGGATCAGACATATAGACATCTGCAGGGACACTATATATAGGCTCTAGTAGTTTAGCACCCATGTAGGCTGAGTATAGCCATGGCCCATGAGAACGTTGCACAAGAATTAGTACTGTGCTCATCGGCTCAGCATTGATCAGGTCACTGAAAGGGATAAAAAAATGCCACTGCAAGGGTTCAAACCTGTGGGTTCGGTTGCAATTTTCCAGTTTGAAATATGCATGGCACTTTGCATGGTAAATTTAATTGTTACCAGGAAAAGCACAAATGGTGCGATTGTTTACATTAGCATTGTTGGGGAAGGTAAAGCCAGGGTCTCCCGAAAATCCAAATGCCTTGGAAGGAAGCCAAGATGCACGCATGTGGCTCAGAAGAGGGCCAAGCCCGCTAGCGTAAGATCTATCTGGTGGACTTCTTCGAACTTCGATTAATTGGTAAAGTCCCAACCCTGTTCGTTTAAGGACTCATCATGCGGCTCTATTGAAAAGCTTGATTAGAATCATGTCATTATGAAAATACCAGAATAAAAATCACACTTCTAGTGCTAAAACTGGGGATAGCTTATTGTTTTTCCAGGTATCAGCTTGTGACACTTCGTATGCTAAATTTAGGCCATCCGTTATACAGAAAATGTATAAAAGAGATGATTGTTCCCATGAGCATTACCATTCTAGGAACGAATAACCTCACAATTGTTTTTGAAATCTATGTATGCATCCTTGAATAGTGATATATCTATATATAGACGGGTTTATTTTTCGGTGAGATGAATAATCTATAGGTGATTAAAAGAAACATACGCATTCGGGTATCCTACCTTGGGTTTACATGCTCTGCCATGGTGGCAAAAAATACTAATTTTCTTATGTCTGTTAGAATTACTCATTCTTTGAATTTCACAGCTATATTCCCTTTCGATTTTGTATGGAATTCCTGGAAGTACATCCCTCGTAGTGTCAGGTGGAATAGCCTCTCCATGAGTATCAAAGGGGAGTTGCGATATTGATCACACACTAACATAATATCTTACAGTTCACTGTGCCTCCTAAGCCTAATAATATCGCTATTTACTATGAAGAGAGATCTTGGTCTCCTAGCGGTCTTCCGCAATTCTTGACATGTTGACAATGGTCATTGCATGATACACACATCCCAGAAGATGAGGACGCTTTTGGTAGGGACGCGCTTCAAACGTAACTTCCTGATACCCTCTCAAGCTTAGGGACATTTATCCAGGGCTTTGACATTTTCTGAATTAGCTCTGGCTTTGGCTTCAATTGGTGAAGCAGCTTTTTTTTGGTTAACTTGCCACGGCTTCAAACTCACAAAGTCACAAGCCACAAATATTGAAATGGACTATAAATTATGAGTCGGTGATGATGGTCAAGAATATTTCACATTTGAACCCTCATTTGCATTCCTTGATTGTCTCAAAAAGCCTTACTTGTGGTACTATTTCAAGTATGGTTGCCATAAAAGAAACAAGGAGTGCATGTTTTTTTACCAAATCAGACTAGATTGCTACAGTATATATTGTTTTTAAGGCTTGCCTTAAACTTCCTGGAAAGCGTATCGTCAAACTAATTAACTAACAGTTATGCTGCGAACATGTAGTATTATTAGGAAATGTCTTACTCAGACAAATAGACGTTCTCATCCGAGAAAAAGTTGCTTCCACATTGACGTCGTCTTCCTTGACATAGGAACAGCAGCTCCCTGGTCGTAAAATACAAACATCTGTCTTTCAATAGTTAGCCGCGAAGCCTAGCCTTTTATCTTCATTTTTACCTTCCGTACAATGGCCCATGGGGCGATGTACATCTGATGCAGAAGCTCATTGGCTCCACCATCAAAATTTGATAACAACGTGTACCAAGGATTTGTGCTGATACCTGTGAGCTTCTAACATTCTGCATACAGTGTGAATTCAACGAAGATGCTTATGGTATGGGTGTGCAGAAATATAACTTCCTCATACCTCTCACGCTTATATTATTGCCAGGTATACAGAGACAGTCTTAGGCACAAGCCTGCGGACTTGAATCAAGAGCCTGTGCATATGCCTCTTGACTATGAAAAACTAAATAGGAAATGAATTATAGAAGTTTCGATGCCCAAGATGCTTGTACATGTTATATAGGCTGCATAACAGTGAGCACGACCTAAATGTGCTGAATATAACTGTGAAGGTGACAAGTTCAATTGAATTGATTGTCGTTGATTCCTTCTGAACCCAGCATGAGGTGCTATTGAAACCATCTGTCAACCATTAGAATTCAGGTTGACAAGCTATCGTACAAAAAAATTAAAATCACTGCAATATATTTAATTTGTATAGTAACTGAACCAAAGTAAATCAATGTGTAGAATCATATTGTCATGGTCCCTTCAGAGTTGACACTACTGCAGAATTGATTTTTCTATTCACTATTTTTACAGTCGGTTTTCAAAAAGTGCCACTGATACATTTTCACAGCCAGTTAGTAGGTAGACCGGCTGTGAAATTTTCACAGCCGGTTCTAGCCAAGAACCGCCTATATGTGAAAATCAAATCCATTTTCACAGCCGATTCTAAGCTATAGTGCACATAATTTTTTTATTTTTATTTTATTTTCTGATATTTTTATTGGACTAGAAGCACACAAGGGACAACCAAAAAAACATTTCAGCCCAATTGGTTCTAAGGTATGTTATTTAAAAAAAATCATTAGGATACAAAACATTTAATATTAAAGAAGTAGAACATGAATTAGTTTGGACACCCTAAAATGTTATTTTTTCTCATATTACATGGACATAATTTTTAAGTATCTTATACTACATATGTGTTGCCATGGAGGGGTTTTGGATTTTTTTTGAAATGATTTGCTATTTTCTAACTATTAAATGGATTTCTAGGTACTTATTCTTACTTCTTAGTAATTTCTAGGTACTGATTTTCTAACTATTAAATTGAAGGACATACGCTCTAGTTTAGATCAAATTCTAAAAAATATATTAAAAGTCAAAAGGTTTGCTATGGATAATTCCCATTTTAATTTACTCCTTTACTTTAATAATAATAATAATATTAGAAACTTGTCCCGAAATTACACAAGTTGTAATGGAGTACTTTTATAGGTGTATAGCCTTCTCATAAAAAATTCAATGCAAACTTTTCATATTAAGGAAAACTTTAATATTTGTATATCCTAAAATTTATTTTTGCTCATATGACATTAAAATATTTTTTACATGTTTTATCTGCATATATAAGTTGCCATGGAGGAGCTTAGGAGGTTTTTGAAATAATTTGCTGTTTTTATGAATTAAATGAATCTTTTGCACTTATAAATGACTTTTTGTACAACTATTATTTATTTTTTTATTATTGTCTGATATTTTTTCTGAAAGCAAGGGCATGTAAGGAACTAGCACAAAATTGTCATCCTAATTGTAACAGAGGTATGGCCTCTAGAATTTTATAAAAATTCGACACGGTTTATATAATAGGAGTGCATCACTTGTTGATTCACAAGTAATGGTGTGGTGCAGTTGTAATAGAAGCAACACATGAGGCAAGAGGTCACGGGTTCGAATGATTAAGAATGCAACAAGTTCAAAAAATTGTGTCGTTGGAGGTGATTGTGCCCAGTTCATGCATGGGGTAAATTTTATTTTGCACCCATTTAACATTTTATTTCATTATTTATTTTTGGTTTTCAAAATCATTTTCAAAGTCGGTTCTCAACACGAATTGGTTGGCGGTTAAAAATCGGCTGTGAAAATCTGAGTTTTACTGCCACTTGATAAGTGCCACTTTTCGAAACCGGCTGTAAAAAATGGGTTTGGGACCGGTGTAGTAGTGATAGAGTTCTAGCTTGCTACATGCTGATAGTGCTTGAACTTATATGATAGTCACCACAATGCCTATTTTGGTGGTTTGTATAAATGTTCTTGTAAGCTTTCTAATAAAGGTGGGCAACATGCCCTTGGTCGAAAAGCAGGAGAGCTCCTTCTCGTGACTCTCTTGCACGTTTTGAAGTTCCATTGATAAATACAAACGTGCAAGCACCAATTATTTTGGGTGATCACAATCATCGCCGATCGTATGTCACTTCATTTCTCTGCTAAGATTTGGAATCCTGACACCTCCGAAGCCCCCCGCTACGGTGCACATCAAGCAAGGATAGATCAATAAAGCACAGATACTCTACCGACATCAGTTGAACTCAAAAGTGTAATATAATATTCACGCCACATGGAGAAACTGAAACTAGGAATCATGTATGCTCTTTATATAAGTCAAAAGTTGAGGCATTATTGGAATACTGTGTTGAGTTAATGTTACTTTTTTTATTGCAAATGGGTGAGTCAATGATACTGCACACTGAAAACATGGTTTGTCTTCCTTGATTCGTTCAAGGCAGCATACATATACATGTGGTACCATTTAAAGCATGGTTGCTATAAAAGAAAAAGCACCCGAATTCTGGGAAGAAAGTCAAACAACGTATACTATGGCTCACTCGATTCTAGCTCACCATAACTAGTGCGCACAGTGACCAGCCCAAGGTTAACCCAAAAAAGAGACACCAAATAGTGTAAAAGAGACACCAGTACAATGACTTGTCTTGACTTGCCTGTTTAAGAGCGCCATAGTCATCAACCAATCACTGCACTAATGTTTACTCGTATACATTATGAGCCATGACCAATTGTGTTCTGATTTCTCTACTCTACACATTGTCACCAGTGTCTGCCATGCATATGTGCACGTACAAGGTGAAACCCCTATCCAACAGAAGAGTATAGCAGCATATATACAACGGTGCGCCATAGCATCAATTGAGCAAAAAATAACGAGTCTAGCTACAACAACACAGTCAGCAGTTGTAACCCGTGCAGGATACGTGGTATGGGAGACATCGGGTGTTGTCAAATTTGTTTGACCCTGTCGATTCAGGCAGCAGTCGTATGCGCGACTGCTCTATTTAGGCGAAGCTCCACATGGTCACTGTTCAAGGTTCTTTTTGGAGATGGACCTGCATGCAGCTCCAGTGTCCCACGGTGCATCTTCAGAAATAGCTGTCTGGGTGAATACGAAATCCTGATCCTTTGCATGATCCCTTGCATACTTTATATAGAATACTTTTATATATACATGTGTAAACAATGCGGTTATATATTGCTCACAGACACAGTAATAACATATAGTAAAAGACTATGTTTATGAAGCGCTATTTGAGGCAAAAAAATAAGACATAAGGAACGAACAACGCTGCTGGAAAGCATCTTCTCCTGCTGTCATGATGCCGGTGAGGAATCACCTTCTTCCAAAGCATCAGCTAGAAGGTTAACAGATCAGTCAGCACTGCTTGTTCATTTCCTTTTGTATTGAATAGAAGAAAGGCTGGACAACCAAAAAGTACATTTCCAAACTCAGATTGGCCAGAAAAATATTAGGCGGCAACTCAAATAACAGAGTATAAAAGGCCTCTGTAATGGTGAATCAGCCTGCTCAGGTGTTTATTTCCTACCATGACCCAGAGAGACTACTCTCTTTGTTCTTGATCTGCGCTCTGAACCTTTTTTTTGAACGGAAACTGTGGAGGAGTTCTCCACAGCATTTTTAAATTAAGAATAAAAAAACAAGGGGGAACAGAGTACAGAGATACTTACAAAGAGAGAAAGAAAATTACAAAACAGAATCTAGCCAAAGTAAAATAAATGGTCTATCTATCTCCTTAACTCTATGAATCTGAAGAAGAATTTGCTCTCTGAACCTCAGGCACCAGAGATTAAAGGTAGGATGTACCCCATTGAAGATCTTATCATTTCTTAAGTTCCAGAGCACCCAAGTCGCAATGATGAAAATTTCAATGAAATAGGGAAGCTGCATATACCCTCTTGTGTTTTCCAAACGCTCATGAATATTACCTCCATTTTGCCACTGGAAACCCAATTTCGTCCAGCATAGGGTTGCAAACGGGCAAGCAAAAAAGAGATGTTCAATATCCTCCTCTACACTGTCACCACACATCACACAGAAAGCATTTGGCTGCACATGAAAATTTCGCCTCCTCAACATTATCTTTGTATTCAGTCTGTCAACTAAGATTAGCCAGGCAAAGAAACATAACCTTTTTGTGCACTTAGATCTCCATATTCTGTCATAAGTACGAGGAACTTGCATATGCTGGAAGGCTAGGTTATAAAATTTCCTTGAGGAATATTTAGTGTTGCCCCACATGAAAGACCATGAATCTTTTGAGAGAGGATTATAACCACAGGTCTGCAAGTGGGCAGTCATAGCATTTAGTTCATCATGAGCCTGTTCGGATAGCGGCAAGAAGAAAATTTCTTCCAGTGTTTCAGCTTGGACCATTTGCTTAACTGACCAATTTGCATTTTTAACAAAAGAGAAGAGCCTTGGATAGAGTGCAGACATTAGATTCTCAGCCCATAAGTCATCCCAGAACAAGACTGTTGACCCATCACCAATAGAGCATTTTGCAATTCCTCTGTATAAGATATTTAGTCTCAAGATGTCTTTCCACCAAAACGAACCAACTTCCCTGGTTCCATGTGGCACTTTATTGGCATAGTACCTATTCCAGATAAGGTTGACCCAGGGAACATCAGCCTTTTCATAGAACTTATGTAATTGTTTAAGCAATAAGGCCTCATTCTGCAATCTCAAATTAGTGACACTCAGGCCACCTTTGCTTTTAGGCTTAAGAAGGTGATCCCAAGCAACCAAATTTCCTCCCTTCTTTTCATTGTTGTTTCCTCTCCAGATACATTGCCTACGAGCTCTATCAATATTTTCAATCAAGCCAATAGGAAGCTTTATTGTGCACATAGCATATGTAGCTAGAGGTGTAATCACTGAATTAACCATTTGCAATCTTCCAGTATATGAAAGAAGAGATGAACAAGCAGATAGGCGCCTTTCCACTCTATCCATAAGAGGTGTCATGTCTTCCATTCTAGGTTTTGTTGTACCCATTGGCAAACCAAGATAAGTAAAAGGCATAGATCCAACCTTGCAATCCAGAGTTGATGCCAGAGTAGTCATTTTACTTTCAGCCACATTTATTGGAAGCATTAGAGACTTTTGAAAATTGACCTTTAGACCAGTGGAATCAGCAAATAAGACTAGAATGTTTTTTAGATGAAGAATCTGTTGGACATCTGCTTGCATAAACAGTAAGGTGTCATCTGCATACTGGATTATAGGGAATCATCTGTAGGCTGAGGCACTGGAGTTCTTAGCAAGCCCTGAGCACATGCATCATTAACCACATATTGTAACATTTCTGCTGTAAGCACAAAAAGTAAGGGGGAAAGAGGATCCCACTGTCTCACTCCTCTTTTGCATGTGAACTGCTTCCCTGGCACGCCATTAAGAAGGATAGATGACTTTCCTGATGACAAGATCATTTTCATCCAATTCAACCATTTATCTGGAAAATTCATGGCTGTTAACATATCCAGAATAGCTACGTGCTCAACAGTATCAAATGCTTTAGCAAAGTCCAGCTTAAGAATGATGATTTCTTTTTTACTTTGATAACATTGATGGATGTACTCAAAACTCCAGGCCAAACAATCCTGAATTGTTCTCTTTTTAATAAAGCCATACTGATTTGGATGCAATATCTTTAGTATATAGGGTTGCAGTCTTTCAGCCAAAATCTTTGTTAAAATCTTGATGCTGCAGTTCAGCAAAGAAATTGGTCTATAATCATTTACAGACTCAGAATTGTTAATCTTTGGCACCAGGGTAATATATGAATTATTAATACTGTCCAAATTCACCCTTTCATGGTAGAAATCAGAGCACAGGCTGTAAAACATATCCTTTAAAGCTGGCCAACATTTCTTCAAGAAGCAACCATTAAACCCATCAGGACCAGGGGCCTTATCAAGCGGCATAATTTTTATTATTCTGTCAATTTCCTCATTTGTAAAGGGATCCACTAGACTGTCCAAATTTATATTCAGATTTATCAGGGCTGCAAGATCAAACTGAACATTTGGATTGAGGCTGATGCCCATTCTGTTTCTGTAAGCTGACCAAAGCAGAGCAGCTTTGCTATTATGGTCACAAACCAAGTTACCATTATCATCTTTAAGCTGAGGTATATAATTTTTCCTATATGAGATTGTTGCCATAGCATGAAAAAACTTGATTTTATTGACCGAATACCTCTTCTTCCAATATTTGTTTTTATATTCCAAAAGTTTAATCAAGTGAAGCTTGACCAGTTCTCTGAAGTTCCACTCATAGTTCAAAAGAAGTCTGCCATCTTCCACAAAATCCAAATAAAGTATAACTTTATTGCTTCTATCAATTAGGAGACTGAGGTTGGATAGAGATTTACTCCAGATTTTAAGCTCATATCTGATGTTCTTCAGCTTGCCTGTCAGAAATGTAGCTGAATGTCACACCCGGTTTTTGAGGAATAAAACCAAGTAAATCACATGTGCGCCAGGATCCGTTCACACACACATGATGACATCATTAGCAGTATCAAACCAATGTATATCGAAACAAAAGAGAGTTAAGTAACATTATTACAAGCCACAAATAATATCCTTAACAAAAATAAACGTCTCATCTAAGAACTGATAATAGATCCATCCACAGGCAGTCGACTGGTGGAACGCACACCTAGAACTCGTCAAACTCCTCGATGTAGTCTCCACAAGTATCACCCTCTGAGCCGCAGATAAACAAGTTTGAGTACACTTATGGTTGGTACTCAGCAAAGTGGAGTAATAAATAAATATGACATGCAAGGCTTTAATCAAGGATGGCAATAGGCTATAGCATTAAGCAATTTTAGTTGGTCATGTTTTTAATTAGCAAGCTTAACTAAGTATAAGTATATACCAACCCAAATAAAGTATAGAAATAAATGCTCAACAAGTAACCATGATTTAATTCAACTTCAAGTTTAATTATCATGAGAGGATCCAAGCCGCTCTTAACCGTGAGCACGGCTGTTATAACAGTTTTACACTCTGCAGAGGTTGTACACTTTACCCACACACAATGTATTCTCATATAGCCTGAGGTCATGAGTCTCTTCAACACTTCCTTAGGTGAGGGGCCAGAGAAACATTACATGATCTTTACAAAGAATTATTAACATGAAACAACCCGCTAAGGTTTCAAGCCATAGCAGAGCATAACCTTTTCTAATCGCCGAGTTTCTTACCAAAGCATACTCCCAAGAGATCCGGCTATACCCCATCTATGCTTCCCCTCTTGCCCTTTCGGTAAGATTATTACAGGTTAATTCTTCTAATTAATTAATCATGACCAGAGCCCGTTAGTTATGTGGTTGCACTGTTTTCTCGGGTTGTCACTCCATGTTCCAATTAAAAGTATGTTCTTGTTTATCGTCCAATGAGCATATCACATATTCATAAGTTCAGCATTAATGATCTCCATAACCCAAGTGTAGAGCAACTAAGCAAAGCTACCCAACAATAATTAAATACCCAGGTTATGCAAGGAATAAGGTAAACAAGACTAGGCACATCCCTAAAATAGGTCCCATCAATATTATAACCATGCATGACATAAAAGTAAATGTGATAATAGTATGATTATCCTTGGGATAAGCATGATCAAGGACACTTGCCTTCTGCGAAAGGCTCCTGCTGCTCAGAGTCTTCAAAGAACTGCTCCTGCTCCTCAAACTGCTCTCCTTCTAAACGCGTCACACGATCACATACAAGAAACAATACAACAAAATAAGAAACAATACACCAAACATATGCAACAGAACAAAACAACAGAATAAAGCTACTGTACACGTCCTAAGGATCACATGAGCGCAAGAATCACTTAATTTGGAGCTAAAACGTGGAAGATATGGCTAAAACAAGATAACAGGGGCTTAACTGCGATTACCAGAACTTCCTAAGGGCTAGACAGGAAGATTCTAGGGGCATAAACATAATTACGTATAGAAACTGAAGGTCTACGGCGTAAAACAACCATGCTGGACGGCGGCCACGAATATTTGAAAGCGCAGGGTTAAATCTGTAAGAAAACAGGACCTAGATGTAAATACTTTGAACTAAGGCTGGACTGCGGGTTAAATCTGCAAAAACGCAGGGGCTCTTAAAGAAATCTGCCACGGCTGACCGGTATCCACTCCGGTTGACTTGGATCTAAAACCGTTGACGCAAGATCGGACGGCTCAGGTGCTACGGCATCTCCGGCGGCGGCGGGAAACAGGACGGCGGCGGCGCAAGACGGCGGCGACGGCGAGGTTCGCCGGAAAAAGGCCTAAACAACGCTACGGTGCACTAAAACGAGTGCGGTTTGGACCAATAGATCGAGCGAGGCACGGGGATCTCACCTAGACTGTTCCTGACGACGATTGCGCGGCGAGGACGGCGGTTCGACGATGAGGGCGGCTTCGGCGGTCCTGAGCACGGCGGCGAGCGGTTAGATCGGTGAAAACGGCCAAAGGACGCACAACTTCGCTCCGAGAAGCTTCCTTACGTGCTCGCGATGCTCCGGGTGGCTTCCTCGACGACGGACGGCCGGCGGGGCTCGGAACCGAACGGCGGCGGCGTCGAGAAGCTCCGAAGGCGGCGCGGCTGCGAAGCTGGGGCACGAGCGGCGCTAGGGTTTGTTGGGGGAGGCTCGCGGGCTGGCAGCGCAGCTTTATAGGGTCTAGGGGAGGCCCGGGGCTTGCGGGAAGGCGGTTAGGATGCGGCCGCGGCGAGGGAGTCGGAGTCGGGCACGAGCGCTCGGAGTCGGGCTGGACTCACGGGGACGAAGGCGCTGACGCGCGGGACCCACCGGTCGGCGACAGGCGGAGGCGGGTTCGGCGGGGGCGTCTTCGACGCAGCAGACGGGAACGCGGGCCGCAGCGGGGAAACGGGCCGGCGACAAGCTGGGAATGGGCCGGGCCGAACGGGGTGGTCCACCGGACTAAAGGAAGAAGACAGGGGCTAAAACCGAACCTACGAAGAGTTCAGGGAGGTCTTTCGGACTTAAGCTAGAAACTATAAAACTAAACAAACAAATGCAAATCAATTCGAATTTAAATAGAATTTAAATTCTCCTCAACTTGCAAACAGTACACAAAACTTATGCAGCAGCATGAATGCAACAAAAACTTATTGTGACTAATAATTAATTATTAAATTGAATAAAATCCTAATAAATTCCGATTAATTCCTAGAAATTTATTTAAGCCCTAGATAAATCCTAGAAAATTCAGAATTGGTTTCTAAGATTTATTGTGATGAAAATTAGGGTGTTACACTGAATCCCTCTGACTTTTAGCTGTCTTTGCTAGGCCTTTGGTCACTGTCTCTGCAAAACCTGGATGGTCAGGCCAGAAATTTTCAAACCGAAAAATTGAAGATCTGGGTATATGTGTTCCAATAACAATTTTGCATGGGATATGATCAGATGTGATTTTAGCCATTGGAAGGACTTCTGTATTTGGATACTCAAGGGTCCAATTTACTGAAGGAAAGAACCAGTCTAGCTGCTCCAAAAGAGGATCATGTTGCATATTACTCCATGTGTAAGCTCTACCCTTTAAAGGTAATTCTATCAAACCCAAATGGCCAATAACATCATTAAAAATCAATGTATCATTGAGGTTACCTCCTGGTTTATTCCTGTCTTCCAGAGAATGATAAAAATTGAAATCCCCAATGAGGATCCAATTATCAGCGTCCTGGATGTCTAGATCCCTCAACCAAGAGATGAACTCTGTTCTCAAAGGTTCTTGACAAGGTCCATAAACTGAGGTGAGGTTCCAGCTTTCAAGATTATGAACCGAAGAAAGTTGCACTGTCAAGGCATATCTTTGAACATGCAGAACTTGACCTGTAAAACTTGAGCTGCACCAAAGGACTAAAATGCCTCCCGAGGCTCCAACAGAAGGAACATATTCAAACTTGTCAAATCTTCTTGGGGCAAAATTTCTAATGAATGGTGTATCAAAGTGTTCTCTTTTCATTTCTTGCAAACACACAATTGAACAAGCACTTTCCTCTATTTTATTTCTGAGCGCATCCCACTTTTCTGAAGCATTTATTCCTCTAATGTTCCAACAGAGTATATTCCAGTTACGAGAATTCATTGGGAAACCAGATGAGAGGAAAGACTAAGCTTATGCCAGCATAAACTTGTGAAAACTCATAAAATATAAGCAAGCATAACCATCTTGGAAATCTGGAATGGACCAGAAAAACCTTGGCGGTTCATTGTGCAATAAACTGTGCGTGTTTTTCTCCTTTGAAAATTACTTGGCCACTCAAACAGAATGAGAGAGTGGTGGCCACTCCAATGCACAATAAACAGTGGCCACCATGGCTGTCCACTGCTGGACAGAATCATTATTTGCAACCAGTTACTCAGATAAATCATGGTGGTAGCCGTCCAGGTTGCCAAACCTATTTATTAGTGAACCAGCACTCTTTAAAAAACATGCACAACTGTTATCGGTGCGGCTTGGCACAGCGGGCATGTGCCATTGTTGGTCCACCCTCACATCACCACCCAAATAGTTTGAATTTTGGAGGTTCTTATATTTTTTCGTATCAACCACGTGAGAATGTCCGGTACGCGGAGTAGGTTGAGGTCGCGAATACACATGTTATTCTGCAGAGCTCCCGTCAGCGATTTGTTTTTGTTCAGTGAAGAGCTTTGTTGCATGTCCCAAGCTATGCTCGATCTGCTCATAGTTACTAAAGTAGAAACTTAGTGCATAATTGCACACTACAAAGCGATGCAGTTGTCATACAAGAGAGTACAGTCCTTCAAGGTTAGGTACCTAGGGCCAAAAGTAAAAAAAGATATGGGCTGCTGCATATATATATATATATATATATATATATATATGTATATATATGTATATGTATATATGTATATGTATATGTATATATATATGTATATATATATGTATATATATGTATATATATATATGTATATATATATATGTATATATATATATGTATATATATATATGTATATATATATGCCGCAAGCATGTATTCAACTGATAATAAGGTTGCAGTTAAAGGACTGCAGGGGCGGACAGCGACGGAGGAGGCAGCGGTGGGCGGCGACGGAGGAAGAGGAGGCAGAAGCGAGCGGGCAGCGGCGGCGCAGTCGGAGGAGGAGGAGGCAGACATGGGATGGGAGGGAGCCGGTAGGGTTTTATTGGGATAAGGTTGTGAGAGTCTGCTGACTTGGGCTGGGCTGGTCTTATGGGCCTTCTTTCCACCTTAAGGTCTACTGGTTCTCTCTTTTTTCTTTTATTTTACAGGTAAAATGTATGTATATGTGGGTGTGTAAGGCGTTGCCTCGCCTCACGCCTTAAGCGCTTAGGCGTCTGAGCAGTGGTGTGTCGCCTCGCCTCGCCTTACCGCTTTAAAAACCATGGTGGATTCAAACCAAGACGCTTGTGGTAAACTTCCTGGTACCTCTCAATCTTATACTCTCATTAGGCACACAGAGGAAGTGTTGGGCACATGCTATGCAGACTCGAATAGGAAATCGGGAAATCGGTTGTAGAAAATGAGGTCCCAAGATGACATGTGCGCCTTATATATGCTGCGTAAGAATGATAATAACCCAAATGTTATAACAACTTCAATTCAATTTGTTCTGTCATGTTTCTTTCTGAACTCAGCATGTGGCGCTATTGAAGCTATTTAATATGGTTAAGACCTATTGTCAGAGGCATTAACCAAGAGACAATGCATGCCTGCAGATATTTCACTTCTCTGGTAACAAGGTCGTTGCTGATATATATTGCGGTGCATAGTTCCGGGTTCCAAGATGAGAATTTCTGCAACATCAAAGTGTAGTAGAAGGTAACAAGGTTAATAACTGCATGCACGCTTACCACCTCATAATTTTTAGGATGGGGTGTATGTATACAAGCAAACCATGTGGGTACATGAGACTTCAGGACTTCAGGATCTGTGCCGGCTAAAGTGGAAGATTAAGAACAACCACATATAGAAGGATCATTGGAGCACACTGGCAATACCGTTAGGGCTCATGAGATAGTTCATTCTTTACAGCTCACCTGTCGAAAAAATCGTGCTTTCATGCTTTAAATTAATCTTGCCTAGACTTCACATGAAAGAATTGTCTCTTATGACAAGCTGTGAAACGTCAAGGGTTCCCAGGTCATTTCATAGATTGTTGTATTTGTTTCTCATCGCTGACTCTTTTTGTCACCAAAAGTAATAAGGCATTTGGCCAGTTCACACATGACACTGTTCCTCCTGTGCCTGTTATGGAGGACGTCATACTTGCGATGCCTTGCGATGCACGAGAGAGGCGTGCATCCAATGGGGCAGCAAATATTAATACAGCAGGTTTTACCGGCCAGGTTTTCCTCTTCCTCTTTCTTGCTTACATGTGTCCAGTTATTTAACGTAAGGTACATATCAGTTTATATCTTGAATAAAGTAGTTGTGAAACTTGATTTGTCTTTTCAAATTAGGATTCAGTGGATAGCTTATGCTACAAATTACAATGCAAATTTTAGCCCCACACTCTGTGGCTGATATTTGATAAGGTGATTATTGAGCAATCACGTATCCTTGGTTTAGTTTCTCCACGGAAAGTAGTTGAAATGAAAAAATGGACTTATCATGCTGATTGAAAATTAATTATTTATATGCAAGCGAGCTGTTAAGTGTGAGTCTCTTGCAGGTTTTGAAATTCCCATTGATATGCACAAACCAGCAAGCGCCGCCAGTTTTGAGTAACCATCAAACCAGCAAGTGCCGCCAGTTTTGGGTAACCATAATATCCGCCTGACACCTCATTTCTCTGATACGATCTGAAATCCCAACACCTCCCAAGCCTGACACTAGGGTGCACGTCAAACAAGGATAGATCAGTAAAACACAGATACTCAACTGGTGTCGGTTGAACCCTGAATTACAATATTTGCACCATAGGGATAACTGAAACAAGGAATCGTGTATATATGCTCTTTATATAAGCGAAAATTGATGTATATTTGGAGTCAATAACACTTCTTTTCTTTGGCAATAGTTAAGTCAATGATACTGCACACTGAAAACTTAGTTTCTCTTCCATTATTGGCTCAAGGAAGCATGCATGTGGTACCATTTGAGGCTTGGTTGCTATAAAAGAGAAGGCACCTGCATTATGGGAAGCAATTGAAAGCACTATGGTTCAATAGTATGTCGAATCTAGTTCATCATAACTTTAGTCCAACCCAATTTCTCTGTCTTAAGCCAAAAAAAAAAGACACCAAAGTAGTGGGAAAAAGAGATAAAAGAATGAACAATGACTTGTCTAGACTTTCCTGTTTAAGAGCACCATAGTCATCAACCAATCAGTACACAAATGTATACTTGTCCATTACAGGCAATGACCAATTGTGTTATAATTTCTCTGTTGTACACATGGTCACTAGTATCTGCCATGCATATTTAATTTGCACTTACAAGGTGAAATCCGTATCCAAGACAAGGGACTAGCAGCATATATACAACGGTGCGCCATATCCTCAATTGAGCAAAAAAGAAAAAGGAGATGAGTCTAGCTACACCAACACAATCAGTAGTTGGAGCCCGTGCAAGATACGTGGGCATGGGAGACATCGGGTGTTGTCAAATTTGTTTCAGCCCGTCGGTTCAGGCAGCCGTCGTAGAAGAGGCTGCTATATTATATTAGATCAAGTTCCACAGGGTTCGGTGTCGCATGGTGCAATTTTGAGAAAGCTGCCTCGGCGAATATGCAAACCTGTTTCTTTGTATGATCCGTTGCATACTTTATATAGAATATTTTTATATATACACGGGTACACAATGCGATTATATTGCTCACAGACACAGTAATAACATATAGTAAAAGACAAAAAGCAGGTCATTATGATGTTATGAAGCTCTGGTTGAGGCAAAATACATACGACATAAGGAACGAACACGCTGCTGAAAAGCATCTTCTCTTGATGTCACGGTGCCGGTCAGGAATCACCTTCTACCAAAGCATCAGCTAGAAAGTTTAACGGACCAGTCAGCACTGCTTGTTCCTGAAACAAACAAGTAAGAGAGCACCCGTTTGTATTGAATAGAAGAAAGGCTGGACAGACAAAAAGTATATTTCCAAACTCAGATAGGCTGCAAAAATATTAGGTGGATACTCCAATGAACAGAGTCTAAAAGGCCTTTGTAACAGCCGGTGAATGAGCAGTCTCTTTGTTCTTGCTCTGCGCTCCGAACCTTGGCGGTTCATTGTGCAATAAAATGCGCATGTTTTGCTCATTCGAAGATAATTTGGCCAGTCTAACAGAACAAGAGAGTTGGCGCACGCCACTGTTTGTTCTGCATTGGAATGGCCACCCACGGCTATCCACTGCTGGACAGAACCATTATAAACTCAGTCCATAGCTTGAATTTAATTTGGAGGGGTTCTCATATTTTTCATGCCAACCACGTCAGAATGTGGGGTGGAGTAGGTTGAGGTTCCGAATACACATGTTATTCTGCAGAGCTCCCGTCAATTGTCTGTTTTTATTCACCGAAGATCTTTGTTGCAAGTTGCAAGCTATGCTAGGTCTGCTCATGGTTACCATAATATAAACTCAGTCCATTGCTGCGCACTATAAAGTCATGTAGTTGTCTAATACAGGAGAATACAATCATTCAAGGCTACGTACTTAGGGTCAAAATTAAAAGAAGACATGGGCTGCTGCCTAGAAAGGCCTTTTGGAGACGTGGATTTTCCGCATCCCCTATATCGTGTCTCATGTATTTATGATATAGGCGCGGAAATCCACGTCATCTATATGGGTGTAGGCGTCTAGGCGATGCGTTCTGATGCACCCTTCCAGAACGCATCCCTAACTCTCATAGGTGGCACGTTTTGCTAGAACGCATCCCTAAATGAGTCATAGGAGACATGTCACAATTAAAAATCATAGGAGACATGTCACAATTAAAATGTGTCGCCGATAATGAGTAAAAAAATAAAAAAATGCTGGAAATGAAATACATACAATGCGCATGTTTTATCCAACTATATACAAAGAAGCATCATACATGTTGGTAACATAAATTGCAATTCTAACTCTAATACAGTTCTACCATCAACATGCAAATTTGTCTTCTCATCGAGTCCCTGCCCAGCAAGAACAAGGCAGGTAGGTAATCCAATGAGAGCCGCAGCAGATACCGGTTGTTCTGCCTCCATCATCACCTGTTCAGAATATAAAAACTACCGGTTTATCACAACTTCACAAGACACCAACACAGTTATTGCAGACATTCCAAAATTTTAGATGGACAGTGCAAGAGATGGCATACTCTCTACAAGACTGCAAGTTTCCATGCAAATTCGGATAAAAACTATCAGTTCACATGAGACTCAAAATGAAAACTTCATAGATAGGCAACATTTATCACTCAACCAGACCTTGCACCTTGTGTGGTATAGCAGGCTTGCTAAAGGCAGTGCAAAATAGTAGTGGTAAGTTGGCATCAGGTCAGTGCATACCCAGATATTACCGATGAAAACCTTGTTGTGCTAGTTCACTAACAGTTCTGTAAAACTTTATGATCTCTAGCTTCTATGATCTAAGTATATTGGAATTTGGAAAATCGTGATGTACAACTGGTGCTGGATGTCAATATTCTCGCAGCAGCAATGAAGAACAAAACATCCTTTGCATTGTTCCTAGGCTAATAGCATGTAAGAAAGATTTATCATGCATATCAGAATTTAGCAGCTATTTCAGAAAAAAAAAAGGCCATAAGCCCAGAACAGAGATCATGACCAGAGAACATTGGCCTTCCGACAGCACAAAAACTGTCATCAAAGATACCTGGGTGCAGCCAAAGTTAAGATATCACCACTACAACAAATAGCATCACCGCCGGTTCGTATGAGCACATCACCACTGGTTTTGGAGGCGTTGTTGAAAAAGTGGTTGTGAAAGTAATTTTAAAAAAACACATTAAAAACAGCATAAAAATATTAAATGATAGCAAAAAAAAATATATTCCAATGGGAGAGGCATCCTAAGGAACCAGCCCACCCTCTTAGTCCAATGCCATAATTTTTTGCATTTTTGTAAAGTGTTGGACTCTAACTCATGATCTCTGATTTCACAGTTTACTCACCTAACCACTACCATACCATCACTTGTGGTTGAAATGCGGATACTGTCGTTTTATATAACCTCTTTGAATCTATATAAATTTCTAGAGGCCACAACTAAAGTCCGATCAGGCTATAACTTTTTGTGGATGTCTGTTACATGCTCCTAGCTAAATAAAAAATTCAGAAAAATAATATAAACATAAAAAATCTTTGTACTAAAAATTAATTTATAAGTATGAAAAGTTCACTTAATCCATAATAAATTGCAAATATTTTTAAAAAATTCAAAGCTCCTCCATGGCAACTTATATGCAGCATAACATGTGAAAAATATATTTCCACATAATATAAATAAAAATAATGTTTTATGTTGTGAAAGACTTCTGTTTTCCTTTGAAAATATGAAAGAGTATGAGAGATCTATGTGTGTTGTGAACAATGTTTAGTCTAATTTTCTAAAAATGTGTTGATTTTTTTATGAGAAGACCTTCATGCCAATTTTCATAATGTTTGGATGCGGTCCTTTAAATTTAACCTTTTTTATAATATGTTGAACCTTCATGAATTTCTAGAGTCTGGGCTGTAAGTTGAATCATACTGAAATTTTTTATGGTCGCTCCTTACATGCTTCTAGCTCAAAAAAATATTAAAAAACAAAATAAAAATAAAAATAAACATTTGTGTTACAAACCAGCGGTGAAAGTGGAACCAGCGGTCAAAATGTTTCACCAGGCGGTTCGACCAAAACCGGCAGTGAAAGTGGTGTTAGTGTATTGTTATCAAAATACGATCAACTTAGATCAATTCACAACAAAAACACTCAGATGGTCACCATTAGATATGGATAAAATGAGACAACCATTAATGCCCACGTGAAAGAGATAGGTGGAATCAGGACTCTTGTGATGAGGATAAGGATTACAAAAAACTACCGGACTACCAGCCAGGAAAGCTCACGTTCAAGTACATTATATAAAATAAAAAATAAGAAATAAAATGTTACGAGGACTGGTGTATATTATATCTGCACAGTTTCCTTACATTAGTGAAAACCAGATCAGTAGGGGACTCCCCTCATGTTACCTAAAACAATTGTGGTGCACTTGACAAACAATATGATATATATACCATGTTTTATATATATGCCACTGTAAAACATTGCTGGGATTAGGGCTTTGTCCAATGACAAACCCGGATAAATATGGAACTAGCAGCATGAGCATGTGGTAAAATAATACTCAAAACATATATAAAAGGGGCAATGAATCTGTTGTGAACTAATAAAACTTTTACTAAAAATTATAGTAATTTTCCCTCAATTTGGTCATTGTTTAACATGTTTTGTAGTACCTCAAATAATTATTACTTATGCACTCTCGGTCATCTCTTCTGTTGAATCAGAATGAGGGGAACCAAGGTGCACCAGAAAATGGATACACAAGTGTGTTAACGATCCGCTCGTCTCGGGCCTCTCGGCGACCACACACACTCCTTGGTCATCATTGAATCCACAACCACACAGCACCATCATGGCAGGACAGAAATGGTCTTTTCAAATGTTTCAAATTTCAAGTGTTTCATCTTGCTTGCACACCTTCAGAACTGTAGAGATGTGTGGAATTATTTATTTAGAAATGTGGCAAATTCATTCCGAAACAAGATCTTACAAGCATTAAGCATGGTTTCGATTTGGTCGAATTTCTAGTAATTATTGTGTTGTCCATATTTATTTGCTGAGCGGGATTATGACCACAGCATAAGAAGCAACACTACTTGCCACCCACGAACAGTTTCTAGACTACAAACTACTTTCAGATTGATAGGAGTACAGCATTCATTAGAAAAAATGAACACTGGTGAAAAACGAGGTTTCTTGCATCTAGTCCTTTTGGCACGGACATGCATCAACAAGGGTGTCACTACTACACAGGGTTTATCACAGCCGGTTCGGTTGGGCCTATCACAGCCGGTTTTCAAAAATGTGCTAATAAAGTGGCGTTGAAAATCGGTTTTCACAGTAGGTTTTTAACCGACTATGAAAATCATTTTCACAGCCGGTTTTTTACATAAACCGGCATGTGAAAAAATTTCAAAAATTGAAATTCAAAAATCAAATAAAAAT
>CM014272.1:23188753-23220531 GCA_004135705.1 Alloteropsis semialata
CTGGTCACCGATATGCACTACGAGTCTCGCGTCCAGGCCATCGTGTATTACTATGGGACATACGAGAATTTGAAAGTTAGCAAAGAAGAAGCCAGAAACATGCGGTTGACTAAGGACCAATTCATGAGGGTAAGTATGTCATATACTTGATTGATGACTAAGGATTGAGTACGTTCAATTTTACATGTCATGTATTTGATGATGTGCAGGCGGTTCCTTGGTGGTGCGCCCAGCACATTCAGTGCTGGGAAATGATCGTGGATAAGTGGCTCGCGGAGGAATGGGAGGAGATCCACAACGCTGCCCGGGAGCGGCGTTTGATGATGCCAGGTGCACCACACCATCAAGGCAACCTTAACACCGAGGAGTACGCGGCTAGATGGGTACGTGAATTCATTTCTATATTCTAATGGTCAATTCTGATTAATTTGTAACCATCTTGCTGTCTTTTTTGCAGTCGCAAGCACATGGTGGCCAGCCTTGCACCCCGCTCATGGCATATGCTTTGTCCCACAAGGGTAAGGCGAAGTCCGACGTCACCTTCAACCCGCAGGACCCGCCTGAGGCGTACAGCAATCCAACCGTCCACAGCCGCATCAGTGAGTACTCAGCGATGGCAAGGGAGGTCCATGGGCCAGATTTTGATCCGACCACCGCTGAGCTTGATGGAGAAGTGATCATGAGGGTGGGAGGAGGCAAGAAGCATGGCCGGTACTGGATGGCCGACAGTACACTCGACACGGCCAGTACTCCCACTCTCTCTCAGATTAAAGCCAGGAGCACGAGCTCAGCCCCGCCCATACGCCCACGGCCGACCGCTGCACAGGCCCAGATGGACGCACTCCAGGTAATTTCTGTTCTAACTGTTGTTAATTGATTCGCTTAAATATGTTTTGTATTGTAACATTGGCATGAAATATTGCAGGCCCGAATGGAGCAAGAGATGAAAGCACGGGAGGAGGAGATGGAGCGGAGGTGGCAGGCCCGGATGGACCAAGAGCTGAGAGCACGGGAGGAGAAGTTGAAGGCAGACTTTCTGCAGCAGCAGGAGGCCGACCGGATGAGGCTGGATCAAATGGCTCAGTACTTGCAGAGTATTGGGACGTCGTTAGGTCAAGCGCCGCCATCAACGCTATTCGCTCCACCACCTCCTGCAGACGTTACTCCTGTGAGTCACTTGTCAACTTTTGAAGTTTTATTTCCTCATAATGACTTAGAACTTAGAATGACTTAGAAAGAAGCTTAGTGACTTAGAATGACTTAGAAACAAGTTAGATGACTTAGAATGACCTAGAAACAAACTTAGAATGCTTTTTGTTCGAATGCTTTATCTTTTATGCAGAATCAGTCGGCGGCGTCGAATGATGGGCCCATCGCACCAGACATGTCGCCGCCTCAGCCGCCTCAGTGGATACGGTACGGGCCCTTGCCGCAGCTGCCTCCCACCACGTCGTACCAGCAGTGGCCGCAGCCCCCTCAGAGCTCGCCCTACCCGCAGCACCCTCACGGCTCGCCCACCTGGCCGCCGCCGCCGCGCCCACCGCCGTCTCTGTGAGTTCTTTGGACTTACGCCCTTGTATCGACCTATATGGATTTGTATGGACCTTTTATCGGCTTGTATGGACTTGTATGGACTTCTATGGATTTGTATGGACTTGTATGGACTACTAGTGGTTGTGGATGAACGATACTTGAGTTTATTTGCATATGTGGATTATTTGACTATATAAACTGCCTGTGATGCTTATTGTCAATTATAAACTGCCTGTGATGCTTATTGTGAAATATATATGCCTGTGATTTGTGTTTGGGGTCTCATTTACCAAAAAATCGAAAAAAAATGGGGGGGGAAGGCCCCTTTGCCGTGTGCAATGGCTGTGGCACACGGCAAAGAGTGGGCCTTTGCCGTGTGCCATGGTCATTGCACACGGCAAAGAACCAAAGTTTGCCGTGTGCAATGACCGTAGCACACGGCAAAGGCCCACTCTTTGCCGTGTGCCACGCCGTCAGGCACACGGCAAAGGGCGCTCACACCGTCATTCCGGCCGTCAGGTTCAAAACTTTTGCCGTGGGCCAAATATGACACACGGCAAACCTTTGCCGTGTGCCCGAAGAAAGGCCCACGGCAAAGGCGCCTTTGCCGGCCCACTCTTTGCCGTGTGCCCTTTGCCGTGGGCGGCACACGGCAAAGGCTTTGCCGTGGGCAAAAGGCCCTTTGCCGTGTGCCCCTGGCACACGGCAAAGAAGGCAATTCCGGTAGTGAGTGTCAGGCTTGGGAGGTGTTGGGATTTCAGATCGTATCAGAGAAATGAGGTGTCAGGCGGATATTATGGTTACCCAAAACTGGCGGCACTTGCTGGTTTGATGGTTACTCAAAACTGGCGGCGCTTGCTGGTTTGTGCATATCAATGGGAATTTCAAAACCTGCAAGAGACTCACACTTAACAGCTCGCTTGCATATAAATAATTAATTTTCAATCAGCATGATAAGTCCATTTTTTCATTTCAACTACTTTCCGTGGAGAAACTAAACCAAGGATACGTGATTGCTCAATAATCACCTTATCAAATATCAGCCACAGAGTGTGGGGCTAAAATTTGCATTGTAATTTGTAGCATAAGCTATCCACTGAATCCTAATTTGAAAAGACAAATCAAGTTTCACAACTACTTTATTCAAGATATAAACTGATATGTACCTTACGTTAAATAACTGGACACATGTAAGCAAGAAAGAGGAAGAGGAAAACCTGGCCGGTAAAACCTGCTGTATTAATATTTGCTGCCCCACTGGATGCACGCCTCTCTCGTGCATCGCAAGGCATCGCAAGTATGACGTCCTCCATAACAGGCACAGGAGGAACAGTGTCATGTGTGAACTGGCCAAATGCCTTATTACTTTTGGTGACAAAAAGAGTCAGCGATGAGAAACAAATACAACAATCTATGAAATGACCTGGGAACCCTTGACGTTTCACAGCTTGTCATAAGAGACAATTCTTTCATGTGAAGTCTAGGCAAGATTAATTTAAAGCATGAAAGCACGATTTTTTCGACAGGTGAGCTGTAAAGAATGAACTATCTCATGAGCCCTAACGGTATTGCCAGTGTGCTCCAATGATCCTTCTATATGTGGTTGTTCTTAATCTTCCACTTTAGCCGGCACAGATCCTGAAGTCCTGAAGTCTCATGTACCCACATGGTTTGCTTGTATACATACACCCCATCCTAAAAATTATGAGGTGGTAAGCGTGCATGCAGTTATTAACCTTGTTACCTTCTACTACACTTTGATGTTGCAGAAATTCTCATCTTGGAACCCGGAACTATGCACCGCAATATATATCAGCAACGACCTTGTTACCAGAGAAGTGAAATATCTGCAAGCATGCATTGTCTCTTGGTTAATGCCTCTGACAATAGGTCTTAACCATATTAAATAGCTTCAATAGCGCCACATGCTGAGTTCAGAAAGAAACATGACAGAACAAATTGAATTGAAGTTGTTATAACATTTGGGTTATTATCATTCTTATGCAGCATATGTAAGGCGCACATGTCATCTTGGGACCTCATTTTCTACAACCGATTTCCTATTCGAGTCTGCATAGCATGTGCCCAACACTTCCTCTGTGTGCCTAATGAGAGTATAAGATTGAGAGGTACCAGGAAGTTTACCACAAGCGTCTTGGTTTGAATCCACCATGGTTTTTAAAGCGGTAAGGCGAGGCGAGGCGACACACCACCGCTCAGACGCCTAAGCGCTTAAGGCGTGAGGCGAGGCGACGCCTTACACACCCACATATACATACATTTTACCTATAAAATAAAAGAAAAAAGAGAGAACCAGTAGACCTTAAGGTGGAAAGAAGGCCCATAAGACCAGCCCAGCCCAAGTCAGCAGACTCTCACAACCTTATCCTAATAAAACCCTACTGGCTCCCTCCCATCCCATCTCTGCCTCCTCCTCCGACTGCGCCGCCGCCGCCGCTACCCGCTCGCTTCTGCCTCCACCTCCTCCGTCGCTGCCCACCGCTGCCTCCTCCGTCGCTGTCCGCCCCTGCAGTCCTTTAACTGCAACCTTATTATCAGTTGAATACATGGTTGTGACAACTGCATCGCTTTGTAGTGTGCAATTATGCACTAAGTTTCTACTTTAGTAACTATGAGCAGATCGAGCATAGCTTGGGACATGCAACAAAGCTCTTCACTGAACAAAAACAAATCGCTGACGGGAGCTCTGCAGAATAACATGTGTATTCGCGACCTCAACCTACTCCGCGTACCGGACATTCTCATGTGGTTGATACGAAAAAATATAAGAAACTCCAAAATTCAAACTATTTGGGTGGTGATGTGAGGGTGGACCAACAATGGCACATGCCCGCTGTGCCAAGCCGCACCGATAATTGTTGTGCATGTTTTTTAAAGAGTGCAGGTTCACTAATAAATAGGTTTGGCAACCTGGACGGCTACCACCATGATTTATCTGAGTAACTGGTTGCAAATAATGATTCTGTCCAGCAGTGGACAGCCATGGTGGCCACTGTTTATTGTGCATTGGAGTGGCCACCACTCTCTCATTCTGTTTGAGTGGCCAAGTAATTTTCAAAGGAGAAAAACATGCACAGTTTATTGCACAATGAACCGCCATGGTTCAGAGCGCAGATCAAGAACAAAGAGAGTAGTCTCTCTGGGTCATGGTAGGAAATAAACACCTGAGCAGGCTGATTCACCATTACAGAGGCCTTTTATACTCTGTTATTTGAGTTGCCGCCTAATATTTTTCTGGCCAATCTGAGTTTGGAAATGTACTTTTTGGTTGTCCAGCCTTTCTTCTATTCAATACAAAAGGAAATGAACAAGCAGTGCTGACTGATCTGTTAACCTTCTAGCTGATGCTTTGGAAGAAGGTGATTCCTCACCGGCATCATGACAGCAGGAGAAGATGCTTTCCAGCAGCGTTGTTCGTTCCTTATGTCTTATTTTTTTGCCTCAAATAGCGCTTCATAAACATAATAAAGGCCTGCTTTTAGTCTTTTACTATATGTTATTACTGTGTCTGTGAGCAATATATAACCGCATTGTTTACACATGTATATATAAAAGTATTCTATATAAAGTATGCAAGGGATCATGCAAAGGATCAGGATTTCGTATTCACCCAGACAGCTATTTCTGAAGATGCACCGTGGGACACTGGAGCTGCATGCAGGTCCATCTCCAAAAAGAACCTTGAACAGTGACCATGTGGAGCTTCGCCTAAATAGAGCAGTCGCGCATACGACTGCTGCCTGAATCGACAGGGTCAAACAAATTTGACAACACCCGATGTCTCCCATACCACGTATCTTGCACGGGTTACAACTACTGACTGTGTTGTTGTAGCTAGACTCGTCTTGTTATTTTTTGCTCAATTGATGCTATGGCGCACCGTTGTATATATGCTGCTATACTCTTCTGTTGGATAGGGGTTTCACCTTGTACGTGCACATATGCATGGCAGACACTGGTGACAATGTGTAGAGTAGAGAAATCAGAACACAATTGGTCATGGCTCATAATGTATACGAGTAAACATTAGTGCAGTGATTGGTTGATGACTATGGCGCTCTTAAACAGGCAAGTCAAGACAAGTCATTGTACTGGTGTCTCTTTTACACTATTTGGTGTCTCTTTTTTGGGTTAACCTTGGGCTGGTCACTGTGCGCACTAGTTATGGTGAGCTAGAATCGAGTGAGCCATAGTTGTTTGACTTTCTTCCCAGAATTCGGGTGCTTTTTCTTTTATAGCAACCATGCTTTAAATGGTACCACATGTATATGTATGCTGCCTTGAACGAATCAAGGAAGACAAACCATGTTTTCAGTGTGCAGTAGCATTGACTCACCCATTTGCAATAAAAAAAGTAACATTAACTCAACACAGTATTCCAATAATGCCTCAACTTTTGACTTATATAAAGAGCATACATGATTCCTAGTTTCAGTTTCTCCATGTGGCGTGAATATTATATTACACTTTTGAGTTCAACTGATGTCGGTAGAGTATCTGTGCTTTATTGATCTATCCTTGCTTGATGTGCACCGTAGCGGGGGGCTTCGGAGGTGTCAGGATTCCAAATCTTAGCAGAGAAATGAAGTGACATACGATCGGCGATGATTGTGATCACCCAAAATAATTGGTGCTTGCACGTTTGTATTTATCAATGGAACTTCAAAACGTGCAAGAGAGTCACGAGAAGGAGCTCTCCTGCTTTTCGACCAAGGGCATGTTGCCCACCTTTATTAGAAAGCTTACAAGAACATTTATACAAACCACCAAAATAGGCATTGTGGTGACTATCATATAAGTTCAAGCACTATCGATCAGCATGTAGCAAGCTAGAACTCTATCACTACTACACCGGTCCCAAACCCATTTTTTACAGCCGGTTTCGAAAAGTGGCACTTATCAAGTGGCAGTAAAACTCAGATTTTCATAGCCGATTTTTAACCGCCAACCAGTTCGTGTTGAGAACCGACTTTGAAAATAATTTTGAAAACCAAAAATAAAAAATCAAATAAAATGTTAAATGGGTGCAAAATAAAATTTACCCCATGCATGAACTGGGCACAATCACCTCCAACGACACAATTTTTTGAACTTGTTGCATTCTTAATCATTCGAACCAGTGACCTCTTGCCTCATGTGTTGCTTCTATTACAACTGCACCACACCATTACTTGTGAATCAACGAGTGATGCACTCCTATTATATAAACCGTGTCGAATTTTTATAAAATTCTAGAGGCCATACCTCTGTTACAATTAGGATGACAATTTTGTGCTAGTTCCTTACATGCCCTTGCTTTCAAAAAAATATCAGAAAAATAATAAAAAAATAAATAATAGTTGTACAAAAATTCATTTATAAGTGCAGAAGATTCATTTAATTCATAAAAACAGCAAATTATTTCAAAAAACTCCTAAGCTCCTCCATGGCAACTTATATATGCAGATAAAACATGTAAAAAAATATTTTAATGTCATATGAGCAAAAATAAATTTTAGGATATACAAATATTAAAGTTTTCCTTAATATGAAAAGTTTGCATTGAATTTTTTATGAGAAGGCTATACACCTATAAAAGTACTCCATTACAACTTGTGTAATTTCGGGACAAGTTTCTAATATTATTATTATTATTAAAGTAAAGGAGTAAATTAAAATGGGAATTATCCATAGCAAACCTTTTGACTTTTAATATATTTTTTAGAATTTGATCTAAACTAGAGCGTATGTCCTTCAATTTAATAGTTAGAAAATCAGTACCTAGAAATTACTAAGAAGTAAGAATAAGTACCTAGAAATCCATTTAATAGTTAGAAAATAGCAAATCATTTCAAAAAAAATCCAAAACCCCTCCATGGCAACACATATGTAGTATAAGATACTTAAAAATTATGTCCATGTAATATGAGAAAAAATAACATTTTAGGGTGTCCAAACTAATTCATGTTCTACTTCTTTAATATTAAATGTTTTGTATCCTAATGATTTTTTTAAATAACATACCTTAGAACCAATTGGGCTGAAATGTTTTTGGTTGTCCCTTGTGTGCTTCTAGTCCAATAAAAATATCAGAAAATAAAATAAAAATAAAAAAAATTATGTGCACTATAGCTTAGAACCGGCTGTGAAAATGGATTTGATTTTCACATATAGGCGGTTCTTGGCTAGAACCGGCTGTGAAAATTTCACAGCCGGTCTACCTACTAACTGGCTGTGAAAATGTATCAGTGGCACTTTTTGAAAACCGACTGTAAAAATAGTGAATAGAAAAATCAATTCTGCAGTAGTGTCAACTCTGAAGGGACCAATATGATTCTACACATTGATTTACTTTGGTTCAGTTACTATACAAATTAAATATATTGCAGTGATTTTAATTTTTTTGTACGATAGCTTGTCAACCTGAATTCTAATGGTTGACAGATGGTTTCAATAGCACCTCATGCTGGGTTCAGAAGGAATCAACGACAATCAATTCAATTGAACTTGTCACCTTCACAGTTATATTCAGCACATTTAGGTCGTGCTCACTGTTATGCAGCCTATATAACATGTACAAGCATCTTGGGCATCGAAACTTCTATAATTCATTTCCTATTTAGTTTTTCATAGTCAAGAGGCATATGCACAGGCTCTTGATTCAAGTCCGCAGGCTTGTGCCTAAGACTGTCTCTGTATACCTGGCAATAATATAAGCGTGAGAGGTATGAGGAAGTTATATTTCTGCACACCCATACCATAAGCATCTTCGTTGAATTCACACTGTATGCAGAATGTTAGAAGCTCACAGGTATCAGCACAAATCCTTGGTACACGTTGTTATCAAATTTTGATGGTGGAGCCAATGAGCTTCTGCATCAGATGTACATCGCCCCATGGGCCATTGTACGGAAGGTAAAAATGAAGATAAAAGGCTAGGCTTCGCGGCTAACTATTGAAAGACAGATGTTTGTATTTTACGACCAGGGAGCTGCTGTTCCTATGTCAAGGAAGACGACGTCAATGTGGAAGCAACTTTTTCTCGGATGAGAACGTCTATTTGTCTGAGTAAGACATTTCCTAATAATACTACATGTTCGCAGCATAACTGTTAGTTAATTAGTTTGACGATACGCTTTCCAGGAAGTTTAAGGCAAGCCTTAAAAACAATATATACTGTAGCAATCTAGTCTGATTTGGTAAAAAAACATGCACTCCTTGTTTCTTTTATGGCAACCATACTTGAAATAGTACCACAAGTAAGGCTTTTTGAGACAATCAAGGAATGCAAATGAGGGTTCAAATGTGAAATATTCTTGACCATCATCACCGACTCATAATTTATAGTCCATTTCAATATTTGTGGCTTGTGACTTTGTGAGTTTGAAGCCGTGGCAAGTTAACCAAAAAAAAAGCTGCTTCACCAATTGAAGCCAAAGCCAGAGCTAATCCAGAAAATGTCAAAGCCCTGGATAAATGTCCCTAAGCTTGAGAGGGTATCAGGAAGTTACGTTTGAAGCGCGTCCCTACCAAAAGCGTCCTCATCTTCTGGGATGTGTGTATCATGCAATGACCATTGTCAACATGTCAAGAATTGCGGAAGACCGCTAGGAGACCAAGATCTCTCTTCATAGTAAATAGCGATATTATTAGGCTTAGGAGGCACAGTGAACTGTAAGATATTATGTTAGTGTGTGATCAATATCGCAACTCCCCTTTGATACTCATGGAGAGGCTATTCCACCTGACACTACGAGGGATGTACTTCCAGGAATTCCATACAAAATCGAAAGGGAATATAGCTGTGAAATTCAAAGAATGAGTAATTCTAACAGACATAAGAAAATTAGTATTTTTTGCCACCATGGCAGAGCATGTAAACCCAAGGTAGGATACCCGAATGCGTATGTTTCTTTTAATCACCTATAGATTATTCATCTCACCGAAAAATAAACCCGTCTATATATAGATATATCACTATTCAAGGATGCATACATAGATTTCAAAAACAATTGTGAGGTTATTCGTTCCTAGAATGGTAATGCTCATGGGAACAATCATCTCTTTTATACATTTTCTGTATAACGGATGGCCTAAATTTAGCATACGAAGTGTCACAAGCTGATACCTGGCAAAACAATAAGCTATCCCCAGTTTTAGCACTAGAAGTGTGATTTTTATTCTGGTATTTTCATAATGACATGATTCTAATCAAGCTTTTCAATAGAGCCGCATGATGAGTCCTTAAACGAACAGGGTTGGGACTTTACCAATTAATCGAAGTTCGAAGAAGTCCACCAGATAGATCTTACGCTAGCGGGCTTGGCCCTCTTCTGAGCCACATGCGTGCATCTTGGCTTCCTTCCAAGGCATTTGGATTTTCGGGAGACCCTGGCTTTACCTTCCCCAACAATGCTAATGTAAACAATCGCACCATTTGTGCTTTTCCTGGTAACAATTAAATTTACCATGCAAAGTGCCATGCATATTTCAAACTGGAAAATTGCAACCGAACCCACAGGTTTGAACCCTTGCAGTGGCATTTTTTTATCCCTTTCAGTGACCTGATCAATGCTGAGCCGATGAGCACAGTACTAATTCTTGTGCAACGTTCTCATGGGCCATGGCTATACTCAGCCTACATGGGTGCTAAACTACTAGAGCCTATATATAGTGTCCCTGCAGATGTCTATATGTCTGATCCATCATAATGTTTGAACTGTTTTCCATGGAAAAACGAAACCTGGGACAAGTAATGACACTACTAACAAACTGGCTGTAGTCCAGGTTCTAAAAGGCTTTTAGTCCTCGGAGGTATCAAAGACTAAATGTCCCGCTAAAGAGTCATTTTAGTCTGGAACTATACTACGCACCGGGACTAATAATTTTTTAATAAAATAAAAAAGAAAACAGACTGGATGTGCTCAGCTTCTCGGAAGCTCTAGCTTCTCTCAAATCACAGCAAGACTTAGTGAGAAAGATGTTCCAAAGTCACATCAATATTCAATCACACAGATCTTCAGCAAAGCAAAAACCACAATCACACGATGAACCATTCATTATTGGCAATCTTATCTAACATGCTAATTCTCTTCATCCCATCGTCAACAACAAAAAGCATTACAACACCAATCTTATCTGTTCGGAGGCCCTCCTCCTCGCCGCGGTGGCCCCCCCTCCACGCTCGCGCTGGTCTTGGCTATGAGCACACCGGTTTTATCCCTTGCATTGGCATTCTTGTTAGAGTAAAATACACCATAGGTCTCTAAACTTGTATCATTGTGTCAACTAGGTCCCTAAACTCCTAAACTGCACATTTAGTGTCCCTAAATTTTTAGGAGTTTAGGGACCTACTTGACATAGCGGGACATGTTTAGGGACCTGGGATACATTTTACTCTTCTTTTTATTCCTTGTTTCATAATCGCACCAACCTATTAACCCTCAAAATAGAGCGACATGAATGCTGAGTCAATGAGGACAATACTAATTCTCGTGCAGCGTGCTCGTGGGCCGTGGCTATACTCACACTACTTGGGTGGTGTGCTAAATTACTGCAGCATATATAGATGGTATCCCTGCAGACATCTATATGTCTGAACTGCCATTCCCCAGCACCCCATTCACCAGCGGTTCTGGTCGAACCGCTGGTGAAGACTCATCACCAGCGGTTCGTAAGCGCCGGGCCCCGCTAGCCGTTGGAACCGCTGGTGATAGGTACCCTTCACCAGCTTTTCCTATTACGAACCGCTGGTGAAGGTCCCGCAAAGTATAAAGCCCCCCTCTCCTTCTTCTCCAACCCGACAGGGCACCATTTCTTTCACCATTTTTTTACCATTTTTCACCCAATATCACTTGGAAGCTGCCATATTTCAAGGTATTGACCTCACCCACTTATTTTGAGGTTGGTAACTTGCATCTCATTACTTTGTAGCTTGTTTCATTGGTTTGATTTTGAAATTTGGCCAAATTTTGAAGGAGAGGTGTTTGTTCATGGTAGAGCCATTTCTCTCCCAATTTTTCATGGTGGAACCCAAAATTTGAAGTTGCCAAGTCTATTGTATGGTACAAGATTGGTATCTCATCCATTCTCTAATTGATAGCTTGTTTGAATGGTTAGATTTTTTGAATTTGGTAGAAAGTCATGAATTTGATGAATTTTGTTTAGTGATGGATCAATGTGATGATTTCAATGTAGATGTCATGAATTCCACAATATTAGTGAATTTCATTTAGTGATGGATCTATGTGATGAATTTGCTAGAAGGTCATGAGTTTTTTGAATTTGGTAGAAACTCATGAATTTGATGAATTTTGTTATGTGATGGATCAGTGTGATGATTTCAATGTTGATGTCATGAATTCCACAATATTAGTGAATTTCATTTAGTGATGGATCAATGTGATGAATTTGCTAGAAGGTCATTAGTTTTTTGAATTTGGTAGAAACTCATGAATTTGATGAATTTTGTTATGTGATGGATCAAAGTGATGATTTCAATGTTGATGTCATGATTTCCACATTATTAGTGAATTTCATTTAGTGATGGATCAATGTGATGAATTTGCTAGAAGGTCATGAGTTTTTTTGAATTTGATAGAAAGTCATGAATTTGATGAATTTTGTTTTGTGATGGATCAATGTGATGATTTCAATATAGATGTCATGAATTCCACATTATTAGTGAATTTCATTTAGTGATGGATTTATCTAATATCGTTCATAGATGGATCGAGGATGCATGTATGGTTTGGTGAGAAGAGATCCTACGTTCATTATGGGAGTTGATTCTTTTGTGAAGGCAGCAAAGTTATATGTCACCAACAATAGAAAGGATGGAGGATATATATACTGCCCATGCCTTGATTGCCAAAATAAGAAGCTATACAAGAATGTTGAGGAGATCCGCTGTGATTTGCTGTTAGGGGTTTCATGCAGAATTATCATATTTGGAATAAACATGGGGAGGATGGTGAGAATGAACCTTTGGAAGCTGCTAGGGTTACCGCGAAACGCAGCAATGTCACCGCAAGGGTGAATGTGCAAGAATCTATCCACGAAGCCATGGAGGAGGCTGTGAATGCAACCGTAGAGGAATCAATGCCCCCGAACGTCAGTGAACCCTTTTGAGACACGTTGGCTAGTGATGATGCGGTGGATGGCCTAGAGCAGATGATACGTGATGGCGAGCCGGAATTCCTTGATGAAAGAAATCTGAAAAAATTGGAGCAGATGAGAAAGGATGCCAAAATACCGTTGTACAAAGCTTGCAACATGTCAAAATTGAAAGCTAACCTTAGGTTATTGGAGATGAAATCAAGCAATGGTTTGTCCGATAGAGGTTTCAATGAATTGCTGAAGCTACTGTGGACAATGCTTCCAAGCCCGAATGAGTTGCCGGAGACCACATATGAGGCCAAGCAAATGATATGCCTAATAGGGCTTGAAGTACAAAGAATTCATGCGTGCCCCAATGATTGCATCCTATATCGTGGCGACTACAAAGACATGGACACGTGCCCAGTGTGTGAAGCTTCATGATACAATTGTGAGTTGGCTAAATCAATGACATGTGACAGGAACAAGAGACCCCCAGCAAAGGTGGTGTGGTATTTTCCAATAATCCCCAGGTTGAAACATTTGTTTGCAAACGTGAAGATGGCTAAGCTAATGCGTTGGCAAGAAGAAGATCGTTTGAAAGATGGCAAGCTTAGACACCCAGCAGATGCTTCACAATGGCGGGCTATCAATTACAAATTCAAGCGATCATTTTCAAATGATATAAGGAACATAAGGTTTGGATTGAGTACTGATGGGATGTGTCATTTAACATGGTTAGCAGCAAACACAACACTTGGCCCGTTACACTTTGCATATACAACCTTCCGCCTTGGCTGTGTATGAAGCGCAAATACATCATGATGCCGTTGTTGATCCAAGGCCCAAACCAACCTGGGAACGACATTGATGTGTATGTTGAACCTTTGGTGGAAGATCTACTGACTTTGTGGGATAAGGGTGTGAAGGTGTGGGATGAGTACAAGAAAGAACACTTCACATTTAAAGGGTTGCTATTTGTAACAATCACGGACCTACCTGGCATAGGTAGCTTATCCGGCCAGGTTACGAAGGGGTATAAGGGATGTGTGGTTTGCTTGGACCAAACACACACCAAATGGCTAAGAAACAGTAACAAGATGGTTTACATGGGTCATCGTCGGCTCCTTCCATTGGATCACCCATACCGCCGTAACAGGAAATCATTTGATGGGACAAGGGAGGATCGCAAAGCTCCGGCTTATATGGATGGGAGGCAGATATTCAAAATAGTGAGGAAACTGAAAGTTGTCCTAGGGAAGGGTAAAGGAAGTGTGCCGGCCCCCCAAGATTCTTTGTGGAAGAAGAAATCTTTGTTCTGGAGACTCCCATATTGGCAGTTCATGATTGTTCGTCACGCACTTGATGGCATGCACCTAACTAAGAATGTGACAGAGAGCAGCCTTGGAACACTAAGGGCTGCGAAGGGGAAGGGGAAAGGCTCATTGGCAACTAGACAGGACCTACAAGAGATGAATGTTAGGGCAGAGCTCCATCCCATTATTCTACAGGATGGCAAAAAGAAGCTTCCAGAGGCATCATGGACCTTGGATGATGTCGAGAAATTAAAGATTTGCGTCACCAGTGGTTTTAAAACCGGCAGTGAAACCCAGTGTCTTCACAAGCGCGTTTTCAGCAGCACTTCCAAAACCGCTGGTGAAGGCCCCTTACGACCCGCTGGTGATGCCTTTTGTGTAGTAGTGTATCGCAATTTGTGTCAACTTAGTTTGTTGTGTACTTTTTTATATCGTGGCATCCATCTTCCCATTCTCAGTACCATCTTGGCAAACACATTTCCTATGTCCTTCCTATACCCGATAGTTATACAGAGTCGATAGCTTGAGTCCGTAGGACATGTCTCTTAGAGTTGTTCTCAGCAGTACATGGTGATATTGTATAAGCTTGAGAGGTATCAGGAAGGTATAGTGTGCGAAATCTATACGTTGAGCTTTATGAGTATCCACAGGCAGTCATTCCCTGCATAATCAGGGCACAGGCCAGTTTCTGTCTGGTTCCATGTAATGCATGGACTGTAGAAGCTGAGCAACATAATTACAAAATGCTTCAGACTGACTATCGTGGTTAGAACAGATCCGTTCCAATATATTTGCATGCCGTTCACTGCTACCATTCCGGGAACAGACAATCATCCATGATAGCGCATCTGTTGTAGCTATCCTTGTATTGTATTTTCAGTGTATGTTTCTTATTTGTAGCTACCAACCTGTAAACAAGTCATGTATTTGTCACATTGCCGATCAATCAGAAAGAATCTTGAAATTGGCTAACTTACTTTCTCATTCAAGATTAGTACTGCAAAAAGCGTGTCCCTCCATGTGTTGTTTTAGGCACCGTTTGTTTTCAGCTTTTGCTTTGGGTTTCTAGTCAAAAGGCTGTCTGAAACACAAACAGCCAGTTAATTGAAATTGGCTTCTGATTACAAATACAGTTCACCTACTGTCTCTGAACACAAACTGTATAAGTCTAGCATACAAAGTGTCACATTTTCCGATTCCAGAATTTTCTTGATGGCAGCAATGAAATTATACGTTTTAATGGAACCACATGGGTGGGCTACCAGTCTGGACAGAACTCATTCTTTTATGGTCATTTTCATGGCCATACTCAGCCTACTTGGGTCCTGCCTCCACTGCAGCCTATATAAGGTGTCCCTGTGTGGACACTGAACCATCATCATCATAGCTAGTATCAACCTGCTTGGTTGGATATACAATATAATGTCGCATTGCCTCCCGTTTGTTCCCATCCTAGCCCATTGTCAAGCATATTCCTTCCTCATTTAGTTTTGTATACACAAGAGACATCCTACAGAGTACCTTCACTCTGTAGGACTTGTCACTGAGACATCTCCTCACTGATAAATGGTTGTACACATATTATAAGCTTGAGAGGTATCAGGAATGTAAAATGTGGCACGTCCATACCCTGAGAGTCTAGTGTTTCTGATAAGTCAGATTCTTACCGACTCAGGGAAGAGAATGACATTTTTCTGGGGCGTCCATATCTTGAAATTTTGCTTATTATTCGGTTTGTTTGATCTCACAATTACTATAATGCAACATAGTCAGGTCTACAGAGGACAGTCAGATTGCCTTTTGCTTCCTAGAAATATTGAGAAGAAAGGATCAGCCGAAGGATCACATGGACTTTTGTTTCGGGTTGTGCTTGTGCATAGACAGGCCTGAGATGAGCCTACGAGCTTTGTGTGTTTCCCTTGTCCATAGGATTTTTTGACCTCAACCGTGATTGATAACTTATGTCAGCAGAGCATAGGCGGGCAGACGTTTTCCTTTCTCTATTATATTTAAGTTCAGAATTATGCATATGCAGTAAAACTCTTCTGCCTATAAAGATATAGGTGGCGACACGAGCATGGGGTCAAGACCAGCAGCAAACAAGGCTTGCAGTGCGGCGGTGACATGGTCCGCCTCATCAACCATATAGCGTGAGAATGGGCTTCCTGTCGCACTGCGACCCGAACCTCATCACTGTACCCCTTATTGGTGCTGTACCCAGACTCGAGTGTTGCAGCTGCTGCCCAATCGCCGGTGATCTTCTCCAATGAACACACGAACACACACCATACATGCACGTGAACATGTGGAGTTCTTTTCGCCGCAAGACATTGCTGACTTTTCTGTTGTTCTTGATGCGATTTATGCAAGATACATGGACAGTGCCACGCGATCTCCCCACCACGCCGTGTATAGTGCGTGACGCGCCGTTCTTCGTGGCGTCACCCGCAATGTGACTGGCAGAGTCAAGGTCTCCCATGAGGTTCTTCCTGCACCGATGCTTATGTTGTTTCGACTTGTTAGGGGATGCTGACTTGGCTGCTTTGAGCCTCGTGAGCTATTTGTTGTATCAACTATTTATTTAGATATGTTTCTTCCCAATTCATAAAATCAAATTACTACTAATTTGTCATGGTTTTGTTTGAAACTTATTGTTTATTAGATTTGTACTTGTGTTAGATATTATTAGGGAATGTAAATAATGCGATCGAACTAACACGTATTGAGATAATCATGAAAGTCATTGACTTGCATTGATATGAACAAAAGATTAAGGAATTTTAAATAATCTGATGGAACTAACACATATTGAACACACTTCTTTGCAACCTATCGTGCATACCTGGCTTCATTATAGGATTCACATGAGGACGCCCCAAAACCGAAGATGAAATTGAGCTACGATTGTCAGTGAGGTATTCCTGATGATGTTCATTGTTCCATGTGTAAATAAAGTGGACAGTGAAGAATACATAGAGGACATCAGAAGCAATCAACATGCAAGCATAGCCTGTCCCTGCCCGAGGACTGGGCTTGCTCCCTTCTTTGCGTCAAAAAAAGTACCGGAACTGGAGATGAAGGGACCAAGAACGTCAGTTTAAGCTCTTGCGAGGCCGTAGGGATGCTGCCAGCCATCTTAGCTTGATCATGCCATGTCCCGCCTGGCTTGAACAAGACATGTTCTTTCTGTGTTGCGGACCATTTATTGAATATTGTAGGGCTGTTTTTAATAGGTACTGTTGACGTTTGTTAGCGACACATTTTTAGTGCTATTTAAGTGGTGTTTTGGGACCAATTCATATACTAACCCGCCACTTGGCACTTGAAATAACCCCATTTTGGCATATGCATGTATTTTTGGAGGACTTTGGTTTACACAGGTTTTTGAGCTATAAATGAGCACTTTTGGACAAAGACCAAGATCATGCATAGAGCGGAGGAATGAAGGCCATATACTCGGATTTCGTTCGCTCTCATCTATGGTGAACCAACCTCCAAGAATATGGAAGGGCAAAGACTTGAAGATAAGGTCGGATGACTTCGGGATCGAGGCAAATCAGGCAGACATATGGAAAGACATCAAGACCCAATCTTATCCCGAAGCAACCGATGGCAAATACCCACATGCATTGGCAAATCAACTCCTAGAGGGACTAGAAGCTTGCACGCGAAAGATGGGGCCGAGGGGCCACAAAAATGCCCTGGGCCGGCCAGCCCAGAGGCCCAGGCCGGCCGGCCTGGGTGGTTTCTGCGCCGCCTCGACCTCTCCTTCGAGCTAGGGTTTCCTCAGACTATTTATAGACCCTGTACACCGAAGCCACGCACATCAATCCACCAGAAGTCGGCGAAAACTAGAGCATACACCAAAGGGAGACGAGGTCACTGCAAGTCTTCGAAGGTACTAGGGCATGGCCTAGGCCAACCCTAGCAGCCATGGCCTCCCTGCGCGGTTGTGCCACGGCGGAGCTCAAGAGTCAAGCCCCAAGATTCATCAGGGTATGTACACACACGATGGTGATATCAATCTAATCTCTATTCTAGTTGTCTCTACCTTGGTCTACTTCTTTGATGCTTTGTATTCATATGTGCGATGGCCGTATGATCTTAGTAAGATTAGATCTAATCATGGTGATTAGTCCATATCTTGCGGATACATTGAAGTAGCGCGTTATAGCTAGTACGTCGATTACCCCAGTGTGGTGACAGCATGACGGAGGGAAAGGTTCTAGCGACGACGTGATGTTGAGTTGGATCAATGTCGAGTACGATGAGAGTTGTCGCAAGCCACTACAAGAGGAAGCTCATCGAGCACTTGCTAGTTGGTTGGGTAAAGCTTTGGGAAACCTTAGGCGTTGGCATGCACCCCGTGGCGGTGACCATTGGAAAGTAGGCCGCTTGCGAGCCGCCTTTTGGAGAGAAGACTCTGGTACCTTTGGTAGAGATGCAATCTATGATTTTGATCACTTTTTGACTAAGAGTTGTACCTAGAGACGAATAGGCATTCACTCACCATATGTCCAGGTCTCTTGCAGTTGAAGCATTTAATCTTGATATCACTTGCAACATTGGGCTGCTCTGGACTATTTTCCCAGTTGTGCTCTTCTTGATAATTGGGTTCTGGATAAACATGGTCTCCTTGTTCATTCTTACGTTGTCGCAATGGGTGAAAGAATAAGGGGTACTCAGCTTTTCTCTTCTTAGATTCTCTCTCTTTTCTTCCGACTATTTCTACTTCTCGAGCTTTACCTTGCGGTGGCTTTCTTTGCGTCACGGGTGCTCTTGTCATGATTGCCGGTGTCTTAGCTGACTTGGCGTGTCGACGTGGATTCTTCCCTGGGCATTCACTCACCATATGTCCAGGTCTCTTGCAGTTGAAGCATTTAATCTTGATATCACTTGCAACATTGGGCTGCTCTGGACTATTTTCCCAGTTGTGCTCTTCTTGATAATTGGGTTCTGGATAAACATGGTCTCCTTGTTCATTCTTACGTTGTCGCAATGGGTGAAAGAATAAGGGGTACTCGGCTTTTCTCTTCTTAGATTCTCTCCCTTTTCTTCCGACTATTTCCTTCTCAACTTCCATGGCTCTGTTTACCATTCGCATGAACGTTCGGTAACAACCACTTATATACAGCCTAATCTCTGGGTTCAGGCCTTGGCGAAACCAATATTGCCTCTTCTCTTCAGTGTCTGTGCGTATGGGATCATATCTCGCCATCTTGGTGAAGCTTCGTAAATATTCCTGCACCTTCATTGTGCCTTGGGTAAAATTGCGAAACTCTTCTGCCTTGATCACACGAGCTTCCTTAGGAATGTGGAACTCCAAGAAAGCTCTTTTAAACTCTTCCCATGTGATACGAGCAGGGTCTTCATGGGTCCTGCAGTACTCGTTCCACCAAACTCTTGATGTACCGATCAACTGATAGGCAGCTAGTGATACACACTCCTCATCAGTGCAAGAGGTCAAGTCCAATCTTTTCTCAATTTCATCTAGCCAATCCTCAGCTTCCAAAGGATCATCTGTTTGGTCAAAGGTGGGTGGCTTCAGCTTGATAAAGCTCTTGATCATTTTCCACTGTTTATCTTCAGGTGTTTCTTGTCCGAGAGTCACTGCATCTGTCATGCGCTGAAGTATCTGGGTCTGAGTTGCAATCACCTCAACAAAGCCTGACTCAGGTAGGGGTTGTGCTTCTTGCTGGACATTGCTTGGTCCATTTCCTGGATTCACTTGGACGTGCTCTTGTTCTTCGACTACTCCTTCCATATTCTATAAGGCATAGAGGAGGTCAGTTCTAGGTAGAAGGGCACTCATGCTATCTAAAAATGGAGTCAAGTACAGGCATGTAAATACCAACTATTGTATAAGGCTACACTCAAGGGTAAGAACAATAAGAACCAAGAAACTGCGACAAGAAGCGCTCACTCAAGCATGCAAACATTATATACAGTGCTATCTTAAGGCTGACTCCTATTGCCTTAGAGATCTCGCACACTTAGCGATGTAACTATTTCGTGGCATGTTAGATAGGGTGGACCTCTATACTTGATGGTTCACGGTGTTCTCAGCAACTTTTCCATTGAGTTCCAATTTCTTCAGTTGAGGCTACGTAAGAATTTGATTCAACGTAGGTAAGATAGAAGAATTTCAAGGTATGAGGGGCAGAATCAATGTAGTTCAAGGTGGTATATATCAAATAGAGCGTTTAGAATATTCTTAAGCTAACGACCAACTTAGGGTTGCGTGCTACGGTCAAGTACGGCTCTGATACCAACTGAAACGACCCGGATTTCCAAATCGGAGAATCCGACTCCCTGTACCAATGTGATAGTCCCAGAATCAACTGCTATCACGTACAGAACTTATTTCAGCATAATATCATATCCATACTTCGAATCAGAGTACAATTATTACAAGGATAATATGGAAAGCGTAGCTGATACAAGCCCTTTGGGCTAAACGACAAGAAGAAAGCCTACGAAGCGGTAGCTAGGTCTTCAAGTCTTCATCTCCAGTCTTCTCCACAGGCAACCTTGAGCGAAGCAACACAACCCTTCAAAGTAGCATCCGACGACTGAACTCGGAATCCAAGTGTAAACCTGCAAGCTCACGAACTGTCCCCAAGGAATGGGACAGGTCCACGTCACCATCCGTATGCAAGCTTTAAGGTGGCCTAAACTAGTTTAACAAATATATCAAGGAATAAAGCTGAGGGTTTCCTATGCAGCAGCAGCAGCAAAAGAAATAAAGATCTCCAACAGCTCCCCAAGCTATCATCTCCACGGTTCAACCCTAGCACACTAGGGTCCCGTCGCATTCTCACCTCCTGCTCCTCACGAGTCGATGGGAAGACTCCCACTCTTCCCATCTCAGCGGCTACAAGCCGGAATCCGCACTATCATCTCTCAACCAGCCCAAGGCTATGAAAAAGGGGAGAGGTAGAATATCCCAAAAACACTAATCAGAAGAAGCCGGATCGAGGGGTGTCCATGACCGAGGACGCGGCTATACGTATAGTTTTAACTCTGCAGAGTGTGTACACCTGGACCCACTCGGGTTGCAGACGGCTGCGCAACCGTCTTGAGACACAACCCACAGCCATAACTTCCTAACCAGAACGGTACCATACTGTATTCCCAGGCTTGGGACCCGAGATCGTGAGTCTCTAACCTGGCCACGGTGGTGTCGAGAGTCTCGAAAACTCAGGGCTAGAATAGCCGGGTCCCGAACATCCCGGTGTTCGGCCAACCCAATCCTATACACACTTCTCCACAGATCTGGTACCGCCTAGCTAGAAATGGCTGGAATCCTCCCCATGAGGATAAGTGGTGTGCACGTTTGACAAAGTCCCGTCACCAGGTCCAACTGACTCGGCCTAAGCCAGAGCAAGCAAGTCCCCAAACTGGGCCATCCGACTCCGCGGTCCGCCCGTCTACCCATTACAGGTAATATCCACCAACTCCTCCAAATATCCACAACAAATGTACCCGCCACAGGTACTCCGTAGGAAGTGCCCAACACACCTCCCGAGCCCCGACCAAAAGGTCGGTTAATGTCTGCTCACTCCAGCCGGGGGTTCGAAACTCTTCAGTTTTATCCCAACCCAAAACTCACGCCAAGATGATCAAGATCACAGCTAATCCCACACATGCAAGCATAGCACGAATATAACAGTGTATATAGGTATTCAAGGATATCAGGTAATAATCAAAGGCTATGCATGGGTTTAACATCATCAACATGAAATAAAGCGCTAGCAATTCTAATAGCAATGCCTAATAGGATTCAAAGTCGGAATGGGCGTGAACCTGGAGCAAGATCAATTTATTTCTCTTAGTTGGTGAAGTCAAAGCCGTCGTAGACGTAGTCGACGAAGTCGTCCAAATCTTCCGAGGATCCTAATAATCGGATAAATAAACGATAAGCTAGTTGCAAATAAACTCCAAATAAGAACCAGAGAAGAGCCAAAAGCACTCAACTCCTATACTAACGCGTAGATCATGATTTTAGAAGAATTATGAAACTGGTTTCATAATTTTCTGAGCTAGGATGAATTTATTATGAATTTTCTTTGATAAATCCTAATTCTGAAATTCCGAAAAAGAAAAAGAAAAAGGGGCTGACACGTGGCAACACCGAGGCGTGACACGTGGCAGTGCTGACGTCATCATGACGTCAGCAGCGGGGTCCGCCACTGATGACGTCAGCATGACGTCAGCGTTGACCAAGTCAACGGTCAACGGTCAGTGGGTCCCACGTGTCAGTGACACGCAGTGTATGACATGTGGGCCCCGGCGGTCAGTTGAGGAAAAAGGAAAAAGGTCTGGAGCGGGCTGAACTTGGGCCGAAAGCCTCAGGGTTTGGTGGGCCGGTTTGGGTTGCGGATTCAGAAAAAGAAGAGAGAAGGTCCGTGGGCCTCAAGGACTCGGCCCACGGCCTTTTGCGGTGCAGGTGGAGAGCGGTCTGACGAGGCGGGCCCACAAGGCGGTGTCACCGGCGTCCGGGCCCACTGGCCAGAGAGAGTAGAGGAGATGGGATCAGCTGCGGCTCGTGTGGCAACGCGTGCGTGTGGGTCTTCGTGTGACATCCCCGTCGGACAGCAGAGCACGGGTGCTCTCCACGGCGGCGGAACGGCGACGAGCTTCGGGCGTTCCTGGACAGCGGCGACACGGGGAGAGGGCTGTGGCGTTGGTTGGCGAGCCGAGGGAAGAGAGCACGGCAGTGACGAGCACGGCCGGTCCTCCTGTCCAGGGCGTGCACGCGAGCCACGAGCGGGCGGAGCGGATGCACCAGAGCAGAGCGGTGGCGAGAATGGGGGCGTGGATTCAAGGCGGTGGAGTTCGTTGGTGAAGGCCGGGATGCGCACGGGATGGTCCTCCTGACTATGGCCGTGGCGTGAGCAGGACGAAGGTGAAGGTGAAGGGAATTTGGGGGAAAGCGAACGCGTCGGATCGGAGCGGACGACGTCGAGCAGTGAGTCCACGGAGTTCGCTACGGCGATGAGCGGGAAACAGAGAGAAAAAGGGGAAGGGAGAGGGCTCGATTGGTTTCCTGCAGAAGGGAGAAGCGGCACGAAGGCCGATCACACAGAACAAGTGGAGCCGAGCTCCCAAAGGCATCCATGGCGGCTCGACGGCCGGGCAAGCAGAGCAGAGCAGACCGAGATGAAATGGGAGGGAGAGATTGAGACTGCGATGGTGCTCACGATGGGGTGACGTTGATGAGGAGGGAGTGACCGGGTTTGATGCAGGCGTGCGGTGCGGCGGCGATGCTCCACGCCCTTGCGTCCGCGGCGAAGCTCCGGTTCGGCGGCGCGCTCCTGGTCGCCGGCGCGGGGAGGCTCTGCTGCTCGATTTCCTCCACGGACGGCTCTACCAGCACCTCCTCCTTGCTTCAATTTCACCGGTGTTGCGGTGGAACAGAGCTTCCGCCCTTGGGGGATTTTGGGGAGAGCAGAGGGGAAAGGGATGGTGCTTATATGGAGGGGGATTGCGTGGGCGAGGAGTTGAAGGCACTGCGGACAGGCTGGAGAGAGATCGGGCGGGCGCGAGCACGTGGGAAGGCGCGCGCGCGAAGGGCGTGCGGAGGCGGCGGTGTGGTGTGTGTCGCGGCGCGTCTGGTTGGAGCGGTGCGGCGCGCGGCGTCGGCGTGCGGGAGAAGGGAGGAAGGAAGAGGAACAGGGCGCGGTGCTGGGCTGGCCTGCTGGGCCGCGGTTGTGGGCCGGCTGCGGGGTGGAAGAAAGGGAAGGAAAGGGATGGGCCGGGTTGATTTCAGAGGTTGGAGGATTTGGGTCCAAGTTGGTTTAGGTTAGTTTAGCATTTGAATTTGTATTTGAAATAGGATTTCAAATACAATTTCACACACAACAAATAGAAACCAAACAAAAGCCAAATCACACAATCAATTATTATTCCTAATTACAAATTAAAAGCACAATTTAATTACTAAGAGTTTAGAGGAGAGAGAGAGATCACACTTCTAGGTTTAAACAAACAATTCAAACAAAAATTTTTAAATCCACAATTTTTCAACACGGTATGTTACAGACTCCCCCCCTCACAGGAATCTCGTCCCCGAGATTAAGGGTTACCTATGGCTCGAAGAGGTGCGGGTACTTCTGTCGTAGATCTGCTTCTTTCTCCCATGTGGCTTCTCGTTCGGTGTGATTACTCCATTGAACTTTGCAGTAAGGGATAGAAGTCCTTCTTGTTTCTTTCACAGCTGTGTCCAAAATCTTGATAGGGTATTCTAGATATTCCAATGTGTCCTGAATATCCAAGGCTTCCACTGGCACTTGCTCGTCTGGTACTCGAAGACATTTCCTTAACTGCGATACATGGAATACCGGGTGTACTCCAGCTAGGTCTTGGGTTAGCTTCAGTTCGTAAGCAAGTTTGCCAATCTTCCGGGTAATCTCAAATGGTCCCACATATCTTGGTGCCAACTTCCCTTTGATATGAAATCGCTTCGTGCCTCGAAGGGGTGATACTTTCAGATATACAAAATCCCCAACTTCAAAGCTTAGATCTCTTCTTCGCTTGTCGGCGTAACTCTTTTGACGGCTCTAAGCAGCTTTCAGATTCTCTCTAATTTTACTCACATGCTCTTCAGCTTCTTTAATGTCATCTGGTCCAAAGAAAATTCTTTCTCCAACTTCCGGCCAAAGCAAAGGTGTACGACACTTCCTGCCGTAAAGTGCTTCAAATGGCGACATTCGCAGACTAGCCTGATAGCTGTTGTTGTATGAGAACTCTGCATAAGATAAGCTCTTTTCCCAATCTTTCTTGTATGTCAGAACACATGCTCTCAACAAATCTTCCAATATTTGGTTAACTCTTTCAGTCTGACCATCGGTCTGAGGGTGAAAGGCTGAGCTGTACTCTAAGCTTGTTCCCATAGTGTCATGCAAGTGTTGCCAGAACTTAGCGGTGAATTGCGATCCTCTGTCAGATACAATGCTTCGAGGTGCTCCATGCAATCTCACAATATTATCAACATAAAGCTCTGCTAACCTGTCAACTCTCTGCGGTCCTTGGACTCTCCGCCGCTCTCCCCGCTGGCGGATGCGGAAGCTCGTCGTCGCGGAAAGCGGGTCGTCGTCGACACCTCCCCCACCCCGCCCCCGGCTCGTGATGCGGCCCAGCGTGGGGGATTTATGGCCGATGCGCGCCGGTCGCACCCGGATCCCCCACCTGCTCTGGACCCGGTGCGCGGCCCGGCCATGCGCGGTGGATTCATGGCCGACGCCCGCCGGTCGCACCCGGCACCCCCTACTGTGTCTAACCGACACGTCGCTTCGGTGGTCGTCGCCCCTCCCGACCGTGGCGCCAATCAGCAAGTCGCTCCTCAGGGTGCCGAGGAAGATTGGACTGAGGTCCGTCGTCGCCGCTGGCGCCGCCAGGCTGCTCCACCTCGTCAACCTCGGCCCGTTCCAGCGAATCTCGTGGGCAAGTGTTTCAATTGCCTCGCCACCGACCATGTCGCGGCCGTCTGCAAGTTCGCCTCCCGTTGCCTGCGCTGCCTGAGGGAAGGACACCAGGCTCGCCATTGCAAGCGCGAGCGGTCGCCTGCACGCCGGCGTGCGCCGCTTAATCGTATGACTTCCAGGCAGGCAGCCTGGGTTGCTGCAGCTTCCAATGTCGTGGCGGCCAACCGAAATGAGGACAAGTCCCCTGCCGACACTTGCTCTGGGCGATCACAATCCACCGGTAGATCGCCCTCCCCCCCGCCGGCGTGTGCGCCATCTCCGGTGGGGGGGGGTCTGCCGGCCCCCACCGCCGCCGTCGCCTCCGCCATCTCCGCGTGATCCGGGTGACCCATCACGCCGGCCTTCTAAGGAAATCTGCATCGTCCCCAGGTCGCGCCAGATTGAGGAAACTGAGGCCTTGCTCTCTTCGCGCGCCTTGGTCGCTCTCGTTGGAGGCACTCGGCCGGATGTCTCGCCTGAACAGCTCTCCAATGTTCTCGTCGACTTGCACGGACTCGCTCCGGGGGCTTTCTCGGTTCATCGTTATGCTCCAGAGGACTTCCTGGTGGAATTCAGTGATGATGCGGACGCCCACCGTGTACTGCATGCGCCACACCCGCCTGCTGCCCCTTTTCACCTATCCTGGAAGAGATGGCGCAGGCAATCCATGGGAAGTTTTGCTTCTCTCCGCTTTCGAGTGCTAGTCAAGTTCACTGGCATCCCCGGGCACGCTAGAAATGTAAACACAGCACAGATTATTCTTGGCACATCATGCGCACAACTTGTTGAAGCTCCTGCCCATATTGCTGGTACTGATCGAAAGTCTTTCTTCGTTGCGGGATGGTGCATCCACCCAGACCTCGTACCGGTACAGAAAATGATGTTTATTCCAGAGCCTGATGAGCCCTATGTTGAACGAGGCTTGTTCCTGCAACCCCATGAGCTTATGCATACTAAGCAGGATGGGCTGTGGTATCTGGTTCATGTCGCTGTTCTGGAAGTCCAGGATTGGTGTGAAAACTCCTCCGACGATGACACGCCACCAGACAATCGTGATAGCTCTGATGAGGATGATTACCCAGGTTTCACACAGAGATCCCGTTCCAACCCATGGCCCAAAAGGTTCAGGTTTCGCACCGATGGTGACTCTGGAGATGGGGGCGGTCCTGCTTTAGGTCCTGGGTGGGGTGCACCCTTCGTAGCTGGGGCATCAATGCCTACTGGTTGTTCCCTGACTCTCCCATGTAAGTTTGGGAAGCTGAAAACGTCGAGGACAGGAGGGGGCCCTCCCCCACCCCCTGCAGGGGATTCTGGTGATCAAGCCCGGGCGCGCAACTCAGTGCCTCGGATCGATCCTTGCATGGACGTCCTAAGATGCGTCAATTTGGAGTCATCAGTGGACCCCATGCTGATGGAATGTATGCAGCGGCCCTCAGGTTCGGATGTGAGGAATTCTGCTGATGTGCAGGACGCCAGCTCTCCTGTACATAGTCGTGAGGTGTTCAGTGAGGTCCCGGCCACTCCTATATCGCCCGGCCCAATGTTCATGGCTGGGACTTCTGGAGTCGCAAGCCCGGTCTTGGAGGGGGTTCACTTTGATGGCGTCTCCCCTCCTGGCCCGATGGGAGACCCGTCTGTGCATGCGAATGTCACTACCACACGTGGTTCTTTCCCCTCTCTGTCGCTTGAGCTCCTGGAGGTGGATTCTCCTGCTCGGTCGGCTGCCCACGCGCTCTTGGAGGCAGTGTCCAAGCCCCTTCAGCCGTCTGCGCTGGACGCCTCGCCGACTAAAAGAAGAAGGCGTGCATCCCCAACAAGGAAGACTGTGGTTCGTCGCAGTGCACGGCTGGCCACTAAAAGCCGGACCCGTGCGTCCAAGCCGGAGGTTCAGGCTCAGAATGTGCTTATGCGCAGCCTGGGCATCACCTCGGATACCCGCCCTCCAGATGCCACCGCCTTCCAGGAGTTCTTGGATCTCTTCTCCCGCCCGCTCTCCTCATCACAAATGAGAGCTCTCAAGCTGCTGTTCCCGATGAGCGCACCGTCCATCGCGGTGTTGGAGGGCGATCAGGAATGCTGATCGTCTTTTCTGTTCGTCTGCTCTGTCGCAAATGGGTGTAGCATGAGTAATGAAAAATTTCTCATCTGGAACGTTCGTGGGCTGAATAGTAGAACCCACCGTAATGCTGTCCGCGAACTTGTAAACCAGGAGCGTGCTTCCTTGGTGTCGCTACAGGAGACGAAACTCTCTGTTTGTACTGATGAACTAATCAATGAAATGCTAGGATCTGGTTTCGATTATTTTTTCCTCCCTTCCCGTGGAGCCTCAGGGGGTATCATTTTCGCCTGGAAAACTGATTCATGGGTGGTTACAAATCACACCCGTCGCGAACACTCCCTGACCGCTAAGGTCACACTTGTCGCTGGGGGACAATCTTGGTGGATTACCTCTGTTTATGGCCCTCACCTGGAGATCGATAAACTGGCCTTTCTACAAGAACTTCGAGACGTAAAGAGTTCATGCTTGGAGGATTGGATGGTTTGTGGGGATTTCAACCTCATATATAGGGCGGCTGATAAAAACAATGGGCTGCTGAACAGACGTATGATGGGCCGTTTCCGACGTTTCTTAGATGACAGCGAGCTCAAGGAAATTCACTTGCATGGTCGCTTATATACTTGGAGTAACGAACGCGATGATCCAACTCTGGAACGGATTGATCGTGTGTTCGTTAACGATGGCTGGGATGATCTCTTTCCAGACCATAAGCTGCGGGCACTTTCATCAAACTACTCGGATCATGCCCCATTGCTTCTGCACACCAACGACGTTTTCATGCCTGCCAAACGCTTTCACTTCGAAAACATTTGGCTCAAGATAGATGGTTTTCTTGACGTGGTAAAAAAAGCCTGGGAGCAACCTACTCCTCATGTTGATGCATTCCGTACCCTGGACATCAAGTTTCGGAACGTAGCGAGGGAGCTCAAACGTTGGAGTGCAGCTCACGTGGGGAGTGTGAGGCTGCAGTTGGCCATTGCTAAAGAGCTGGTGCTGCGCCTTGATGTTGCCCAGGAGCGCCGCCAATTATCTTCGGATGAATTGTGGTTGCATAAGGATATGAAACTCAAATGTTTAGGATTGGCTTCACTCCAGCGATCCATCCTGAGGCAGCGCTCTCGCATCTGTTTTCTGTCGGAAGGTGATGCGAACACCCGTTTATTTCACCTTCAAGCATGCCATCGCAAGCGGAAAAATTACATTGACATGCTGGCCTTGCCGGGATCAGATTTAGTCGCTGTTCAAGAGGACGCCAAAGCTGATATTGTGTATCAGCACTTCCATTCCATCATTGGTCAACAATGTAGTCGCTCAGTATCTCTCGACCTTCAACATTTACAGCTGCCATCCACTGACTTAAATCACCTGGATGTATGTTTTTCGGAGGAGGAAGTTTGGCAGGCTGTGATGGACATGTCTCCCAACAAGGCACCCGGGCCGGACGGATTTACTGGAACATTCTATCGAGCAGCATGGCCAATCATCAAATCAGATATTCTTAATGCCTTTCATGCTCTGTGGTGCTTGGACGGTCGCAGCTTCCACTTGGTCAACCAAGCCTATGCAATTCTGCTCAAAAAGAAAGATGATGCCAAAGAGGTATCTGATTTTCGGCCGATTAGTCTCGTTCACAGCTTCTCCAAGTTGCTAACTAAGGTCATGGCACGACGGCTTGCTACAAAAATGGATCTCTTGGTGCAACCAAATCAGAGTGCTTTCATCAAGGACCGGTTGCTGCATGACAATTTCAGAACTGTTCATCTATCGGCAAAATTGTTGCACAATGAAAAAAAGCCGAGTGCGATGCTGAAACTCGATATTGCCAAAGCTTTTGATACAGTGAATTGGGCTTTCCTCCTAGACGTCCTCAAGCATATGGGCTTCTCGAGACGGTGGCTGAACTGGATCAGCATCATCCTTTCCACTGCAAGCACAAAGGTCCTACTCAATGGAAGGCCGGGGCATCGAATCTGTCACGCCAAGGGGCTTCGCCAAGGGGATCCATTGTCACCACTCCTTTTCGTGCTGGCCATGGAACCTTTGAATGCTCTCATCAGGCTTGCTGACACCACAGGCCTGTTCCACCAGCTCAGCCCCAAGATCAAATATCGCACAGCTCTATACGCCGATGATGTTGTTGTGTTCCTCGCCCCTGTGCAGCGCGATATGATTGTCATGAGGGTCATTCTCTACATCTTTGCTGCAGCTTCGGGCCTGCACACCAACATTCAAAAATGTCAGATCACTCCCATCCACTGTGACCTCAACCAAACGGTGACACTACTCACTCATTTCCCGGGTCGCCTGGCGCCTTTCCCCTGTAAATACCTCGGCATACCTTTATCCATTTACAAGCTAAGGAAAGCAGAAGTTCAACCGCTAATTGATAGTGTCGCCGACAGGCTTCCCAGTTGGAAAGCAAACCTGCTAACTAGAGAGGGCCGAAAGATCCTAACCACTGTCACTCTGTCTGCTTTATCAACCCACACTGCCATTGCCCTCAACATCTCACCTTGGGCAATATCCTGCATTGATAAGCGTCGGCGGGCTTTTCTTTGGAAAGGAACTGATTCGATCTCTGGTGGACACTGCTTAGTCGCTTGGCCCAAAGTGTGCAGACCACCGGAGCTGGGAGGACTGGGAATTCCTGACCTCTCACTGGTTGGCTTCGCTCTACGCCTAAGATGGGAATGGCTTCGTCGTACTGACCCTACCCGATCTTGGTCACTCCTACCGTCGCCTACTGAACCCTTGGTTCAGGCCATGTTCAATTCCTCTGTCACCGTTGTGATTGGGAATGGATGTGACGCCCTGTTCTGGGAAGACAAGTGGATCAATGGCAAATCCGTTGCTGACATTGCCCCATGCCTTCATCAAGCTGTGTGTGTCCGAATCAGAAGGCGCCGCACGGTTCAGTCTGCAGTTCTCGATGACCGTTGGGTACAAGACATCAGAGGGGCTCTCACGGTTCAGGTTATTCTGCAGTTCGTCTTGATCGCGGGAATTCTGGATAATCTGCAGCTGAATGAGGATGTTCGGGATCGTTTTGTGTGGCGCTGGACGGCAAATGGTAGTTACTCTGCTTCGTCTGCCTATCAATCCTTCTTCATCGGGCAAACCACCGTGCTTGCTGCTCCAGTGTGGCACAAGACGCGTGCCCCTGGGCGGGCAAAATTTTTCGCCTGGCTTGCTCTCCATGATCGCTGCTGGACCGCGGATCGTCGTCGTCGTCATCATCTGCAACCAACGGCTGAATGTGCCTTATGTTCTCAAGAGGATGAGACTATTGGCCACCTGTTGCTGGGCTGCTCCTATAGCCGTGAAGTTTGGTTCCGGCTCCTGCGGCCTTGGGGTTTAGCAGCTCTCACTCCAGCTGCTGGCAGCTCCTCCCTGGGACACTGGTGGGTTTCCTCCAGGCGTAGGGTCATCAGGGAAAACAGAAGCACGTTCGACACGCTGGTTATCCTCATCTCGTGGATGCTGTGGAAAGAACGAAATGCAAGAACGTTTGAAAACAAGCTAATTCAGCCGTCAGCTCTTGCGTCCAAAATTATGGAGGAAGGTCGGCTCTGGAATATGGCAGGTTTCAGCACCTTGAGTGTGGTATTCCAGGACATTTCAGCTAGTCGCGAATTAGGTGTGATGTAAATCAGTGTTTTTCTTTACTTTGGCTTATGCTAACCGGCGCTGTTCGGCTAAGCTGTCGTGTAAACAACTTTGCTTTCCTCTTAATGAAATACGCGTCCAGGCGCGTTCTCGAAAAAAAAAATAGACGTTGACCTAGCTTGTAGTATGTTTTAACGTGTAGCTAGTTTGCTCCAATCTACAAATAGCCGGCTCGAGTCTCAACTATAGCATGGTAGTCTCTTGGAAGGTTAAACCCAAAGATATTTACTGTTTAGTTCTAAATGTTTTCCCGCTAAAATCTGCTATTAGCCTACTAAATCACATTATTTAGCTCCGCTGGACCCTATGACCTGTGGGCTACAACCAGTAATCTGGTGTTGCGGTGACAGAGTTGGCTATGAATATGACGCTATAACCTGCCGTGGCTGCTGCAACTCCTTGAATCCGGCTTCAGAGGAAGATAGAGACTGCTATAACATTCTCTTACGTGCTATAGCCTTTTCTTAGCCTAAAAAAACTATGCGCTAAACTTTAGGCCGCCATTTTGTATTTCTTCTGGCCGGGACCCATCATGGGTGCTCTGTTTTGGCACTAGCTAGCTAACTGCACATGTGCATGCAAAACTGACAGATACTCACTTACAATGCTCGTAGATTATAAAAATTTGGATTACAAATTACA
>CM014272.1:23221531-23247887 GCA_004135705.1 Alloteropsis semialata
GGAGTATCCAAGAAAATGGCATATTGTGCTTCCTGAAGCTCTATGGGCCTATCGAATGGCTTGTCATGGATCGATCAAGGTTTCTCCGTATGAACTTGTTTATGGACATGAAGCTGTTCTTCCATGGGAAATTCGTACTGGATCAAGGCGTATCGAGCTTCAGGATAAATTGAAAGCCGGCGAATATATGGAGCTCATGAATAGTGAGTCCGATGACTTGGCTGTTCGTCGGCTACGCGCTCTCGAAAGTATTGAAGCTAACAAACTCAGAGTGGCGAGGCATTATGATAAGAAGGTTAAAGGGAAAGAGTTCAAAGAGGGCGATCTTGTTTGGAAGGTTATTCTGCCAATTGGTTCTAAAGATCCCAAGTACGGCAAATGGTCACCGAATTGGGAGGGACCCTATCAAGTCGTCCGATGTGTTCCTGGAAATGCTTATATTCTACAAACACTTGAAGGAGAAGTGTTTCCTAAGGCATTAAATGGGAAATATCTGAAGAAGTACTACCCTAGCATTTGGGTAAACTCGTAAGGCCGATGCTGTGCGTCAGGCTTGGAAGCCGATGGAAAAATCGCCTCAAGAACAAAAAATAAAAGCCGAAGCGATATGCATCGCCTTAAGGGCTATATACAAACAGAGAAGAATACATTACATCATCAAGCCGTTCGATGACGGATCAGGCTGTTTGAAAAGGGATTGCATATATATTCATATATTTCTCATACAGAAGGATTTCAGAAGATAAAAGGATCTAGTAGGCGCCGATGCACTTTGTTCATCATTGCCAGAACAAGACTAGAAAAAGAAGGGCAAAAGGAAGCGCAAGTTTGAGGAGATATCTTCTTCCTTGAGTTGAAGAATCCGCTCTGGATGCAGTCCCTTGAAGAGCGCGCCGGTGGACGCCTCGCCCTAGCCTGTAAAGGGCACTCTATTACACCCCTCTGAAAAACCTTCCCTTTGGTGAACCATGGAGGAACCTCACGAGGATTCTTCTAGCAGAAGTTCCACCTGGATTCACTGCAGGGTCAGAAAAGGGGGGAGTACCCTATACTTCTTCACGAGAATTCTTCTAGCAGAAGAGGAGGAAGGAGTCGGATCCTGTATCAAACAGAAGGAGTTTGTGCTCTACCATGAATATTAGCTGCGCCATGGCTAAGGGATGGTGGAAGAAGAGGACGTGAGGCAAGTATTTATAGCCGGCGGTCGATGGACGCATTAAAAGAGAAATGGAATCCAAGGGGCGCTCGTGGAAACCGTCCAAATGAAGAACAGTATTCTCGTGGAGATGTGGCATTGATTCAGAGCTGCTGTAATTGGAGGAGGGGCGTCTTTTGAGGAACTGCATTGAAGAATCGTTTCGCCTGAGTCAATAGATGCATGGATACCCGTGAGGTAAATGCAGGGTTCTGTATGCTATTCATTATCAAAGATACTATTGCTTGGAGAGAGAGAAGAAGATAAGCTCCACGGGTTGTTGATGGAGAAAGAAGCGGTCATGGCCCAAAGATCGAGGAGCCACGCAGTACAGGGATGGAAAGTTTCGGCACGAAAATCGGTGAAGTTATGATGGCAGATACGAATTTTGGAACAAAATGATATTTTATTCCAAAATTGGGGGGCATGTGTTGACACCGGATTTTCGCACCTAACATGCTGAGTCAGATGATGACGTGGTGAGGTTGAGACTGCGCAGTGAGCCCGTTGACTGGTCAAGGCCGAAGATGACAGAGAAGGAAGCCGATGCTGAAGAGGAGTCCGATGAAGCAGGAAGTCCGATCCGATGACGAGTACAAGAGGGAAGGCGCGTCGGCTAAGAAGGAAGCGTATCAGATCCAGGGACTATTTCCTTTTCAGAAGGCGTATGAGAGTCCCGTTCTATCTTAAGCTTAGTTTACCTTGTTTAGTTAGTCTGGTCCGATCAGGACTCTCCATGACCAGGGTATAAATTTGAACCCTCGTCCATTGTAAAGAATTATTCTCACAATCAATACAACCCGGCTTCACGCCAAAACCCTAGTAGTAGTTATCGACGAAGCTCATTGGTGGACGGGCTACATCAGTTCTGATCTCCGGCTTACCAGTAAGTTAGTCAATTTATCGAACTAGTATAGGCTTTGAATTGAGGCGCATCGCCCTTTCTCGTTTATACTGTTCAACCGATTTATCTCTCGATAATCAAGATTGATATAGATTCCCTACGTCGGAGCTAGATCAATATTGATTATTCAACAGATTGTCATTTATCGGACTACACTTTAAGCCTAGATTCCCTACGTCGGAGCTAGGTATCAAGATTAGTCTAGATTCCCTACGTCGGAGCTAGAGTAATCTTGGTTACTAAAGGTAGTCTTTGCGGTTTGTTGGAGTTGCCAGATTGGTTTAGATCTACGCCATGTGAATCAATTCTACTTCTTCGACGGCTTTGAGCATTGGCCTTGGTCCGATTTAAGCAATATTTATCTTACAGCATCGTTCTATGTCCGATCCTGCTTTGTGGTTTAATCTGGTTGTTCTTTGAGTATTGTACTGGTGTAGATTCCCTACGTCGGAGCTGGATCTTTACAATACGATTAGATTAATCTTTGATTGTCATGCTTGGTCTAGATTCCCTACGTCGGAGCTAGATTCATCTTGATTAGTTAAAGGAAGCTTTGGTTATGCCTTATTGCTATTTGAATGTTAAGTGTGTGTAGATTCCCTACGTCGGAGCTGGATCTTGCTTAATTATTTGGTAGCATATCTTAGAATCAGATCGATCCTGTTAATGTTTTACTTGCTTATTTGCTTAATCTGATCAACACCTGTGCGAGCATCTTGTTTAATTAACAGGTTGATAAGTTAAGTCTGATTATCTAGCTATCTGATCTGATCATAGTTAGAGAAATCTAGATTCCCTACGTCGGAGCTAGATTTCTCTGAAAAGGCTATAATCCGATCGGTTGGTTAGATGGTCCGATAAGACGAGTCAAACTGGTAACTAGACAAGGTGGACAATGTATCGGCTTACACTTTGATTATTTAATATCTTGTTTCAAGACATAGCTGATCCATTATTTTACATATCGGCCTTGTTTTACACTTTATTTCATTATTCAAAGGCTGATCTGTTATATCAATCAAGGTCCGATCCTGATTGGTCCGATTCTGAAGTCCGATTTGGTGTCTGATTGAGGTCCGATCACTCGGTCCGATTGACGTCATCAATGAGGTCCGATTTTGAGGTCCGATCAGTATCGGCCGATACGTGTCTGATTGGGTCTTGGCTAAAATTCGACGTTACTCCATCGTCTGAAATAGAGCCGGCACAATCAAAGAGCAATTTAACTGTTTATTCCCTTGTCAATTTCAGGTCAAATTGACTGGCACGCTGCGAACCTGAACTGGAGTGTAGACTGGCACTGGAGCGAAGCTGATCTCCCTGGTCTTCGTGTGCTGCACGCGGGGAATACGACCGCCGATTTTCCGCGTCAACACTATCCTCCCCTCGGCCTCGGGGTTCTGGATCACCTCGCCGAGTGGGTACTTTGACACCACCGTAATGGGGTGGGCGTCAAAGTAATGCCGGAGCTTACGTTTGGTGATCAGGATAGCGTAGACCAGCTTTTGGATCTGGGGGTAGCGTACCTTGGTGTCAGACAGGACCTCGCTGATAAAGTAGACGGGGCGTTGTACCTTTTGGATCTTCCCTGGCTCATCGCGCTCGACGACGAGGGCGGTGCTCACCACATGAGTGGTCGCCGCGATGTAGAGCAGCATGGGCTCTCCTTCCGCCGGGGCGGTCAGGATCGGTGGGTTTTCGAGCGATGCCTTAAGCGAGTCAAGGGCCTGCTGCGCCTCGGCGTTCCAGACGAAGTGATCCGACTTCTTGAGCAGTCGGTACAAGGGCAGGCTCCGTTCCCCGAGTCGGGCGACGAAACGGCTGAGCGCGGCCAAGCATCCCGTGACGCGTTGGACCCCCTTTACGTTCTGGATCGGCCCCATGTCGGTGATGGCGGTTATCTTCTCGGGATTGGCCTCGATGCCTCGTTCCGATACGATAAAGCCGAGGAGCATACCCCTCGGGACCCCGAAAACGCATTTCTCGGGGTTGAGCTTTACTTTGTTCAGCCGGAGCTTCTCAAAGACAGCTGCGAGGTCGGAGACCAAGTCGCCGGTGCGCTTGGATTTCACTACTATATCGTCAACGTACGCCTCGACCAGTCGGCCAATTAAGTCGCCAAAGACGCGACGCATGCATCTTTGGAACGTAGCGCCCGCGTTTTTCAGCCCGAATGGCATAGACGAATAGCAGAAGGTGCCGTAAGGTGTGATAAACGATGTTGCGAGCTGGTCGGCCAGGCTCATCACGATCTGATCGTACCCGGAGTACGCATCGAGAAAGTAGAGGGTTTCGCACCCCGCGGTGGAGTCGACCACCTGATCTATGCGCGGAAGAGGGAAGGAGTCTTTTGGACATGCCTTGTTAAGGCCAGTATAGTCAACGCACATCCTCCATTTCCCATTCTTCTTTTTTACAAGGACGGGGTTGGCCAACCACTCGGGGTGGTATACCTCCCTAATGAAGCCGGCGCTAAGGAGCTTTTTGAGCTCTTCGCCGATGGCTTTGTACTTGTCCTCGTCGTAACGTCGAAGCCTCTGTTTGACGTCGAGCGCCAGGCTTAATATCAAGTTTGTGCTCGGCGACTTCCCTTGGAATCCCCGGCATGTCCGAGGGCTTCCATGCAAACACATCGAGGTTTGCGCGAAGAAAGTCGACGAGCGCGCTTTCCTATAGAGGATCGAGCGCCGTCCCGACACGGAGGGTGCGACCATCGTTGGCCACGGCAACCTCCTTGACGTCCTTGGCTGGCTCAAAGGAGCACGCAGCGCGCTTGGAGGTCTCGGGGATATCCGGGTCCCTGGGCGAAGGCTCAGCGGTGAGCTTCTTGGACTGGACGAGCGCCTCCGCGAATTGGAAGCACTCGGTTTCACAGGCGAACGCATGCTCAAACGAAGTCCCCACTGTGATGACACCTTTGGGTTCGGGGATCTTCAGTTTGAGGTACGTATAGTTCGGGACAGCCATGAACTTTGCGTATGCAGGCCTCCCGAGGATGGCGTGATACGTCCCAGGAAATCCCACCACTTCAAAAGTGAGGGTTTCTCTGCGGAAGTTCCGTGGAGTCCCGAACGTGACGGGCAGATCGATCTGCCCGAGCGGCATTGCGTCCGCCCCGGGGACAACCCCGTGGAACGGCGCCGCGGATGGCCGAAGCCGGGACCGCGAGATCCCCATCTCATCGAGGGTTTCGGCGTAGAGAATGTTGAGGCCGCTCCCGCCATCCATCAGCACCTTGTGGACGCGTTTCGTCCCGAAGAGAGGAGCAACGACGAGCGGGTACCTTCCGGGTTGTGGAACATGATCGGGATGATCGGTGCGATCAAAAGTGATCGGGGCCTCGGACCACCTTAGGTAGGAGGGCACCACGGGCTCCGTGTGGCAAACTTCTCATCGGATCAGTTTCTCCTCGCGTCTCGCAGGGCAGGCCGCCGATCCCCCAACGATCATCAGGACGTGCCGTCCTCCCTGGGGTAGCCGTCGTCGTCGTTCGGGCCTCCGGCCCCATCTCGATTCTCGTATGGTTTCTTCTTCAGGGTGCCGGCGAGGAAGCTCTTCATGAGTTTGCAGTCCTTCAGGGCGTGCTTGACAGGGCCCTCGTGGTTGGTGCAAGGCGCCTCGAGGAGCTTCTCGAAGTGATCCTTCGGCGCGTTGCCCTTGGGCTTGGTAGACTTCCGCTCGGCCGCCGCCACCATGCCGCCGTCGCGTCGCCGCTTGTCCTTCTTCTTTTTCTTGTCGGGTGGAACGGAGGGGCCTTCGCCGGCCGCCCCCGACTGCTTGCCCTTAGATTGAGGTCGATCGAGGGTGGCGGCGACTGCGTCTTCTCCGTCGGCGTAGTCGGTGGCGATGTCGAGGAGCTCCCGGATGGTTCGTGGCTTTCTGCGTCCCAACTCGTGGATGAGGGTCGCGCAAGTGGTTCCGAACCGGAACGCTGAGACAACGTCGGTGTCGGCGGTATTCGGCAGCTCGGTGCAGCGCTTGGAGAAGCGCTTGATGTAGTCACGCAGAGTTTCGTCTTCTCTCTGGAGGCAGTTGCGGAGGTCCCAGGGGTTCCCGGGATGAGTATAGGTGCCCTGGAAGTTGCCAATGAAGGCATCACGCAACTGCGCCCAGCTGTCGATCTTGCCTGCAGGGAGATGCTCCAGCCATGTCCGAGCCGAGTCAGCAAGGTAGAGTGGAAGACTTTTGATGATGAAGTGGTCGTCTTGCGCCCCGCCCGCATGGCACGCGAGCCGGTAGTCCTCCAGCCATACACTGGGTTTGTGTCCCCGTCGTACTTGGGCACCGTCGTGGGAGCTCGAAAGCGCGGAGGGACCTGAGCGCCGAGGACGCGAGGTCCAAAGGCACGCGGCCCCCTGGGGTCGGGTGACGCACTCCTGCTCCGGTCCTCGCCGCTGTCGTAACGGCCCCCACGCCGCCTGTTGTAGGCTCGGCGTGGGCGGTGCTGATGGTGCTCGTCCCGTCGTCTGGCGCCTCCGTCGGCTACGGCCCCGTGATGATGTACAGAATGCTCTCGATCGGGCTCCCGGGGAGCTCGCTGGCGTGAGGCGGAGCTTTCCGCCTGTTGGACTGCCGCGGTTTCCAGGAGCGCGCGGAGCTGCTGATGGAACCTTCGATCTTCGGGCGCCGCTGGTTCAGGGTGTTCACGGAGCAGGACAGCAGCCGCTGCGAGGTTCTGGGACGCCCGGTTGAAGACCGGCGCGTCGTTGGCGTTGCCACCGTCGTTGATGATGCGCTTTTGTACGTCGCGGGCCCGTGCGCGGGCGGCTCCTCCATCCGCGTTTCTCCCGAGCTCGCGGTTGAGCTGTTGGCGTTCTGCCTCGATCTGACGCCGGGCCTCGTCGAGCTCCTGCAGCCTGACCCGCCGGGCATCGCCCGCCGGGGCGTTGGGAGGTGGTGCCGCAGGGGCGTTGGCAGGCGGAGCCACAGGGGCGTTGGCAGGTGGTGCTGCAGGGGCGTTGGGAGGTGGTGCGCGGGGGCGCCGTCCCTCGTCGAGCTGCTGGCGGACTGCACATCCCCGTCGGGGGTGTGACACATGAAGCACTCCCGAGAAGGGTCGAAGTTCGGCGGGGCCCACCTCAACCGCGGGTGCGAGCTTTGCTCGCGCACCGCGCTTTTGGCGGTTGGCGGGACGCAGGGGTCGGACTCCGTCGGTGTCGGGGTGGCCGCCGGGTCACGTGGCAGGCCTGGCTGTCCCTCCGGGTACATGGCGTTGTAGCAGCCGATGAACTCGTCCCAGGGGAGCTGCTCTTGCCCTCCAACCTGGAGGGCGAGGTTGGTGATCATGTAGGAAACGTTGCGGAAGCGTTCCTGGGACGGGCTCCGTCCCAGGGCAGCCGCCAGGTCCCCACCGAGCAGGTCGAGGACGTAGGCGGTGGCTCCCGTCGTAGCGTGGGAGGGCTTGGCCTCCTCGTCGTGGAACGTCTTGCCACCGTTGCAGCAGGCGGGCTTGGGGCGCACGAAAGTAGCCCGATGATGGGCTTCACCGACTTGCGGAAGACGAAGTCGAGGGAGCCGAACCGCAGGTGATCTCATGGCGCCAGCGAGGCGCCGCCGTGGGCCATCCGGGCCCTGGTGAAGTGTCGTGACACGCGAAAAGGCCCCTACCTGGCGCGCCAACTGTCGGGGTTCTCTACCGCCGGCAAGTAAATTTCTACGATCGCGTGTCAGGGTCCGGATGGTGACTCAAGAGACAGGGGATTTAGACTGGTTCGGGCCTCCGGAGAGTAATACCCTACGTCCAGTGAGTGCCAATGTTCTCAAGTCCAAGTCTGTAGTAGGGGGTACAAACTGGTCGGGAGAGGGAGAGGGTCCCAAGTCCCTGTGTCCGTGCGAGTGAGGGTGCTGTTCGTGCAGTGTTCGAATGTTCGTCCGTTGTCCCTTGTTCCCTACTGGTGTCCCCTTGTCCCCTTTTATAGTCTCAAGGGGAGAAGGGAGCGGGAGGTAAGAGAGAAGAAAATTTACAAGGGGAGTTACTGCCCCCGAGGCCTTTAGCTTGCGCCGCGCGCCGAGCCGTACGAGGAGCAGGTGTTGACGGAGTGGGCGCCCCGCCGGACCCGGGATCGTACATCCCGGGTGGTTGGTGTAGATGACTTCTCGGGCAGGTTCTCGGGTAGTTTCCGGGTCATGGTTGACTCGCTCGAGGCCTTTGGGAACTCCAGGTGTCCTGCTCGGGCTCCAGGTGTCGTCCTTGGGCGCCGGGGGTCGTCCTTGGGCGCCCGGTGTTGCGCATGCATTTCCCTCAGGACTGTAGCGTTCCTGTTCGGATGAGACGGGCGCCACTGTGGCTGCCGTGGCGAAGGACGGACGCCCATCATGCTCTGACGCGGCGGGTACCAAGTGGGTACGGCACTGGATGGGCCGGGACGGGACGAGGCCGAGTAGTTTGACCGGGCGAGCCGGAGACTCCTCGGAAGCGGAGAACTCCCCGGGCGAATCGGAGAGCCATTCGGAGGCGGAGAACTCCTCGGGCGAGCCGTGGAACCACTCGGAGGCGGAGAACTCCTCGGGCGAATCGGAGAACCACTCGGAGGCGGAGAACTCCTCGGGCGAATCGGAGACTCGTCGGGCGGCCTCCGAGTTGTTGGGGCATGGAGAATCTGCTTTGATTTGGTTCTTTGGTTTTTGCTTTTGAGGGGTGGATTATCGTAAGGACCCGGGTTAAGGGTTTGATTGGGTACCCCTAATCCAGACCCTCGTCAATTTCCTCTGCTCGGAGATAACCTTTTGCCTTGCATTTCTATCCAAATGATCTAAAGGCATCCCCCTTATCACTCTTATTATGTCTTCCATCCATCCATCCCTATCATGTATCCTATAGAGATGGTCTTCTCTCATTTTATCGTCAATAGGCTTCATCCCATCATCTCCTTGATGCATCCATGATAGGTGGTCGGCTACCACATTCTCCGACCCTTTTTTGTCTCGAGTCTCTACGTCAAATTCTTGTAATAATAAAATCCATTGAATCAAACGTGGCTTCACATCATTCTTGGACAAAAGATATTTAATCGCCGCATGGTCGGTGTACACAATCACCTTTGAATTTACTATGTAAGATCTGAATTTTCAAAAGCAAATACCACGGCAAGCAATTCCTTCTCCGTTGTTGCATAATTAACTTGAGCTTCATCAAGAGTCTTGCTTGCATAGTAAATAGCGTATACTTTCCCTTCTTTTCTTTGTCCAAGAACGGCCCCAACGGCGTAGTCACTCGCAGCGCACATAATTTCAAAGGGTTGACTCCAATCCGGAGGTTGAATAATAGGAGCACTTACGAGTGATTGCTTCAATGTTCTAAAAGCATGCAAACATTTTTCATCAAAGTCGAACTCCGCATCCTTTTGAAGAAGTTGTGTCAACGGTTTGGTGATCTTCAAGAAGTCCTTTATAAATCTTCTATAAAATCTGGCGTGACCAAGGAAACTCCTTAAAGACTTGATATCCGTAGGGGGTGGCAATTTTTCCACGGTTTCAATCTTCGCTTTAACCACTTCAATCCCTCTTTCGGAGATGACATGCCCTAGGACTATTCCTTGCCTCACCATGAAGTGACACTTCTCCCAATTAAGCACAAGATCGACCTCTCCGCATCTCTTGAGAACTTTATCTAGATTTGATAAGCAATTTTTGAAACTCGTACCATGCACCAAAAAATCATCCATGAATACCTCCATAATTTCTTCAATAAAATCCGAGAATATAGCCATCTTGCATCTTTGAAAAGAAGTGGGTGCATTGCATAATCCGAAAGGCATTCTTCTATACGCGAAAGTACCATATGGACAAGTGAACGTGGTCTTGTGTTGATCCTCCAGATGAATAGGTATTTGGAAGAATCCCGAGAATCCATCAAGGTAACAAAAATATGAATGCTTTGCTAACCTCTCGAGCATCTCGTCGATGAATGGTAGTGGAAAGTGATCCTTCCATGTAGCCTTATTCAATTTTCGATAATCTACGCACATCCTCCAACCCATAACGGTCCTTTGAGGTATCAATTGATCCTTCTCATTTTTCACCATGGTGAGTCCTCCTTTCTTTGGTACACAATGTACGGGGCTCACCCATTCACTATGTGGTACGGGATATATGATTCCGGCATTCAACAATTTGATCACTTCCTTCTTAACCACATCACGCATAGCATGGCTCAACCTCCTTTGATGCTCCACAACGGGTTTATATTGGTCTTCAAGTTGTATGCGATGAGTACAAAAGGCGGGACTTATGCCTTTCAAATCACCAATAGTGTATCCGATCACCTTCTTGTGCTTCCTCAATAATTTCAGCAACTTGTCCGTCTCTTCCGGGTTTAGTTCATCGCTAACGATCACCGGGAATGTCTTGTTGTCCCCCAAAAATTCATATTTCAGCCCCTTGGGTAATGGTTTCAATTCAACATTGGGTGCTTCCGGTTCCTCTTGATGCAAATCTCCTATACCTTCATATTTTTCTTCTTCCAAGATTCCGTGTTGCGCCTCGAGCCCTTCGGATGCTTCCTTTAGTTCTCCATCTAGATCATCACAAATGCTTCCATTCTCCATTGCTCGTTGTAGAGGGTCCCTGAAAGATTCAACAAAGCGAAGGCTCCCTACCTCTCCATTATTGAGAAGTAGAGGTAAGGCAATACGCGAAGCGGGCAAAAAGTCATAAGTGTATTTGGTTTCTATTGACGGTCATTATTGGTACACTTTTAGGGCTGATTTGGCATTGATTTTGGACTAATTCTTATACTAACCTCCACTTGGCACCTGAAATAACCCCATTTTTGAATATGTCTTGTATTTTGGAGCATGTTGTGATTTTACAGGAAATACGACATATTTGGCAGAGTTTGACGTGGACCAAAGCACCTACATGGATAAGGATTGAGGAGGAGGGCCAGCTCGCGAAAGATGAAGACGAGAGGAGCCAGAAGGAGCCCAGGTCGGCCGGCCTGGAGCCCTTGAGCCGGCCGGCCTAGCCCATTCTGGGGCCCGCTCGCGCTCCCCTTTCTTCAGCACGAAGTAATCACAAACCCTAAGGGTTCCCTCCACCGTCATTCACCAGAGAACTATATAAACACCCCAGGGACGCCGTCAAGTGATCCATTGACAATTATTAGAGGAGATTAGATCCATTGGAGAGAAACACAAGGAGGAGACGCCGCCGGAGGTCCTAGCCATCGTCCGGGCACCGTCTCAAGTTGGAGGACAGCAAGGAGCTCATCTTCGCCGGAGGCTTCCACAACATGGATCGCGACGTAATGCCTGGCTTCATGGGGTAAAGTCCTTGTTTGTCCATGGGGTTGTAAGGAGATCTTGATTTGTAATTGCCGAATCCTTTTATGAGATCAATCTATCATGTTCTTAGTTGATGGTGCTTTTCATCCTAATAGCTGGCCGACATCACTATGGGTATGCATCGCTTGCTGCCTCGCATGCCTAGATCGCATCAACTATCTGTGTTCCTATAGCTCGATAGGTGAGTACCCTCGTGTAGTGACAGTATGCGGGAGGGAAAGTGTTGAGTTTGGTTCACATCTTTATTGATAGATTAGATTGGTTTTCTCTTGCTTGGCGACTACATCTCATAGAGATCCTAGACCCTATGGGCAAATGTTTCCATACCTTGTGTACTCCACTCTACCACTCGTAACATTGATTAGGTTAGATTGTTCTTAAATTCATACATCACTATTCAATCAAAAGAACACTCTTGCTAACATCATTAGTGCTAAGTTAAGCGTAGAAATCCCTTGTTCCGTGGATTGATAAACCTTGGGGGAACAGTCTAAGGGAAAAGCTACAACCGATCCGTGCGCTTGCGGTTCGTAATTGGTGTGCCTAAGGGCCGTCAACAAGCTTTTCTGGTGCCGTTGCCAAGGAACAAGCTAGATTGCTACATTTAACTTTGTATTAATTTTGTTGGTTACTAACACCTAACCTTTTCTCTAGAAAAATCTTTGTTTTTGTTTTTGTTTTTGTTGTCTAGATGGCTCTAGTGGTCCAACCCATGGAGGAAGGAGAAAAATCACTAAGGGATTATGTAAGCCCACAATTGGAGGACTTCGACATGCAAAAATCAGATTCGACACTTGAAGCCACCGAGTACGAGATCAAGCCTCAAATCATCAAGATGGCGGCTGCAAATCCATTTAGAGTGGTGGAGACCGACAACCCATATATACACATCGAGTGGTTCACGATGCTATGCAATACGGTACAACAAGATGGAGTTCCTTTAGCATGATTTAGATGGAATCTTTTCCCATACTCACTTGCAGATGAAGCAAAAAGATGGTACGCACTTGCATCCTTTGAGGTGAAAGGAAATTGGAATGAGTTAATGAAGAAATTTTGTGGACGGTTCTTTCCGATATCCAAAATCCAACACATTAGAAGGCAAGTGATCAACTTTACGCAAGGAGAGGACGAAGGAATAGATCAAGCGTGGGATAGATTCAATGGATTGATTGAAGAAGGACCGAAGCTAGGATTCTCTGGTGATGTACTCTTGCATAGTTTATATTTTTCCCTGACCCCCAAATGCATGGAATTTGTACAAATGTGCGCAGGAGAGGATCTCATGGAGAAAACACTCACGGAAGCTGCCCAAATTCTACAAAAAATAAGCAAGGGGGCAGCCATGCGAAGAGATTGGGAAAATCGCCTTTCGAGAGACGTTGAGCAAGAATCTCGTGTTGGGGTGCTAGCTGGAATTTTCAGAAAAGAGATCCCGAAAGCAAAGGAAAAACAACCGAATCATGAAAAAGCTACAAGAGCAACCCACGATGAAGAAGCATCGGTCCGTGACACGAGAAAGAACAAGCCGGAGGTGGAAATTGAGAGAAGCTTGGAGAATGCAAAGTCGCTAAAAGAATTTGAGCAAATGGATTGGATCCCGATCAACTTTGGTAAACTCTTCGACAAAGGAAGATCACAACCAAATCAAAAGAAGTCCATGAAAGCCATAGAGTCGGATTTTCCACCGGATAAACATACGGGCTACATATTGGACAAAGGTTCGGCCAGAGAAATTATTCGAAAGCTTTTTGATGAAGATGAAGAGATAGACCCCAACCATGTTGCCAAAGTGAAGAAGATCATGGGAGTGAAACCGGAAGCACCTGATGTTGAATTGAAACCATTACCCAAGGGGCTGAAATATGAATTTTTGGGGGACAACAAGACATTCCCGGTGATTGTTAGCGATGAACTAAACCTAGAAGAGACGGACAAGTTGCTGAAATTATTGAGGAAGCACAAGAAGGTGATCGGATACACTATTGGTGACTTGAAAGGCATAAGTCCCGCTTTTTGTACTCATCGCATACAGCTTGAAGACCAATATAAACACGTTGTGGAGCATCAAAGGAGGTTGAGCCATGCTATGAGTGATGTGGTTAAGAAGGAAGTGATCAAATTGTTGAATGCCGGAATCATATATCCCATACCACATAGTGAATGAGTGAGCCCCGTACATTGTGTACCAAAGAAAGGAGGACTCACCGTGATGAAAAATGAGAAGGATCAATTGATACCGCAAAGGACCATTACGGGTTGGAGGATGTGCATAGATTATCGGAAATTGAATAAGGCTACAAGGAAGGATCACTTTCCACTACCATTCATCGACGAGATGCTCGAGAGGTTAGCAAAGCATTCACATTTTTGTTACCTTGATGGATTCTCAGGATTCTTCCAAATACCTATTCATCCAGAGGATCAACACAAGACCACGTTCACTTGTCCATATGGTACTTTTTGCATATAGAAGAATGCCTTTCGGATTATGCAATGCACCCGCTTCTTTTCAAAGATGCACGATGGCTATATTCTTGGATTTTATTGAAGAAATTATGGAGGTATTCATGGATGATTTTTTGGTGCATGGTACGAGTTTCAAAAATTGCTTATCAAATCTAGATAAAGTTCTCAAGAGATGCGGAGAGGTCGATCTTGTGCTTAATTGGGAGAAGTGTCACTTCATGGTGAGGCAAGGAATAGTCCTAGGGCATGTCATCTCCGAAAGAGGGATTGAAGTGGATAAAGCGGAGATTGAAACCGTGGAAAAATTGCCACCCCCTACGGATATCAAGTCTTTAAGGAGTTTCCTTGGTCATGCCGGATTTTATAGAAGATTTATAAAGGACTTCTCGAAGATCACCAAACCGTTGACACAACTTCTTCAAAAGGATGTGGAGTTCGACTTTGATGAAAAATGTTTGCATGCTTCTAGAACATTGAAGCAATCACTCGTAAGTGCTCCTATCATTCAACCTCCGGATTGGAGTCAACCCTTTGAAATTATGTGCGATGCAAGTGACTATGCCGTTGGGGCCGTTCTTGGACAAAGAAAAGAAGGGAAAGTATAAGCTATTAACTATGCAAGCAGGACTCTTGATGAAGCTCAAGTTAATTATGCAACAACGGAGAAGGAATTGCTTGCCGTGGTATTAGCTTTTGAAAAATTCAGATCTTACATAGTAAATTTGACTAGGGTCTAGATCAGGGGTGACCGATCAAGCCCCTAATCTATGACACGTCACCAATCTACCCTTCAAAAAACTAAAGCTAAAGAACCAAATCAAGCAAATCCTTCACGACCAAATAGCCTTGGATCCGCCCGACAAGTCTCCGCCTCCGAGGAGTCTCCGATTCGCCCGACAAGTCTCCGCCTCCGAGGAGTCTTCGCCTCGCCCGACTAGTCTTCTCGGCTCCATCCCGCTTTTACCCATCCCGGGCCGGACCGACTTGCTACCCGCCGTGTCAGAACAAGATGGGCGCCCATCCTTTGCCACGGCGGCCGCAAGAGCACCCGTCTCATCCGAACAAGGACACTACAGTCCTGAAGAAGGAAACCCGCTCGCCCGGAGGGGGACGCCTGGAGCCCATGCACGACACCGGGCGTCCGGGGAAGACACCTGGAGCCCAAGGAGGACACCTGGAGTCCAAGAAGGCACTGCACAAGTCAACCACCCGGGTGTGTACGACCCCGGGTCAAACGGAGCGTCCACCCCGTCAACACCTACTCCGCGTACGGCTCGGGACGCAAGGCAGAGTAAAAGACCCCGGCGTTGTAATTCTTCCTGTAATTCTCTCTTTTTACCTCCCCTCTTCCTTTTTCCCCTTATGACTATAAAAGGGGACAAAGGGACACCGGTGGGGGAGAGGACGACGGACCAGCCGAACAACCAACAGAACACTCGCACCCACTCGCTACACACCACCACCAGGGACTTGGGACCGTTTCCCTCTCCCGACTAGTTTGTAACCCCTACTACAGACTTGGACTTGAGAACACAGACTCTCACTGGACGTAGGGTATTACTCTCCGGAGGCCCGAACCAGTATAATCTCTGTGTCTCTCGAGCCACCATCCGGTGCCCTGACACGCGATCGTAGAAATATTACTTGCCGGCGGTAGAGAACCCCGACAGTTGGCGCGCCAGGTAGGGGCATTCGCGTGTCGCTTCACTTTACCAGGGTCCGGATGGCCCACGGCGGCGCCCTGTTGGCGCCGGGCGCTCACCTGCGTTTCGGCTCCCTCGACTTCATCTTCAGCAAGTCGGACGAGCCCCTCATCGGGGCCATCTTCGTGCGTCCCGAGCCCATCTACGACGACGGCCCCGGCGCGATCCATGACAAGAAGTCCGAACCTCCACGCATCGCGACGGGAGCCACCGCCTACGTCCTCGACCTGCTAGGTGAGGATCTGGCGGCCGCCCTGGGACGGAGCCCGACCCAGGAGCACTTCCGCAACCTCTCCTACATGATCACCAACCTCGCCCTCCAAGTCGGAGGGGAAGAGCAGCTCCTCTGGGACGACTTCCTCGACTACTACGACACCATGTACCCGGAGGGACAGCCTGGCCTGCTACACGACCCAGCGGCCACCTCGCCACCGACGGAGTCCAACCCCTGCATCACGCCAACCGCTGAGGGCGCGGCGGACAAGCAGAACTCGTACCCGTGGTTGAGGTGGGCTCCGCCAAACTTCGACCCTTCCTGGGAGTGCTTCATGTGCCACACCCGGATGGGGACGTACAGTCCGCGAGCAGCTCGACGAACGACAAGGCGGCGCCCAAGAACGACAAAGAGCCACCTAAGAACGACCCCGCAGGCGACGCTTGGCGGACCAGGCTGCAGGAGCTCGACGATGAACAACGTCAACTCGAGGACGAGCGCAGGCGACTTCATCGTGAGCTGGGGAAGAATGCGGACGGAGGAGCTGCCCGCGCACGTGCACGGGAGGTGCACCAGAACATCGTCAATGACAACAATGACGCCCATAACGCGCCGGTCTTCAACCGAGCATCTCAGAACCTCGCGGCGGCTGCCGTCCTGCTCCGGGAGCACCCTGAACCCACGGCGCCTGAAGATCGAAGGTTCCATCAACAGCTCCGCGCGCTTCTGGAAACTGCAGCAGTTCAACAAGCGGAAAGCTCCGCGTCACGCCAGCGGGGCCCCAGGGAGCACGCTCGGGAGCAGTCTGCACGCCATCACGAGGTCACGGTGGACAGAGACGCTGGGCGACGAAACGAGCACCGGGAGCACCGGGAGCATCGCCCACACCAAGCTTACAACAGGCGGCGCGGAGGCCGCTACGACAGTGGGGAAGACCGGAGCAGGAGTTCATCCCCCGATCCCAGGGGGCCGCGCGCTTTTGGACCTCGTGTCCTCGGTGCTCACGTCCCTCCACGCTTACGAGCTCCAACAACGGTGCCCAAGTATGACGGGGACACGAACCCCAACGTCTGGCTGGAGGACTACCGGCTAGCATGCCACTTAGGAGGGGCGGAGGACGACTACTTCATCATCAAGAGCCTCCCCTCTAGCTCGCCGACTCGGCGCGAACATGGTTGGAGCACCTCCCCGACGGCAAGATCGACAACTGGGCACAGCTGCGCGACGCGTTCATCGGCAACTTCCAGGGCACCTACACACGTCCCGGGAACCCGTGGGATCTGCGCAACTGCCTCCAAAGGGAAGACGAAAGCCTGCGCGACTACATCAAGCGCTTCTCCAAGCGGTGCACCGAGCTGCCGAACACCGCCGACACCGACGTCGTCTCGGCATTCCGATTTGGAACAACTTGCGCGACCCTCATTCATGAACTAGGGCGCAAGACGCCGTCGCTGCAACCCTTGATCGGCCTCAGGGCAAGGGCAAGCAGTCGGCGGCGGTTGGCGAGGCCACCTCCGCTCAGCCCGACAAGAAGAAAAAGAAGGACAAGCGGAGGCACAACAGCGGCATGGTGGCGGCGGCCGAGCGAAAGACTGCCAAGCTCAAAGGGAACCCGGCGCCAAAGGATCACTTCGAGAAGCTCCTCGAGGCTCCGTGCACCAACCACGAGGGTCCTGTCAAGCACGCCTTGAAGGACTGCAAGCTCATGAAGAGTTTTCTCGCCGGAACCCTGAAGAAGAGACCTCACGACGCGGCCAAAGATGCGACCGGGGGTCTGAACGACGACGACGACGGATATCCCAAGGAAGACGGCGCTGTCCTGATGATCGTTGGGGGGTCCGCGGCTTACCCTTCGAAGCGCGACGAGAAGCTGATCCGGCGAGAGGTCTGTAAAGCGGAGCCTGCGGTGCCCACCTACCTAAGGTGGTCCGAAGCCCCGATCACTTTTGATCGCTCCGATCACCCCGACCATGTCCCGCAACCGGGAAGGTACCCACTTGTCGTCGCTCCTCTCTTCGGGACGAAGCGCATCCACAAGGTGTTGATGGACGGAGGGAGTGGCCTCAACATCCTCTACGCCGAAACCCTCGATGAGATGGGGATACCGCGATCCCGGCTACGGCCATCCGCGGCACCATTCCACGGTGCCCCTCGGGCAGATCGACCTGCTCGTCACTTTCGGGACTCCACGCAACTTCCGGCGGGAAACCCTCACCTTCGAAGTGGTGGGGTTCCCGAGGACGTACCACGCCATCCTCGGGAGGCCAGCGTACGCGAAGTTCATGGCCGTCCCGAATTACACGTACCTCAAATTGAAGGTCCCCGGACCCAAAGGTGTCATCACGGTGGGGACTTCATTTGAGCATGCATACGCATGCGACACCGAGTGCTTCCAATTCGCGGAGGCACTCATCCGGTCCGAGAAGCTCGCCGCTGAGCCTCCACCCAGGGGCCTGGATATCCCCGAGACCTCCAAGCGTGCTGCGTGCTCCTTCGAGCCAGCCAAGGACGTCAAGGAGGTTGCCGTGGCCGACGATGGCCGCACCCTCCGTGTCGGGACAGCGCTCGATCCTAAATAGGAAAGCGCGCTCGTCGACTTTCTCTGCGCAAACCTCGATGTGTTTGCATGGAAGCCCTTGGACATGCCGGGGATTCCAAGGGAGGTCGCCGAGCACAAACTTGACATTAAGCCTGGCGCACGACCGGTCAAACAGAGGCTTCGACGATATGACAAGAAAAAATGCAAAGGACATCGTACGCAGTTGCGAAGGGTGTCAGTTCTACGCGCGACAAACTCACCTCCCGGTGCAAGCCCTACAGACCATCCCCATCACCTGGCCTTTTGCCGTATGGGGATTGGATCTAGTCGGGCCACTGAAGAAAGCACCCGGGGGCTTCACGCACCTCCTCGTCGCCGTTGACAAGTTCTCCAAGTGGATCGAGGCGAAGCCCATCAGGCGAGTCCGATCGCAGGAAGCCGTCCAGTTCTTCACTGACATCATCTATCGCTTTGGAGTCCCAAACGTGATCATCACCGACAACGGCACCCAGTTCACGGGCAAGAAGTTCCTCAACTTCTGCGACGCTCACAACATCCAAGTGGATTGGGCCGCCGTCAGCCATCCCTAAACCAATGGGCAGGTGGAGAGAGCAAACGACATGATACTGCAGGGGCTGAAGCCACAAATTTTCAAACGTCTCGAGAAGTTCCGAGCAAGGTGGGTCACCGAGCTCCCGTCTGTCCTCTGGAGCTTGCGAACCACTCCAAGTCGGGCTACCGGCTGCACGCCTTTCTTCATGGTTCACGGGTCCGAGGCGGTCCTCCCGACAGACCTCGACTACGGCAGCCCGAGGGTTCAAGCCTACGACGACGAGGGGAATCAGGCCTCTTTGGAAGACGCCATCGACCAGCTGGATGAAGCGCGCAGCGTCGCCCTCCTCCACTCGGCCAAGTACCAACAAGCTCTACGGCGGTACCACGACCGCAACATCAGAAGCCGAGCGTTCCAAGTCGGCGACCTCATCCTCCAACGAGTCCAGAGCAACCGCGGTCGCCATAAGCTGTCGCCGCCATGGGAAGGCCCCTACATCGTCGACCAAGTCCTCCGCCCGGGGACTTTCAAGCTCAAGGACGCTGATGGCCAAGTCCTCACAAATGCTTGGAACATAGAGCAGCTACGTCGCTTTTACTCTTAAGAGTACCTGTACTTTTCGCTTGCGATAATGAATAAAGTGCCGCTCTGTTCCGAGTACTTCATATGCGTATGGTCGTTTTCCGAAATGTACCCTGCGAGTTCCCAAAACTAAGCGGCGGACGACCCCCCCTCTGTGCAGGATCGCCCACCGCTCGGGGGCTCCACCCGGGACCCGGTGCCCCTCCTTTTTTCGCAAAAATTCCGACAAATGATCGCTCCCGCGCGCGATCAAGCGGTATACTTTTGCGCTTGCGGGAAAGAAACGTCAGCTCGAGCGGCTCTGCGATCGCGCTTGTCCAAGTTCCGAGTGCTCACGCCCCTGCGGCTACGGCGCTGACTTGCGGGCAAAATCCAAGCCCTCGGACCGACGTCTTTTTCCCGAGAGCAATAAAGGAATCGCCTCGACTAGTTGTTGCTTTCAACGTATCGAACTGCTGCTTGTCATTGTTCAATCTTCCGAAACTGCTCGGGGGCTGCGGGTCTAAGCGACGCCACTGTGCGACCAAGTCGGGCCAAACTCTCGAGTTCCTACGCCCCGGCGGCTACGGAACAGAGTCCGACTGGGGGGCTCCTGCACCCTACCATCTCGACCAAAGACCCCTAAAGCACTCGGAAGAAGGAAATGGCAGGCAACAGATAAAAACACGAGTTTTTTAGCAACAACAAATACCCTTTAAAGGGTATTTAAGTTCATTACATCGCAAGATACAATGGCTAAGGTCCCTACTTTCTATTCTATTTTCAGCCCGAGATCTTTCAGGGCGATGGCAACCATCTCGTCGGCAAACAAGGAGAAGTCGGCTTCGATGGCGTCGTACTCATGGTCTTCGTAGCCGGGAGACCATCCACCTCGCAGGCAGTCCCGTTGCATTCCCGGGTAGTGCGAGAGAAAGATGGCGACGATCTTCCGTGCCACACTCCGAGCAAGCTCCGAGGCCTGCTCCCGACTTCTCCCCGGAACAAGATCAATGCGCTCCGTCAGGGGCAAGCCGGCGTCGACACCAAGCTCCCCCAGCAAACGCTCGACGGCTTCCACCAGAGCCTGGTGGACTCCGGTCTTCTCCTCGAGGGCCTTTTGAGTCTGCTCGGTCACCTCCGTCGACGTCCGAAGATCCTCGACCACCCCTGGAGAAACCATCTCGGCTGAGCTATCACCAAGGAAAGAAAGCAGGAGGGAAGATGAGGGGAAACATGATGCTTACTCGCCATCTTCTCCCTCAGTCCGTGGGCAACCTGCACCAGCTCCTGGTTCATAGCAAAGGCCTTGGCGACCTCACCCTTCTCCGACGACAGTTTGGTTTCCAGGTCGGCCTTCTGAGTTCTGAGGGCTGCAACGGCAAGCGGAGTTAGGCAACCCGTGACCACTCGGGAAAAAGGAACAATCCGCCAAAAGAGCATAGAAAGACAACTCACCAACGATCTCCTCCTCCCGCTTCCCGGCTACCTCTCTGAGACGGGCACCCTCATTCTCCGCGGCCGTCAACTTCCCGGCCAGGTCGACCAGCTGATTGCCAACCGTCTTGAGGTCGGTGTCGCGGTGCTGGACGTCTTCCTGGAGACCCTTCACCTTCACCTTCAGCTCCTCGCTCTCCCGGACGGCGGCCTCCCTTTCCCGATTGGCGGCATCGGCAGCCGCTAGTGCCATCGCTACAGTCTTCTCGGCCTCGGCCGCCTTCTCCTCAAGGGCAACTTTCTCCTCCTCGGCACGAGAAAACGCCTCTGCTCCAGCCTCCCGGGCCTCGGTCAGCTGTGCCTCAAGCTCCTCCTTCTCCGCCTTCAGCTGCTGGACGGCATGCCACAGCCCGGCTTCCCGACGAAGGAATCGGGATTTATCCGAGCTGCGGTTCATGATTTCCTGAATAAAGTCAGAGGCAAAGCAATGAGACACTCCCAAAGGGACGCCATCTTAAGATCAGAAAGGGAAACGAGAAACCCGAAAACTTACCCGGGCAGGCTGGATGATCATTGTGTTGAAGACATCTTTCATTTCGTTGAGGCCCTCCGCGAGGAGCTTACACTGCTCCATCTCCGACTTGTCGTCGAGGTCGAAGACAGGGCTTCTCGAGTTTTGATGGTCGAACCACTTCAGCCGGCCCTCGCATGGCTGGTTCGGATCATCCTTGATGGATACGAGGGCCTGGAATTGGCGGTCCATGATCATCATCCCCGGGGTGTCCCTGAAGGAGTCTGGGACCCCCCTCAAGGGGCTCAACGGCCTCGGGGGCTCCAAGCCCGGCCCTTTGGCGGGACGGCCGTCGATCCTCCGAGGGCTATCCTCCGGCGAGTCCTCGAGTACGACGACCTCCGGCGGAACCACCCCGGAGGAGGGCTCGGAGGCTACAGCAGTCGCCGCCGGTAGGATAGCGGCAATCGCGAGGGCCCCGGACGTCCCCGCCTCCGCCTCCTCAGGATCGGCCGTGGTCTCCGGAGGGGAAGCAGCCCCGCGGCCGTCCGACCTGATGGTCGTCTCCTCGGCGCCGGCTGGGGCCACGTCGCAAAGCCGGGTAACCTCCCCGGCCCTAGGATGGCTCATCGCCTCCTGAGGGGCAGGGAGGGTTGGCCCCACCAGCCGCAGCTCCAGCTCTGCCTGGTATGCCGCGAGGTTCGCCTCTGTGGGGACGGCTTGCGCGACGACCAGGCCCGCCGGGAGCGCACCCCCCGGGCTGTCACCGCCTCCCTGAGGCATCTCCTCCGCAAGGGAGGCCGTCTCCCTCCGAGTCGCCTCGACGGCTTGCTCAACCGCGGGCCTCGGCGTCTGCACGGCCAGACGCAGCTTCTTCTGCGGCACCGCCTCGAGTGGCTGGTCAGCCCGACTGGCGCATCAAAGATCGAGGCGTCCGGCTAAGGAAAAAGGCAATCGCAAAAACAGAATCCATTCGGAGATGACAGAACACTACATACCTCGACGAGACGGTCCGGGTCCGCTTGACGCTCGTCGGCGTCGAGTTCGCCAGGGGCGACGGCCCCTTTGTCCCCGCAAGCGCCGTTGGGGCGGGGACCGTCTGCGCGGCTTCGGTACTCCCGCCCGAGTGGGGCGCTGCCTGGCCGGTCGGGCCTTCTCCCTCGGCATGGGGGGATCAGGCTGCCCCGCCGCAGCCCTTGCCGGGATGGAGGGAACCCGCGCCTCTGCCGCGGGGGACGCGGGCGTATCGTCGCTCCCGGCAAGGTTCGCCTGCCGCGCCGGAACGGGAGTCAGGGGCGCGTCTCGCCCTCCGCACTGCGCCCTCGTTTGAGGAGCTGGCGACGGCCGCCTATCGTCCCACGGCAAGGACCTCCCGGGGGAACGCGATGCCCCCGACGATGAACCGCCCCTACGGGTGTGCTCCGATGGGTCCCGGCTCCGGTCCCGACGAGGGGAGGCCGTGTCCCGATGGGAGCCCTTTCGCTCCTCGGACTCGCGATGGGTGGACGGAGGCACGCGGTCGCGCCGCTCGCGCTGGCTGTCCCCGGCGGACCGGTGAGCCTGGGCCGACCGGGAACTTCCGCTCTTCCCCGCGTCCGGCTGCGGCGATCTCCTGCCCCCGCCGGACCTCAGTATCCGTGCCGAGGACGAGGGCATCGCCACAACGACGGCCTTGGACTTCGCGGGGGCCGCATCCCCGACTTCTTCTTCATCCTCGTCGTCCTCTTCCGACGAGTCCTCCTCCGCAGGCTCCGACTCGGGGTCCTCATCCTCGGAGACTCTGTACCCCTTCCCCATCCTCTTGGCCTGGTCGGCGTTCCTCGACCTCTTGGCCAGCTCCCACTTCTTCCACTGCTCCCGGCGCACCTTCCTCTCCGTGTCCCTCGCGGCGGCGGCCCGGTTCACCGCCCGGTCCTCGGGAAGTGGCGCCGGGGAGTAAGTGATGTCGTGGCTCTTCACCTAAAAGAACTCGGGGTTAGAGGACGAAAAAAGAACTCGGGATCAAATTCGAGACAGGCAAAAGAACCCTTACGATGGCTTTGGTGTCGGCGTTCGGGAGCATCGGAAGAAGATCCGGCGGCGGATACTCGAGGTGAGTTCGCCCCACCGCTGCCGTCACCCGGCGCCGCACCTCGGCCGCCGAGGGCAGAGGATCTGCCGTCACTGTCCCCACGAAGGGGGCCTTGGCCGCTGACGGTCCAGGATCCATGGGAGTCCTCATGGGCCACAGTCTCGTTAGGAAATTGGGCCGGCAACCCTGACTGATACAAGGAAGGACTGTACAGCTTAAGGAAACTAGTCGGGTACTGGGAAACAACCCGGCCTACTCATGTTAGGACTCTGTGTATTGTATCCGACTAGGAGTTTGTATTTCTTGCCTTGTAGACCTTGTCTCCCGAGTATATAAGGTGAGGCAGGGACCCCTTGTAAAAGATACCCATCAATACGAGAAGATCCACCATACAGGACGTAAGGTATTACGCTCTCTACTCGAGGCAGCCTGAACCTGTCTAAATCGTCTCGTGTTCACCATCGTGCTTCTGGTTCCGGCGAGGCCCCCACGAACAACTCGACTACTTAGGGACCCCCCATAGTAGGCTAGCCGGTATAAAAAACCGACAGCTGGCGCGCCAGGTAGGGGCTCTCGTCGAGAATCGTTCAGCAAGCTCGATGGCACCAGTCATCATCAACCGCGACGGCGACATGGCGTTCGAGAAGGGTGCCACCTTCGTTTTCGGCTCCTGGGTCTGCACGGCGGACGGCGCGGGCAACTTCGACCGCGTCCTCAAATCGCCGACTCCGGAGCAACTCGCCGACAAGCTCGACGAGATCGCGCTCCCGGGACCGAATACAACTCGGCCTCGGGGAACCTCGAGTTCGAAATCAACTCGGACTCAAGGAATCACTCTTCCTAGCCCGATTTCAACTCGGGCTGGGAAATTTCTGAAGCGGACCAAGCAACCCTTTCCAGGCGGCGTCCTCAAAACAACTCTGATCTCTGGTCGAATTCGACGAATTTCCCCTAAACGGGAAACAAGTCGGACTCGTCATTACTTCAACCCCCGAAGGACGATTTGTTCACTGGCCGGGACGCAAGCCAGCACTTGGAGCAACACCACAGGAGGACCTGGACATGTCTCGCATCATCGCGTGCATCGATCCACTCCCGTTTCAACACGGGCAACCCCTAAATTCTTCAAGCAGCCGCGGCTCAACTGTCCCAGTAACTTCAAGCACAGGGAGCTACTCACCAGGGTGCCAAGCCATGGTGATCATCGGCCTGGAACAAGAAGTTTCCAACGATGAGCCAACTGTGGAGAACGAAGCTGAAGCTGACCGTAATCGACGCAGGGAGCGAAATGTCGCTCGCGCAGAACGACGACGCCGCCTCGGTCGCAGGCTACCTCCACAGGACCTCATCGCCAAGTTCCGGCAAGTTGCCGGCCAAGACGTCTACTCCAGCGCTGCAGCCAACATCATGGCTGTCGTCACTGAGCTGGGACAGATGCCTGAAACTCCTGAGATCCTCAGGATGAAGACAATGCTTGAGACAGCGGCCATCCAGCATGACGCAATCAACCCGGCGAAGACTATCACTCGAGCACCAAGCCGCCAGGGAAGCAGCGCACACCCTGAAGTTGGAAACCGAGGCAACCAGTCCCACCACCCGAGCAGAGAACAACGCCAACATGAAGGAGGCATAGTACTCGGTGGCGGAGGTCGTGACCACGGCGCCGGACCAAGCAACCGCGAGGTTCAGCAGAGCCACGTCGGCGGTCGTGATGGCAACCGAAACAGGGACAGACGCCCTGAGAATCGTGATAACAGGGATCTGCGACATCAATTACCACCCAGAGACGCGCGCACCATCATCTCGACACGGGCGCGCGATCGCGAAGAACAAGAACGGGCGCCGGGTCAGGATCACCACAACCTCCACAAGTACGAAGGGTTCCCGGTCTTCTCAGACCGCATCCGCGCTACTTCCTGGCCCGACAAGTTCAAACCAGCTCATATCGATAGATATGACGGGAAACGCGATCCCGAGCAGTGGATTCGCATCTACTACTCGGCAATCAAGGCGGCAAGGGGCAACACCGACACCATGTGTACCTATCTCCCAGTAGTCCTCGATCAGGCCCCACTGACCTGGTTAGAAGGGCTCAAGCCAGGCTCCATCGACTCCTGGGATGAACTCTGCAAGGCTTTCATCAACAACTTCCAAGGTTCATGGCAGAAGCCGGGTACTCGTTTCGACCTCGCCCAGTGCAAACAGGGCCAGAACGAGTACTTGCGCAGTTACAACCGGAGATTTTGGGAGAAACGCTCAACCTGTGCTGGCCTATCCGACCAAGATGTCATTGATTGCTTCCACGGTGGCCTTACAGACCCCGTGCTGCATCTCGATTTCGGAAGGAACAGGCCAAAGACGCTAGAGCAGATGCGAGAACAAATCAGCCGCTGGTCAGATGCTGAAGATATGCAGCGTGAGAGATTCAACCGTAACAAGTCGGGAGGAGATCGAAACAACAACAACGAACGTAACAAGGGCAGGCAAGTTGAGAACAACAGCAAACGCGACTTCAGCGATAAGAAGCGCAAACCTGAAGACACGGTCAATGTTGCTGAGAAGAACTCTTCCTGCAGGAAGTTTGAAAAACTACTCGACAAGCAGTGCCCTTTCCACCCAAAGGATAAGCACTCAAGCAGAGACTGCTGGTCGCTCAAGAAAGCGTTCTCAGCAGATGGCGCTCCCAAACCAAACAACCCTAACAACAAAGGAGACAAGGGTGACAAAGACACCGGCTACCAACAAGCCGACAAGGTTGTCAACGTCATCTTTGGGGGAATCACTCAGTCAGAATCAAAGCGCAAGCAAAAGCTTATTCACCGCGAGATCGCCTGCATTGAGCCTGCCATCCCCACCTTCCTGAAGTGGTCAGAAGTCCCCATCAGCTTCTCTCACGACGATCAATGGACCAACATCAA
>CM014272.1:23253843-23269293 GCA_004135705.1 Alloteropsis semialata
AGATTGATATAGATTCCCTACGTCGGAGCTAGATCAATATTGATTATTCAACAGATTATCGTTATCGGACTACACTTTAAGCCTAGATTCCCTACGTCGGAGCTAGGTATCAAGATTAGTCTAGATTCCCTACGTCGGAGCTAGAGTAATCTTGGTTACTAAAGGTAGTCTTTGCGGTTTGTTGGAGTTGCTAGATTGGTTTAGATCTACGCCATGTGAATCAATTCTACTTCCTCAACAGCTTTGAGCATTGGTCTTGGTCCGATTTAAGCAATATTTATTTTACAGCATCGTTCTATGTCCGATCTTGCCTTGTGGTTTAATCTGGTTGTTCTTTGGGTATTACACTGGTGTAGATTCCCTACGTCGGAGCTGGATCTTTGTAATACGCTTAGATTAATCTTTGACTGTCATGTTTGGTCTAGATTCCCTACGTCGGAGCTAGGTTCATCTTGATTAGTTAAAGGAAGCTTTGGTTACGCCTTATTGCTATTTGAATGTTAATTGTGGTGTAGATTCCCTACGTCGGAGCTGGATCTCGCTTAATTGTTCAGTAGCATATCTTAGAATCAGAACGTATCTGTTAATGTTTTACCTGCTTATTTTGCTTAATCTGATCAACACCTGTGCGAGCATCTTGTTTAATTGAAAGGTTGATGAATCGAATCTGATTATCTAGCTATCTGATCTGATCATAGTTGGAGAAATCTAGATTCCCTACGTCGGAGCTAGATTTCTCTAAAAAGGCTATAGTCCGATTGGTTGGTTAGATGATCTGATAAGACAAGTCAAACTGGCAACTAAACAAGGTGGACAATGTATCGGCTTACACTGTGATTATTTAATATCTTGTTTCAAGACATAGCTGATCCATTATTTTACATATTGGCCTTGTTTTATGCTTTATTTCATTATTCGAAGGCTAATCTGTTATATCAATCAAGGTCCGATCCTGATTGGTCCGATTCTGAGGTCCGATTTGATGTCTGATTGAGGTCCGATCATCCGGTCCGATTAACGTCATCAACGAGGTCCGATTTTGAGGTCCGATCGGTATCGGCCGATACGTGTCTGATTGGGTCTTGGCTACAATTCGACGCTACTCCATCGTCTGAAATAGAGCCGGCACAATCATAGAGCAATTTAACTGTTTTATTCCCTTGTCAATTTCAGGTCAAATTGACTGGCACGCCGCGAACCTGAACTGGAGTGTAGACTGGCACTGGAGCGAAGCTGATCTCCCTGGTCTTCTTGTGCTGCACGCGGGGAATACGACCGCCGATTTTCCGCGTCAACAGAAAGCTACAATGGTATCCGTGTGCTTGCGGATTTATCTGCGACGTAAGAAATACCAACAAGCTTTCTAGCGCCGTTGCCGGGGAACGGCAATGGTTGAAGAGTGTTGTTAACCCATGTACTCAATTAATAGCATGATTAATTACCACTGCTCCGGCAGGGTTATCTTTGCTCTGTTTCTCTTTGATGTGAGAACAGGGTAGTGTATGACTGGTCTTGAACTGCCAATGGACTTCATCAACAACCCAAGATTATCAGGAAATACGATCTTGCATCGTATCTTCCTAAATAATCTTATTGGCAGCAACTCCAGTCAATCCCACACCAATATCGACGAGTGCTACTGCCGAAAGAACGATTCGCGAGTTCTCGATTCACTCTGGTTCGCAAACCGGCCCAGAGCTGAACATGAGAGACACCGCGTTCGATCTTAGGCTAGCATCTGTCAAATTGGTACACGCCAGCCCATTACATGGGAAGACCAACGCGAACGGACCCAAGGCCAAGGCTCAACACCAAGGCCTACATCATCCTGTCCGAAGAAGACAAACAGGTATGGCTAAAACAAACCATCTCCAAATGCTACATAAAGTCAAAATTCATGATGGAGACGTCCCCACTCGACGGACGTAAACCAGCGAGTCCTCACCGATAGGTAAATCGGTATGTATCTCATATTTATTTCACTTTGCACTTTTCTGAATTCCAATCTCTGCATGTTTAAATTCCAATATTTGCATGTTTGAATTCCAAATCAATTTTGTGCATTGAAATTTAAACTTGGAGTCTTTTATCTTGAAATCCCTTTGGATTCCCCGCTCCTGCATACACATACATAATCTTAATGAGCCAGGACCACATAGGATAGCCGAGCCAGCTGGGCCTGAGAGGTGCCAACAGGCCGTCGGCCGACCCCATGGGTCGCCCGACCTGTGGCTACCTCTCCTGCGCCTCATTCAATCATATTCAAAACAGCTTTTGCATCTGGTTTGCCGTTGTGTAGGCTCAGCATAATGGGCCCTGTACCAGAGTCGCCCGACCCCAAACGTCGGCCGGCCTAGCCCTGGCCCTTCTAGAGCGAATTCAGTTACCATCGGTTCACACCAGTGAGTCCAGTGCAAGCCTTGAAAGCTTTGCTGAAACAGAGCCGTGCTATGGTCGTCCGACCCAGGCCGTCGGCCGACCCCAGGCCTCCTCTGCTTAGTAAAAGTTGGTGCCCTCCACCGCCATTTCGCACCCCCAGCTAAGCTGCCAAGGGCCCTCGGCCTTTTTCCTATCCCTCCTTAGTTTTTTCAAGTGATGGTCTCGCAAGTTTAAGAAAAAAATAAAAGCAAGAACATGTTTTTATGATGAGTTCCCTTCGGGTATTTTTGGTAGCTAACTATTTCAGGTTGCAACTGAAAAGACCAAATGGTGTATGATGTCTAAGAACATGGAGCTGCATCAGCAGCAACATTGATAAGTTTTGGACATGGAACAAATTTTGAACAAAGCCAACACACTTGATTTTTGTTGTCCCCATACACAAAAATCCAAGTGTGCGGGAGGTTGGTAAGTGCTTCACGACAAGTTCCATTTGTACAAAATTTTATCTTGGTTTTCAGGTGGTGCTAGTTCTTGCATTTCTTGCTCAAAACAATCCTTACCCGGCGAGTCTCATTGGGGTTGTGACAACTGGGTGTACATGCTATTGTGGCGTTGCACCTCGGTAGTCCCCATATGGCTCCTGGCCCTACCTTGCCTGGCACCCTTGGTTCTTGTGCTTGCTTTCATGAGAAAAGACGTCTGCTCGTGTTTTGCCACCTTGCCAACTACTTGTTTGGGAAATCCCAACATTTAGTGTGCACTTGCAATCCACTTGCGACCACGTCACCGTCAATGGCATCACCAAGAGCCAAGGAACTACCGTGATGGAAATTCTAAAGTAATCTTCCACTGCCAGCGGTAAGTATGCTAAGGTAAGTGTCATGTCATGCTTTTTGACTTTAAACAAAGCCCTTCCGGGAGGTAACCCGAAGTTCACCATTATTACACTCATGTTCATCTCCATGAGAAAATAGCTTGACCATGTTCTCAAGCCTCTTTTATCTATGCTCGTATGCTCTGGTTTGAATGTATGTTCGAACTGCATTCATAGACCTTTTAAATTAAGCATGGTGCTTAGGTTAAAATGGTCTTCTTTAATCAAATGAGCATGGTGTCGAGTTTGATTAATGAACCTTGGAGTAAATGCATGTATAGATATTGGTTGTATGTATGGACTAACCCCTACAGGAAAGATTTCAAATTCGAGCGGGTAAGTCGTCAAGCTTGATTCGAATTGGAGACAAACCAAGGCATTGGATGCGCTGCAACACATTGTGCACAACCTACGAGGAGGTACATAACCTTTCGATAGTTCACTGTGAGTATATTGCAAAACCCTCTTCGATCATGTTGATGCGATTTAAATCCAGCCTTGTTTGAGTTATGCTTAAAGGAAAATGGTGAAAATAAAATTTGAAAAGAAAAGAGGAACATTTGAAAAATAAATAAAAAAAATTGGCAAACTGGATCTACACTTGACATGTTAAAAACCAATCTATTTTTAGCGTGGATGTGAACAACTAACCCGATAGCAACAATGATTTATTCTTTATAGTCCTTCGGGTATTCGTTGTCCACTAACTTTTTGCAGGGATGAAGTAATGACTAAAGGATGGCGAGCATAACTTCAACATTCAACATCTTTAGTCACATGGAAGAAATTCGCACAATGAAGCAAGATGAACAATGGACAAATCTTTTGGCACTCTTAAGCTCAAATCTTGCAATCGCTTGCGAGACTAGAGTTTGGGGGAATTCATCAGGGAAGTATCCAAAATACTCTGTGCACTTATTTCCCTTTGATATCCTGCTTAGTTACCTTGAAAGATTTGTTTGCCATGAAAAAAATCCATAAAAAATTTGCGTAACTTAAAAATGCCAAAAATATTTGAATTCCAATAAAGGCTCATGGTCCTTAAAACCATGGAGCCATTGTTTTGTTTCCATTGTGTGAGAATAAATGCAGGCAAAAGCTCAAGTGTGGGGGTCTCTCGAGCATTCTGACGCACATATGATCGAGACCACCCACAGACAGGATGTACAACATCGCACAGGTCAGTTCAAGAAAGATCAAGACGACCGAGGCTCAGGAGGGGTCGGCCGATCCTCTTGGTCGGCCGACGGCCCTCTGGTACCTTTCGCCTACATTCTCATCCAAGCGATGGTTTGCACACCCTATCCTTCATCCTCTCTGATTCATGAGTTTAAATAATTCCAAGTTTAACATGATCACTAAAAATTAAACTCAATGAATCCTGGTGCTTTTTTGATTTACATGATTATCCTTGATTGGCTTGCATATTCTTTATTCCTTGCACATACACCTGTTGCTTGTGGACATATCTTTTTAGGAAAACATGTTTATCTAAGTGGTTGATTAGTGAGATATGGTATGATGAAAGAAATCTTGCTCTTTCCGTATAAAGTACTTGGGAGGTTTTTATTGCAAAAAGTTTAAAATCAATAGCCTTGCAAAGCTCCTCAATGATATTCCATTCCTACCAAAGCCATATGTTGCTCAAGTTGAAAACCTTATACATATGCTGCTTGTTATTGCATTGAGCTTTGTCAAATTGTTGTGACCCTTGTAAGATGCTCTTCATGCTTTCTTGATCAAGATCACGTACACTCCACATACATCTGCTAAATTTCTACACTGGAAGTTAGCAATATTCATTCATCCACACAATAAAATGCTCCATATGTTTTATGAATCTCTCTCCAAATATCCTTTGCAAAAGAGACATGAGCTATGGAAAAATATTTTGGACACATGAAGGTCCAAAAAAAAAAGAAAAAAAAAGAGAGATGCTCATAAAAGCATAGAGCATGAAAAAGAAAAGAAAAAAAAGAGAGAAGAAAAAAAATAATATAGCCATGTTTTCAAAATAAAGAGGAGAGGGATCATACAAAAAGGAGCTATCATAATTTCCACATACATTTTCCATTGTTCCATACACGTGCACATCTTGATCAGAATGTATGAATAGTTTTCTTCTTGGATCCGCTCTTTGACTTTGCAATATATGTGATGCAAGTATGCCTTATCTTTACTCCTACCTTGAGATCCACATAAGCCTTTTAGAAGTAGGGTAAAAGAAGGCAAAAGAATGCCTTGGTGAGGAATTATACACATGAGCGATCCAAGAGAATCATTTGAGGAGCTAGGTAAGGTTATGTTTTTGAAAATTTATCGAAAACCCAAGTTACTTAACAGAAGAGTTGAGATGAGTTAAATCAGGGCCGTTCCGTTCCTCAACCATCCAAGATTACATGATAGACACTTCAAAATTCACAAGTGCGGGTATGTTTTGGAATAACTTATATGCTTGCATCATATCAATTGGAGTCATGTTTTCCACCTTAGTCTTTAGCTTCACTCGAGGACGAGTAAAGGCTAAGTGTGGGGGAGCTTGTTGACGGTCATTAAGTACCACTTTTGACCGTCAACTCCTGCAGAGAATATGTCAAATATAATCACCAAACATAGTGATAGAGTTTATATTTAATCAATTCCACAAGTTTTGGTGAATATGTGAATGCAGGGACTAATTGGCAAAAGAGGAGGAGATTTGGGCTCAGGGCCAGGTCGCCCGACCCCCCTAGGTCGGCCGACCTGGGCCCAAGCCCAATGGAGCCCATATTTGGCCACAGCAAAGAAGCAAACTTCAGGACCATCATAGCCGTTGATTCCATGACGGTTGGATCTAAGAGATGGGAATGGTCCAAGGGGAGGTTACATGGATTGAAGGGCCCACCAACATATCTAAACATACTCCAATTGAGCAAACCCACCTAGAACCGTCATTAGGACCCACTCAGAAGTCACCCAGACGAAGATGGGCCCGAAAGGAGCCGGTGGCCGGTCGCCCGACCTAGCCCGGTCGCCCGACCTGGGATTCGCGCCAAACTCGGTCAGCTTTGACGTGGTGTTTCCCGCCGCCTCCAGGAGTCCATCCCGGCCGTGCATCACTCAAGTCGGACCATTCTTGGACTCACATGGGTACGAGCTTATATTGGTGATGGTTGATTACGTGTCAAAGTGGGTTGAAGCGATTTCATGTCGCAAGGCATCGACCGAAGAATCCATACATATGATTAAGTCGGTGATATTCCCCCAGTATGGTGTCCCGAGAATTTTGATAAGTGACGGAGGAACGCATTTCACGGGCAAGGATTTTCGCAAATGCTTGGCAAAGTTGGGGATCGAACATAGGGTATCTACGGCATATCATCCTCAAACAAATGGGCAAGCGAAGACTTCAAACAAGCAACTAAAGGATATTATAAAGAAGACCGTAACCAAGGGAGGAAAAGATTTGTCGAAGAAGCTAGATGATGCACTATGGGCTTATCGAACCGCACATAAGACGCCGATAGGTATGACCCCCTATCAATTAATTTTTGGAAAAACATGTCATTTGCCGGTGGAGCTGGAGCACAAGGCATATTGGGTGATGAAAGAGATGAATTTCGATGAGGATGTCGCTAGAGTTAAACGAAGAATCCAAATAAGCGAGTTGGAGGAGTTGAGATTGAAAGCGTACAATAGTGCAAGCATCTACAAAGAAAGAGTAAAGAGATTGTATGACAAGAGGCTACAAAGAAAAGAATTCAAAGAGGGAGACAAAGTTCTACTATACAATTCAATATTCAAACTCTTTGGGAAAGGAAAGTTGCAAAGCAAATATGATGGACCATACATTGTTCACTCAATCTCACCGACGGGAGCGGTAACGATCATGGACGTCAAGGGAGACTGTTGACGGTCATTAAGTACCAGTTTTGACCGTCAACTCCCGCAGAGAATATGTCAAATATAATCACCAAACATAGTGATAGAGTTTATATTTAATCAATTCCACAAGTTTTGGTGAATATGTGAATGCAGGGACTAATTGGCAAAAGAGGAGGAGATTTGGGCTCAGGGCCAGGTCGCCCGACCCCCCTAGATCGGCCAACCTGGGCCCAAGCCCAATGGAGCCCATATTTGGCCACAGCAAAGAAGCACACTTCAGGACCATCATAGCCGTTGATTCCATGACGGTTGGATCTATGAGATGGGAATGGTCCAAGGGGAGGTTACATGGATTGAAGGGCCCACCAACATATCTAAACATACTCCAATTGAGCAAACCCACCTAGAACCGTCATTAGGACCCACTCAGAAGTCACCCAGACGAAGATGGGCCCGAAAGGAGCCGGTGGCCGGTCGCCCGACCTAGCCCGGTCGCCCGACCTGGGATTCGCGCCAAACTCGGTCAGCTTTGACTTGGTGTTTCTCGCCGCCTCCAGGAGTCCATCCCGGCCGTGCATCACTCAAGTCGGTGTATCCTAGGGTCGGCCGACCTAGGGGGATCGGCCGACCTAGTCCCGGGGCCTAACGGCTTCAACCGCCTCGGGGTGCCTCTCCACCGTCCTACCAAGCTATAAATAGATGGCCTTGGCTCCGGTTCAACACACACCAAGAAGGAAGAGCTCTATTTGCCACACATTCTAGTCTTAGTTAGTAGTGAAGTAGTCCTAGGAGTTGAGCTTCTACGGGTTTTCGACGGAGTCTTGGTAAGCCTAGAGCTCAGTTATCTTGTACCTTTTGTTTACTTATAAGACTTAGAGCTATTAATGGAATTACTCTCTTGCTTATGTTACTTGACTTATAGTCTTGTGTGTTCATCATATAAGATGTATGTCTTACACCTTAATATAGATGATGCATGTTATGGCAATGGCCCAATGTACCGCAAGGTTGCTCTGTTTATCTAGACAATAAATAGAGTAGTATTTTGTATTGCAAGCATGGTGTTTGGAATATGGAATACAGTTGGGGATACCCTTCCCTACGTAGTAAGAGGTAGGCGGCAGGTGGTGACAGCCCTGTCCGTCCCTTGTAATCCTCGGCGTTCGGGTCTGGGCGTTTGCAGGCCTTCGTGATAAACATCGTGACAGTACCCTTGGATGAGGGGATCCCACGACTCCTCGATTTGCCCTCTAACATGTGTCGCTTACTAAGCTTGTATAGTATACCCTTGTAGGAGTGTAACCCATATGCAAGAAAGTACATAGAACCCCTAGTTCTCTGTTAGGACCTTCATATTAACTAGACTTATATAATGAGCAATGAAACCTTCTGTGTGTCACACTATCCATCTATCAATGTTTACCCCTTGCTAGACTCTGGTGTATTAATAATGTTATGATTGAATACAATGGATAATTACTCTAGTCAACCACTGCCTTCCCTGTGGATTCGATACCTTGAATACTTCCGGGTGAAAGCTACAACGGTATCCGTGCGCTTGCAGATTTATCTGCGACGTAAGAAATACCAACAGAGACCAACATATGGTGAATGGGCAACGATTTAAGGTATTCTTGGAGCCCGATGTTGTGCCTCTTCACTACATCGACATCTACACCATGATGGAAGAACCGGAGCGTCAAGCCTAACGACGTTAAACGAGGTAACTTTGTAAATATTTCTTTTTAATTTTTATTTTCTCTCTATTTTTCTTTGAGTTTTCTGGTTCTCGGTAGACAAAAGGGTTAACAATTAAACAAGAAGCACCCCGTAAAAATCTGGAGGCCGAGGGGACGAAAAACCCCCAGGCCGGCCGGCCCATAGACCCCCAGGCCGGCCGGCCTACCCCTTTTCGAGGTCGGTTTCGCGTCATCTTTTGGTATGTTGGAGATTAGGAAAGTTTGAGTCGGTGTTCAGGAGATTGCGCAGTTTAAACTTGGAAAGATTGGACTTCTCGTTCAAGACTTTTGGGACATAAATAGAGGCACCATTGAGATCCAAACCTTCATCTTTTTCCAACACAAACCCACCACCTCGTGAAGCAAGAGAGCTAGGGCATCTTCAGGAGTATGTGCGTCGAAATTGAAGCGATGGCGGCGAAGGAGGAGGGTGTGCCGGCCGGCACACCCTCACTAAGCCAGCCGGCCCAGGGTCTCCCTGTGGCTGCTGGCGAGCTCCTTCGCCTAGAGGCTAAAAGCTGCGACCACAAGCTCCCCTGTGTGAAGAAATTCTCTACCCAATCTCGTATGCGCACGAGAGGGAAGGTGCCTAGCAAGAAGATCGCTAAACGTCAACCCATCATCATCTTGAGCGACGATGAAGCAAGCATCGAGACGCGCTCCGTCATCATCTTCCCAAGGCACTCTAAAGGCCTCCTTGGCGTAAAGAGGAAGAGCTACATCGAGAAAACTCCCGAGCCCAAGGACTTTGGAGGGGATAGCGATTGGGAGACGACCGGAGTGCCACTTCGTGGGGCGCCGCAGGACGTGATGACGACTACGGGTACATATGGGAAGATGAGCCAAAGGAGGAGGACAAGCCGGAGGAGAACCACCATGATGAGCATAAGGAAGAACTCAAGGGCGGTGATGGTGCAAACTCCTCCGAGCGTCACAATGGGCATTGCCGTGCTTGCCGTGTGAATATTCATTCACTTTTCGAAGCCCTAGATGAGTGCCTCCAATCTTTGGAGTTGCTTAATCAAAAGGTGGAAGATCTTAAGCGGCAATCGGACGACGACTTCAAGTTCCTCAACCACAACAGTGAGGATTCTTTTTAGCATGCATGGGAACTTGAAGAAGCAAGGAGAAGGGAGTAGCAACCGTGCTAAGTGCAACTGCCCGAGGTGCCGTTGAAGGTGTTTGCGAGCGTCTCACCCGTGTGATCTATTTCCTTACGACTAGGACATCGTAAAATCTAAGCATGGGGGAGAGGTGTGACGGTCGTAGTTTTAAAATTTCTTTAGTCGTTTTTCACCGAGAGCTAGTTGGTTTTGTTTAATGAGTCTTAAATTAGCGTGTGTGAGAGTCTTAATGTTAGCGTGAGTCTTTGTGTGAGAGTCTTAAATTAGCGTTGAGTCAATAAAATAAAAAAAAAGAGTCTTTACTTTTGAATAATTGTTGGATTGAGCAAATTTATTTATGCATTCAGTTTTACCTTATTTCTTTAAGTACTTGTTCATGAGCATTGTCTTGGAATTTAATCTTAGTTGTGGAGCTTAATATTTGGTTTGTCCTTACAAATACCCTTACCCGATCTTGAACTAGTGCTTGGTTTTCATAATACTTGCTAGTAAAGCTAGAATTGGAGGAAATTTATTTTATCACTCTTTTAAAACCCCCCGCAAATGCAAGGTCGATCTAGTTCTTGTCAAGTTGAGAGTTATATCCTATACCTACCAAAGCCACCTTATAATCGTTCCACCATAAGCATTGGAGGTGCAATGAGTTGAGTTAGGATTTCTTTCTCTCGGAAGTTTTAATTTTGAGCAATGATTATGTCCTTGATTATCTTATCTCTTATTTGCTAGCCTCGTCAATATTCGGTAATGAGAATTCTTCATTGGAACAACACATATGATCTACCGGATTCCAAAACCCGAACCCAAATACATCTTGTTTTATTATCTTTTCCTTGAACACAACCCACTATCGGAAGATTTGTTCTCTTTCTAGGCGAAGCTCGAATAAAATATTATTGTGAAGGAAGCAAAGAAGGAGTACGAAAAAATGAACCAGAACCGAGCTGGGAGGACCCCAGGCCAGCCGGCCTGGATCCTCTGTGCCGGCCGGCCCAGCCCCCTCCAGTCGCGGTTCGGGCTCCGAAAAATTGTGGAGTCTCCTCGGTGTCTTATTTGTTTATCTGTGCGAGTAATTGTTAAAGGCAGGTACAGAGAAGAGAAGGAAAATTCAGGAAAGAAAGAGAAAAAAGAAAAAAAGAAAGAAAGAAGAAAAAGAAGAGAAAAATATATATATGAAAAGAAAAAAGTGGAATAAAGGAGAAAAATGTAATAAAAGAGGGAGAATTCTATAGATGGAAGAATAGGAGAAGTGCAAAGGAAGATCGCCTTGTTGTTGAGAACAAATCTTCTTTTCCAACCATGTGCAATCCGACAACGAGGACGTCACTTGTGCCTTGAAGTCAATTTTTATATGCCCTTGCACATGTCCACCATTCTAAATCTTCTTATCCTTGAAACCCCTCACATTATAGAAATATTCTCATGATCATTGGCTCGGAAGGTAAGCAACCGTTAAAGAGTTTTCTTAATTTGACAATATGTGTATTTACTTTGCTAACCCTACCTACAACTCCACTTATATTTGAGAGACTTATGTGGTGAGTTGAGAGCTTACAAAACCAATAGGATAGCCACTTATACTTGAGTTATGAGTTGAGAGCTTGCAAAACTAATAGGATAGCCACTTATATTGAGAGACTTGAAAGGACTTCTGTAAGAACTTGGGTCTAACTCTTGTTGCAGGGTGATTGTTTTCAAAACCAAACAAAAACCTCCAAGGAAGGCAAGAAAGTAAGTGTTGTTGATTCTCAAGAATACTAGCTAAAGGTAAGAGGTTGTGGAGTAATAATTTGGATAGACTTTTGAATGCCCATACTATGATTATCCTCGCCGCTCCGCTGACATTCACTTGAAGATCTTTGGTTAGAATTGTTTGCTTAAATATGTTTTGCAGAGCAAGAGCTTTTGAGCAACCCCGTTGGAAGATTTTAATAGCTTGATTTACTCAAGGACGAGCAAAAGCTAAGCATGGGGGGATTGTTGACAGTCGTTATTGGTACACTTTTAGGGCTGATTTGGCATTGGTTTTGGACTAATTCTTATACTAACCCGCCACTAGGCACCTGAAATAACCCCGTTTTTGAATATGCCTTGTATTTTGGAGCATGTTGTGATTTTACAGGAAATACGACATATTTGGCGGAATTTGACGTGGACCAAAGCACCTACATGGATAAGGATTGAGGAGGAGGGCCAGCTCGCGAAAGATGAAGACGAGAGGAGACAGAAGGAGCCCAGGCCGGCCAGCCTAGCCCATTTGGGGCCCGCTCGCGCTCTCCTTTCTTCAGCACGAAGTAAACACAAACGCTAATGGTTCCCTTCGCCGTCATGCACCAGAGACCTATATAAACACCCCCGAGGATGCCGTCAAGTGATCCATTGACAATCATTAGAGGAGATTAGATCCATTGGAGAGAAACACAAGGAGGAGACGCCGCCGGAAGTCCTAGCCGTCGTTCGGGCGCCGTCTCAAGTTGGAGGGCAGCGAGGAGCTCATCTTCGCCGGAGGCTTCCACACCATGGATCGCGACGTCATGCCTAGCTTCATGGGGTAAAGTCCTTGTTTGTCCATGGGGTTGTAAGGAGATCTTGATTTGTAATTGCCGAATCCTTTTATGAGATCAATCTATCATGTTCTTAGTTGATGGTGCTTTTCATCCTAATAGTTGGCCGGCATCACTATGGGTATGCATCGCTATTCAATCAAAAGAACACTCTTGCCAACATCATTAGTGCTAAGCGTAGAAATCCCTTGTTTTGTGGATTGATAAACCTTGGGGGAACACTCTACGGGAAAAGCTACAACCGATCCGTGCGCTTGCAGTTCGTAATTGGCGTGCCTAAGGGCCGTCAGCATTTTCATCTAGTTCAATCGTGACTTTACCCCTTCCGGCATCAAAAACCGCATTAACCAACTTAAGAAAAGGCCTACCAAGAATTATGTCATCATGTTTATCATGGCAAGCATTAAGCACAAAAAAGTCGGTTGGAATGATTTTACCCGAGATAGCAACATTTAGATCTTTAAGAATGCCCAAAGGTTTAGTTGTTCTACTTTCTCCCATGATTAATTTAGTGGATGTAGGAGCAAGATTCAAAGGTTTACTATATAGCTCATCATAAACCTTTGAAGACATAACACTCACACGGGCTCCAATGTCGCATGAAGCTTTGCAAAATAATTCTCCATTGATCGTGCAACTTATGTGAGGTGTAGGCAGTGGCGTACCTTCGTCATGATTTGCTTGTATGGTATATACCTCGGCTAGGTGCACGAATGGAGATGCTTCCGATTTCACTCCCATGATCTTCTTCACTTCGGCAACATGGTCGGGGGTCTATCTCTTCATCTTCATCAAAAAGCTTCCGAATAATTTCTCCGGCCGAACCTTTGTCCAATATGTAGCCCGTATGTTTATCCGGTGGAAAATCCGACTCTATGGCTTTCATGGACTTCTTTTGATTTGGATGTGATCTTCCTTTGTCGAAGAGTTTACCAAAGTCGATCGGGATCCAATCTATTTGCTCAAATTCTTTTAGCGACTTTGCATTCGCCAAGCTTCTCTCAATTTCCACCTCTGGCTTGTTCTTTCTCGTGTCACGGACCGGTGCTTCTTCATCGTGGGTTGCTCTTGTAGCTTTTTTGTGATTCGGTTGTTTTTTCTTTGCTTCCGGGGTCTCTTTTCTGAAAATTCTAGCAAGCACCCCAACACGAGATTCTTGCTCAACGTCTCCCGAAAGGTGATTTTCCCAATCTCTTCGCATGGCTGCCCCCTTGCTTATTTTTTTGTAGAATTTGGGCAGCTTCCGTGAGTGTTTTCTCCATGAGATCCCCTCCTGCGCACATTTGTACAAATTCCATGCATTTGGGGGTTAGGGAAAAATAGAAAGTATGCAAGAGTACATCACCGAAGAATCCTAGCTTCGGTCCTTCTTCAATCAATCCATTGAATCTATCCCATGCTTGATCTATTCCTTCATCATCTCCTTGCGTAAAGTTGATCACTTGCCTTCTAATGTGTTGGATTTTGGATATCGAAAGAACCGTCCACAAAATTTCTTCATTAACTCATTCCAATTTCCTTTCACCTCGAAGGATGCAAGTGCGTACCATCTTTTTGCTTCATCTGCAAGTGAGTATGGGAAAAGATTCCATCTAAACCAAGCTAAAGGAACTCCATCTTGTTGTACCGTATTGCATAACATCGTGAACCACTTGATGTGTCTATATGGGTTGTCGGTCTCCACCCCTCTAAATGGATTTGTAGCCGCCATCTTGATGATTTGAGGCTTGATCTCGTACTCGGTGGCTTCAAGTATCGAATCTGATTTTTGCATGTCGAAGTCTCCGATTGTGGGCTTGCATAATCTCTTAGTGATTTTTCTCCTTCCTCCATGGGTTGGACAACTAGAGCCATCTAGACAACAAAAACAAAAACAAAAACAAAGATTTTTCTAGGGAAAAGGTTAGGTGTTAGTAACCAACAAAATTAATACAAAGTTAAACGTAGCAATCTAGCTTGTTCCCCGGCAACGGCACTAGAAAAGCTTGTTGACGGCCCTTAGGCATGCCAATTATGAACTGCAAGCGCACGGATCGGTTGTAGCTTTTCCCTTAGAGTGTTCTCCCAAGGTTTATCAATCCACGGAACAAGGGATTTCTACGCTTAACTTAGCACTAATGATGTTAGCAAGAGTGTTCTTTTGATTGAATAGTGATGTATGAATTCAAGAACAATCTAACCTAATCACTGTTTCGAGCGGTAGAGAGGAGTACACAAGGTATGGAAACATTTGCCCATAGCGTCTAGGATCTCTATGAGATGTAATTGCCAAGCAAGAGAAAACCAATCTAATCTATCAATAAAGATGTGAACCAAACTCAACACTTTCCCTCCCGCATACTGTCACTACACGAGGGTACTCACCTATCGAGCTATAGCTAGGAACACGGATCTTTGATGTGATCTAGGCATGCGAGGCAACGAGCGATGCATACCCATAGTGATGCCGGCCGGCTATTAGGATGAAAAGCACCATCAACTAAGAACATGATAGACTGATCTCATAAAAGGATTCGGCAATTACAAATCAAGATCTCCTTACAACCCCAAGGACAAACAAGGACTTTACCCCATGAAGCTAGGCATGACGTCGCGATCCATGGTGTGGAAGCCTCCGGCGAAGATGAGCTCCTCGCTGTCCTCCAACTTGAGACGGCGCCCGGACGACGGCTAGGACCTCCGGTGGCGTCTCCTCCTTGTGTTTCCCCAATGGATCTAATCTCCTCTAATGATTGTTAATGGATCACTTGACGACGTCCTCGGGGGTGTTTATATAGGTCTCTGGTGAATGACGGCGGAGGGAACCCTTAGGGTTTGCGTTTACTTCATGCTGAAGAAAGGGGAGCATGAGCGGGCCCCAGAATGGGCTACGCCGGCCAGCCTGGGCTCCTTCTGGCTCGTCTCAA
>CM014272.1:23279891-23307064 GCA_004135705.1 Alloteropsis semialata
CCTGAATCTTTGGACAAATTCGCTAACCGATTCCGTTTCTCTGTCGGAGCGCAGTCAAATCGGACAATCTGGTTTCTTGTACTCTCATGAAGAAATAGGCATGGAACTGCTTTTCTAAATCGGCCCAATTACTGATGGAATTTGGTGGTAATGAAGAAAACCACGAAAAGGCCGAACCAGAAAGCGACATGGGAAACAGCTTGACTTTCAATGGATCAATTGATGCTACTTCACCACATTGAATTGTGTAGCGACTAATATGCTCAATGGTAGTAACATCTCCTTGTCCAGAAAACTTGTAAAAATCTAGAATCCTGAATCGGGCTAGCATAGGCAATGTGCCAAACCAGTCCGGATACGGCTTCCGATACAGATAAGATTGTCCCTTAGGCTTCAAACCGAACTGATTCTTCATAACATCAGCAATCTTATCTGTCCAATCTTCCTAAGTGTCATTTCCCTGACTAATCGGGGCGCGAGTCATTATAACTGGTGTTTCAGTAGGCCCAACCGACGGCTCCCGATTATCAGCTCCCTTGTTCTTTGGTGGATTCTCAGTGTTGAAGAAAGCAGGATACACCATCTTGCCATCGAATACAGGAATTCGGCTGCCAAACTGATCAATATGTTGAGTTCCGCCATAATTCTTGTCTTCTATTTCTTCTTCCTGTTCCTCTTCTTCACCTCCCTCCACTGCTTTGGCTTTTGCCTTCTTTGCCTTGGGAGTTTCATAGCACTCAGGATGTGTTTCTGGTGATGTAGACAAATTGATCTGCACCATCTTCTTCTTGAGATCTTTAATTGCCGAAGAAGCACTAGTATCAAAGTAAGCAGGTCCCTTCTGGACATCTTTCAGTACAACTCCGTCCAGCAACTTGGCGATCAATCCCACCATCATGTTAACCAATATACCAAATTGGTTAATCAAAGCGTGACTCACACCAGCATCTACATAATCTTGAGAGAATTTTCTCTCCTCGGTCGTGATCCGACCAAATGCTTCCTGGGGCACAGGAAACTGATTTTTCTTGATCACAGTATTGCGAGTTTTGCTGAATTAGTCGAGGCACAGGTTCTTGAATTCTTCAAGTTGTGCTTCCACGAGTTTTTTCGGCTCATCACTAAGATCTTCCATCATCACAGCAGGGATCTCAGGAGGTTCCATCGCAGAAGCTTTCTTGTCCCATCGGACGTGCCAAAAATGTGTTGACGTCCAAAAAGTCAGGCGTTGACCCTCGGAAATTAATACTGTGGCGTGGAAGATTTGCTTCAACTTCAGTGCAGGTCCAAAATCTTGAGGTTCAGGGCGTGCCAGTCAATTTGACCTGAAATTGACAAGGTAGATTTTAATCAGTAAACCACAAAGAACTCATCGGCCAGAGCCCCGATTTGTTCCGGCAAATCAGATCAACATAAAGAGATGTCCGATTTGGAGCATGAACCATCGGTCTTGCGTCCGATTTGTGAGAATATGACATGTATTTAAAATAAACCATCGACTATAGAAAAGCCGAATCGGAGATAAATCTAACCTAAACTCATTCTTTAATATGCATCTTTCCAAAGGCGGTAAACAAACTGAACCGTATGTCACTAACAATCGGATCGATTTCGAGACAGCGTTGCTAGCAGGGCACCGATTAGCTTATCTACTCCGATAGATCGATATATATCAAAGAACTCGTTTAAACAGATTTATTTGTAACTTGCTTATTAAATCTGAATCAGCTATATAGGCAAGATAAATAGATCTATTATGAAACTTGAATTATGGTAAAACAAGCTAGATCTATCAAGGTGTAAGCCGATAAGATAAAATCAACAAGATACAGTAAATGTGAGCGATCTAAACGAAGAAGGGCGATACGCCTCAATCTAAAGCCTAGAACAACTCGATAAATTGGTGAATTATATAGATGAAGGGCGATGCGCCTCAATCTAAAGCCTAAAATAACTCGATAGATGTCGCACTTACAGACAAACCGGAGGTCAAGATGATGCAGCCCTGCTTGCTAAAGAACTCGACGAAAAAGGTTGTTGGCACGTAAGGCTGAAAGTTGTGTTTGATTGATTGGTTGTGTGAACATTTTTTACAATGGCGCAGGGTTTATATTTATACCCTGAAAATCTAGCTAAAACTTGCCGACTACGACAATATCTCTAATTTAAAGCAATCTAATCTTGAACTACCGAAACTATTACAATCTTGACGCGTAATCAGGCCCTGAAGAAGCTTCCAGACGCATCTCCCCTTCAGAAGTCGTACGTGCTCCGGCCTTCTCCTCCCGTGTCCGATCGGGACTCTATCGGATGTACTCCGATCGGAATCGGAGGCTGACTCAGAATCGGACTCGGCCCCTACCTTGGCTCTGTCATGCACATCCTCAGCCGAGTCAAAATCTGGTGTCAACAGCCACGAACCAGGACTAAAGGTCAGGCACTATGTGCGTAAGGAGGCATCCTCTTTAGCTAATAGAATGCTTGGGTCAACATTTACGGCGAATGGAGGAATCTCGTCAAACATATCACAATCTTCCAACATGTCTGTTTTGCCCACGATGCTGACGATGTTTCTTTTTTCGAAAAGGACTATGTGTCTCCTGGGCTCATCATTTGACTTGTCTATTTGCTTCTTCAGTTTACTAGACATGTCCTCCACATAGAAAACCTGAGCCACATCCTTGGCTAGGACGAATGGTTCGTCTCTGTAACCAAGATTATTGAGGTCCACTATTGTTATTCCATAATTGTCTATTGACACCCCTCCTCCACTGAGCTTCACCCATTTGCACTGAAACAGTGGCACTTTCAATAACGGGCCATAGTCTAATTCCCATATCTCTTCTATTTAACCATAATATGTGTCCTTGTTACCATCGCTGTCTAGGGCATCTACACGGATGCCACTATTTTAGTTGGTGCTCTTTTTATCTTGGCATACCGTGTAGTATGTATTCCCATTAATCTCATACCCTTGGAATGTCAAGACTGTAAAGTAGGGACCCCTGGCCAACCATGCTAACTGTTCATGTATGTCCATATTGCGCATTAAATGTTTCCGCAACCAACCGGCAAAAGTATCAATGTGTTTACATGTAATCCAGGCCTCAGACTTCCCAGGGAATTCAGTGTGTAAAAACTCCTTGTGTTCATCTGTATAAGGACTAACCAAGGATGATTGTTGTAGAATAGTGTAGTGTGCTCTGTTGAAAGAAACATCATCCCAAGTAGCAACAACATTCTTTCCTATTGTTACCTTTCCACCGAGTTTCCCCTCATGCCGTGATTCGGGGACACCAATCGGTTTGAGATCATCTATGAAGTCAACACAAAACTCGATGACCTCTTCTCTTCGGTAGCCCGTTGATATGCATCCTTCTGGTCGAGCATGGTTACAGACATATTTCTTTAGAACTCCCATTAGCCTCTCAAAAGGGAACATGTTGTGCAAGAAGATAGGACCCAGATTTTCAATCTCTTTGACAAGATGAACTAGTAGATGTGTCATAATGATGAAGAACGATGGTGGAAATACCAACTCAAAGCTCACAGGAATTGGGCCACATCAACCTGCAACTTTAGTAGATTGTCTGGATCGATTACCTTCTGAGAAATTGCGTTGAGGAATGCACATAGCTTTACGATAGCTAATCGTAGATTCTCTGGCAGAACTCCCCTCAATGCCATTGGAAGCAGCTGTGTCATGAGCACGTGGCAGTCATGATAGTTCAAGTTTGTAAATTTCTTCTCTGGCATATTTATTATTCCCTTAATGTTCAAGGAGTATCCAAAGGGCACCTTGATACTATTGAGGCATTCGAACATGCTTTCCTTTTCTTCTTTGCTAAGAGTGATTTCGCTCATTGTTCCTCTCTTCTGGATGTAGTACATGTCGTTCTTCCATATGTTGCAGATCCTGGCGTGATTCTAGTGTATCTTTTGTCTTACCATAGGTGCCTAGAAAGGCTATCAAGTTGACGCAAAGATTCTTTGTCACGTGCATGACGTCAATTGCGTTGCGGACCTCTAAGACTTCACAATATGGTAGCTCCCAAAATATACACATCTTCTTAAACATGGGTGCCATCCCATTACTATCATTTGGAACAGCAACGCTACCTGGCCCCTCTCCAAAAATAACCTTTAGATCTTTTACCATAGAAAATACGTACTTTGCATCACGATGCATAGGCTTGGGACGACGGTCTGGCTCCCCTTTGAAATGCTTGCCTTTCTTTCTTAGCAGATGATTGAGAGGACCATCGACGATGGGCCATGTACACAACCGTGCGACAATGTTTCAAATAAATGCTTTCAGTATTATCCAAACAATGCATGCATGCCCTATATCCCTTGTTTGTCTGTCCTGATAGGTTACTAAGAGCCGGCCAGTCATTGATGGTTACAAACAACAATGCTCGTAGGTCAAATTCCTCTTGTTTGTGCTCATCCCACATACGTACACCATTTTCGCCCCACAGATGTAAAAGTTCCTCAACTAATGGCCTGAGATACATGTCAATGTCGTTGCCCGGTTGCTTTGGGCCATGTATAAGCACATGCATTATCATGAATTTCCTCTTCATGCAGAGCCATGGAGGAAGATTGTACATAAACAAAGTCACGGGCCAAGTGCTATGGCTACTGCTCCTTTCACCAAAAGGATTCATGCCGTCCGTACTCAAAGCAAACCTTATGATCCTTGGATCTTCTGCAAAGTCTTTGAATGTTTGGTCAATTTTTCTCCACTGGGACCCATCGGTAGGGTGCCTCAACTTTGAGTCTCGCTTGCGCTCTTCTTTGTGCCATCGCATCATCTGAGCATGCTCTTTGTTTCTGAAAAAATGCCTCAAGCGTGGTATTATAGGGGAATACCACATGACCTTGGCAGGAACTCTCTTTTTGATAGGCTCTCCCTCTACATCACCAGGGTCGTCTTTTCTGATCTTGTACTGCAAGGCGCCGCAAACCGGACACGCGTCCATTTTCTCGTACTCGGAACCACGATACAGGATGCAGTCTTTCGGATGTTGACGGTCCTTATAACAAAAATCCGACCGTCAATAGGCTCAAAAAACCAATGAAGATCAAGCATGACTTAGACAATTGTATTCAAATAATGTTTGTGCATGCATATATAGAATATATTTGAGTATAGGGACTACGGTGCAAAAGATGGAGGAAAAGGGCCTAGGCCCAGGTCGGCCGACCTGGCTAGGTCGGGCGACCTGGCCTGGCACCCATTCAACCCCAACTTTCCTGCAGGCAAAGAAGCACACTAAGAGATGATCGTGGATGCTGATTCGTGGTCGGTTGAAGTCAATGGTGAAGGATGAGCCACATGTCAAATCCATGGATTGAAGGGTCCACAAACAGAGCTTCGTGCACCCAAACCAACAATACCCACCTGGAACCGACCTTAGGACCCACATTGCAGTCTCCAAGAGAGAGGTGGGCCCAAGAGGTGGTTGTGGAGGGTCGGCTGACCCCCCTAGGTCGGCCAACCTCCCCGTGCACCCGACTCAGCCCTCCTTTGACCTGTACTTGTAAACTGCCTTGGAGATTAAATCTGAGCCAAGCAATACTGAAGACGGCGGAAACAAGGGTCGGCCGACGCCCCCAATTCGGCCGACCTAGGCCCATAGCCAAATGGCCTCAACCGCCTATGGCTGACGCTCCACCGCTTATGGATGCTATAAATACCTGCAAAGGGCACCGTACTCAACACACACCAGAAGAAGAGCTCTCCTTTGCTACAAGCTTAGTCTTAGTCTTAGTAGTGATAGTTCTAGTAATAGATCTTCTGAAGGGCTTCCGGAGGAGTCTTGGTAAGTTCTAGAGTTCAGTTCTTGTATCTCTTTGCTTACTTGTAATACTCTGAGCTTAATGAAAGTATCTTCATACTTATATTGTATGCCTCAATTATCTTTACTTACTTAGTATATACTACTTATGTCTTGCACCTTGTTCAAGTTGATATATGCTATGACATTGGCTCAAATGTGCCTTATGGTTGCTCTGTTTATTAACGTGATAGATAGAGTTGTATTTCATATTGCAAACGTGGTGTTTAGGATATGGAATACTGTTGAGGGTATCGCTACCCCACGGATTAGTAGAGGTAGGCGGCAGGTGATGACAGCCCTGTCCGTCCTTTGTAATCCTCCACGTTTGGGAGATGATATTAGGCCTTTATGATAAGACGTCCACCTGTCGTCCCTTGATGAGGGAACCACTGGATACCTCGATTTGTCCTCTTGCATATGTCCATTGTATGAGTTTGAATAGGGTATTGCAGTATATCCAAGTCCCATTTGTATGATGCTAACAAACCCTTAGTGATCTTTACTAATGATCTATTATTAACTAAGACAACTTAATGATGAGCAGTGAACTTCTGTGTGTCGCATTACCCCTACACTTTCATATCATTTACCCCTGTCTAGACTATGGTATATTAATAATGTTGTAAGTAAATACATCGGATGACATCCCTCTTTAACTCAATGCTTTCCCTGCCGATAAACAAATAACGATACTCTGGAATACTCCCAGGTGAAATGCTACAACGTACTTCTGTGCGCTTGCAGAACCGTTTTAACATTTAGATTTATATTGAGGCATCTCTAGTGCCTTCACAAATCTAGTGGTGACGCTAAGAAATGCTAACAAGGATTTCTGGCGCCGTTGCCGGGGAAAGCAATGGTTAAAGAGTCTTGATCAACCATGTATTTAATACAGCATAATTAACTACCAGTAATCTAGCAGATTTACCCTTTCGCTTTGTTTCTCTTCGAGGTGAAACAAGGTAGTGTATGACAGATTTCCAATTACCACCCAACTACGTCGAGAACCCGAATTCTATAGGAAGGAGGGTACGTTCTCATATCGTAATCCCTTAGGTGTTCTTGTCGGAGACCGAGCAAGTCATCGGAGAATCATCCACCCAAAGCAAACAACTCATTCCCGTAGCACCCCAACCAGAAGAAGCTATGGCTGACAGGACAATCCGTGACTACTCCACCCCGTCCGTTGCCCAGATCCCTACGGGTCCGGAAGTGGCCGTGGGGGATCATGCTTTTGAGCTCAAAGCCTCGCTGATCAACATGGTGTAGGCTAGCCCCTTCTATGGGAAAGCCAGTGAAGACGCCAGTGCTCAATTGCAGCACTTCCTGGAGGTGTGCAGCACTATCACCATCCGGGGAGTCCAACAAGAGGCCATCAGGCTCCGCTTGTTCCCGTTTTCACTATTGGAAAGAGCCAAACAACGGTTCTACTCCAATTGTGATGCGGTGAACACGTGGACGAAGTGCTCCAACACTTTCCTGGCTAAGTTCTTCCCCACTAGGAAAACCAATGCCCTTCGGGGAAGAATTTCCATCTTCCAGCAAGAGTCAAGGGAGACCGTATCGGAGGCGTGGGATCGTTTCCAGGACTACATCCTGGCATGCCCACACCACAGTATGCAAGAGTGGCTCCTGCTCCAAAACTTCTGGGTTGTCCCAAACAGCCCGTGAACATATGGACGCTGCTGCTGGAGGGGCATTCCTCTCCTTGACTGTGGCCGCCGCCAAGCTACTAATCGAGAAGATGGTGTCAAACCAAGCCTGGAATGACGACCGCCTTCAAGGGCGCAAACGCGGTATGCACACCGTAAAGGAGGTGGACATGCTGGCCGCCAAGATGGACCTCATCATGAAATGCCTCGACGATCGCACCAAGGATGGGGCTGACAATGAAGGACCACTGGATTCACACATGACATGTGAAGTCTATGGAGAAACCGGCCATTCGGGGAACAGCTGCCCCGAGACACAAGAGAAGGTACAGTTTGTAAACGGCAACAATGGGTACCGACCTCAAGGAAACTAGAACCAGCAATGCCCATTCTACCAGGGAGGTAACAATAACAATTCCTTTTCTAATCAACCCTCTTTGAAAGATCTGGTCCTTGGTCAGGCCAAGATCAATGAATCAATCTCTAAGAGGCTTGCTGCAAATGATAAGGCTCTGAAGGTCATAAACTCTAAGATAGAAAGTTTGTCCTCCATCTTCTAGAGCCAGCTGAGCTTTAATAAGATGCTAGAAACCCAATTAGCTCAGTTAGCCGCGGCTGTTTCTTCTAGGGACAAAGGGCGAATCCTTGGGCAACCGAATTCTTCCTTTGAAAATGTAAAGGCTGTTTCTACGAGGAGCAGAAAGGCTACTCGGGATCCAGTCCCACCTAACCATGCAGGGAAGGCAACAGCTCCAAGGAAGGAAATTCCGACAGAGGAAGAAGAGCCTGAAGCTGAGCTAGCACCAGCAGGAAGGACTGCACCCCACGAGTTCTATGACACCAACGTCCTACCCTTTCCTCAACGCCAGAAGAAGCCTTCGGCAGACAAGCAATTTGCCAGGTTCATAGAAGTCATTCAAAAATTGAACATACATGTGCCACTGTTGGATGCTATGCAGGTGCCGACCTATGCCAAGTACTTGAAGGACATACTGAACAACAAACGTTCACTCCCAAGTACCGAGGTTGTAAAGTTGACTGAGGAGTGTAGTGCAGCCATTCTGAACAAGGTCCCAGAAAAGAAGAAGGACCCTGAGTGCCCTACCATCACATGTACCATTGGGACCCAGCGCTTCGAGCACGCACTCTGTGACTTGGGGGCAAGCGTCAGCGCCATGCCAAAGGTAGTCTTCGATCGCCTTAACTATTCCACCTTGTTCCCGACTCCAATGAGATTGTAGTTGGCCGACTCCACGGTCCGCTACCCAGAGGGGATAGCCGAGGACATTCCAGTGCACATCCGGGATTGCTTCGTCCCTGTCGACTTTGTGGTGCTGGACATGGATGTGAGCAATGACTCGTCGCTCATCCTTGGGTGACCCTTCTTGAGCACGGCAGACGCTCACATTAATTGGATGCTGGAGAGATACAGCTCCACATTAATGGAAAGAAGGAGAAGTTTCACTTCAGGCCAAAAGTGGAGAAATACTCCATGATCAAAATCAAGTATGGGAGAAATAGTCAGAACGTAAAGGAGGTAGAAGTTACACCAAAAAAGGACAGCTTGATAAAGTTCATGGAGAAGTTCTGGGAGAAAGAATTCCCTATCCGGTATCATGCAAAGAACAAGAAGCCTATACGAGGTGCGAAAGCACAGGCAAAGAAGACACCGGAGCAAGCTGCCGACCGCCAGAAGAAGGTAAAACAGGTATGGCAAGTTAAATCATCTGTATCCTCATCTCCAGTGTCAGATGCTGCTTCTACAAGCTAATCCAGTAAAGGAGATGTCATCACTCAACGACGTAAAACACGAGTCCTGCGCCGACAGGATCATCGGTGTCAACGAAATAGCTTGGGGGAGGACCCCCAATCAGGTAAGTTAAGGTAAACATTTCTCTCTTGTACCTATGTTTCAACCTGCTATTCTCCTAAGTTTTGAGTTTGCTGGTTTAGCATGATTTGTCCTATTATCTTGTCTGCCTGTGGGTAGCATATGCAATCTCTAGTCTAGGTTGTTGTTGGCTATGATATGATAAGACTTGAGTTACCTTAAGTTTATACCAAGCAAGACTTGATAACCGGAGTTTTCTTTTAGCAAAAAAATAAAAAGTTTCTTATGGTGATTCAAATTTCTACCAAAGCCCATATTGTTTAAACCCCCTACAAAAGCTATTTGTTGTTACAATGAGTTTTGTCAAGGTCATGGTGATTCTTAGAGATTTACTTCATGCTTTTAAAGCCAAGATCACGCACATGCCACCATATACATGTTATACTTCTATATTGTAAGTAAGCATGACACTCATTTATCCACCAAATAAAAGCTCCACAGTAAGTATGGTACTCTTCCCAAGAGCTTTATTGCAAAAAGAGACATGAGCATTTAAAAAAAGGACACATGAAGGTCCTAGTATGTAAAAAAAAGAGAGCATATGAAGGCTCATGGGAATAGCCATGTCTCTAATAAGCAACTCGTATAAGGGGAAGAGGAACCTGTAAAAAAGAGTCATCATTTATCATACCATCCCACACATGTGCACATCTTGGTTTGAGAGTATGACTTACTTCTCTTTGAATCCTGGTTTTGACTTTACAATATGTGCACTGCAAGTATGCCACAAGCTCTCCTAATATAAACTCCACCTCAATGAGTGAAATGAGAGTTGAGAGAGTGTGGGATACGGGTACCCCTGGGCCCACTACCGACCGGATAGCCAGTCGGCCTGGTCCCACGTCTGACAAGGATGTGGGCCGACCCCAGGCCAGCCCACGAGGATCCCCGGCTTGATGGATAAGATTGGAGAAGACTTAACCAGCAAGGCATTTAGCGATATCCTCAGATCTCGCCCGGAGATCACGGCAATTATGTTGTAACCGACTTGGATTAGTTTCCTGATTTGAGCCGGACAGTATTTAGAAATAACCGACTTGTAAACCCTAGGCCGTCAGCCTATATAAGGTGGCCTAGGTCGACCCCCTTAGACATCTGATTCCTACGCCATTCATCCATTGTAACCGAGAGCTCGCCGTTGTTCCCCGGAACCACGTCGAGCAAATCAATACAAGACCCCCGAGCACAGGACGTAGGGTATTATACCTCCGGGTAGCCTGAACCTATATAATCCCTGTGTCCCTATGTTACCTCGAGCTCCCTAGTCTCGCGATCGCCCTTTGCCTACAAATCAACCATCTGGGTACCCCCGGGTGGACTGCCGGACATTAGATCCGACAGTTGGCGCGCCAGGTAGGGGTGATCGTGAGGCATTACAGCTAGCTCGATGGCAGATCGTCGCTCCGTCATCTTCCCCGACTCCATCAAGGACTGCGCTACGCATCTTGAGGGCGTCAGCTTCTTTGCTGAAACCCACTCCGCCGCCACCACCGCCTCCGACTCCACCACGATGCCCGACGCTTCTGCACCGACCAGCTCCGCGCTGACCTCGTCGCCGACTTCCTCGTCAGTCATCGCCCCGCTCCAGCAGCGGCTCGATGCAATCTCCATCAGCGACCAGGCTCCGGGCCTGAGCACTCGCCGGAGACTCCCGCCCCCGACCGAGCTCCTCGCCGGGTTGGATCGTGTCCAAGACACCCTTACCGAGTGCATCGCCATGTCGGAAGAGGCCCCGAGCCGACCCCGCGAAGCGCTCCCGCTAGGACTCCGTAACGCCTCATCAATCTACTCGGCTCGGCTCCAAGAAGATATGTCTCAGATCCAATCTGAGATGCCACCCCAGCCCGCCCAGTCTCCGGATTGCGGCGAGTTCCAGGTCGCCACCAGCGTGCTCTTGCCGGCCCCGGCCGACTCGAGCAATGACTCAAGCTACACCACGCCTCCGGGGCGTGAAGTCTTCGTTTCCGAGGATTCCGCAACTCGGGACGGAGAAACCGACTTGGCCAGAGATCGCCGACAAGAGCGAAATCAAGGCCGAGCCCGCCGCCGTGCCGAAGAAGCAGCCCTGCCCCCGGCAGCGGCCGAAGACCCCGTAGCTGCCGCAGCTGCCGGAGTGGTTCCCCCGGGGGCCCCAGCAAGACAGCCTCCTCCTCCTCCTCGGGGTCCTTGTGGTGTCCGACCCCAGAACCTCGATGGAGCCTTTGCCAGGGTGCCGTTCCGCACGCCCCAGGCTAACGTCGCCGCCGCTTTCGCTGAGCTGGGACACATGCCCGACACCCCTGAGGTGCAACGGGCCCGAGCTCAATTGGAAGCAGCCCAGGAGCAGATCGAGCGATCGTATCGTGCCAGATCCCAATCTGGGCGATCAAACTCGACCCGCTCTTCAAGCCACCGTTCTGCCCATAGCAGATCGGATCGGGGTCATCTTCCCCAGAGGAATCCCCCGCTACAAGTCGTGGAAGAAGAGGTGGCCCAGAACCACCATGAAGACGAAGAACACGAGCGGCGTAACCCGCGCAATGCGGATCATCGCCGTGAACGCCACCAAGAGCGGCGCGACAGGCGCCAACGACATCCACCACCTGAGGATCTCCGTGATCGCATCAGGGACTACGCCCGGGACCTCCGTGCCGACCTCGATGCCCGGCACCAGGAGCGTGACGCTGCCGAGCTCGAGCGCCGTGAACGGTACGACCGGGAGTACGGCCGACCCGACCGCCAGCCAGTGGGAGAGGCTGGTGACGTTGGAGCTGAAGACGACGAGCGCCGCGTTGTTCATGAGCTCATGGAGCGCGAGCAGTACGACGCACGGTACGGCCCCCCGCGGGACGACCGCCGCCAGTGGCGCGACGATGTTCGGCCCCGAGCCGACCCAGTTCAACCTCCCCGCCGCGACTACCGCAACGAGGAGATCTACGATGGTTTCGCCGCCTTCACCGCCCGACTCCGCGCCATCCGTTGGCCCGAGTCCTTCAAGCCAGCCCTCGTGGAGAAGTTTGACGGTCGCTCCGACCCCAAGCTCTGGCTCAAGACATACCACACGGCAGTCAAGGCTGCCCACGGCTCCAACGATCAAGCTGCCGCCTACTTCCCCGTGATGTTAGGCAAGGAAGCACTCCTGTGGCTTGAGGGCGTCCCCCGGGACACCATCGACGGTTGGGCAGACCTTTGCCATGCTTTCACCAAGAACTACCAGGCAAGCTACACCCAGCCAGGAACCAGATTCGATCTGGATAATGTCAAGCAAAAGAAGGGTGAAAGTCTCCGAGACTACACCGACCGGTTTTTTGATAACCGGAACAAGATCGCCGATGTCCAGGATCGGGATGTCATCGACGCTTTCCGGCGCGGCCTCATCGACACACAGCTGTTCCGCACGCTCTTCAAAACCAACCTTGTCACGGTCTCCGACCTGATGGAGGTGGTCAACTTGGAAGTTCGGGCAGATCAGGCTGAACAGGCCCAATTCAAGAACAAACAGAAGCGCCCGGAGGAAGACGACCGGGTTGACAACTCGAAGCGCCATGAGCCGTCACGTGGGCGCAAGGGAGGCCCTGAGCCGCTCGTAGCCCTAGCAGAAGCAGAAGGCCGGCCAGAACCCAGGTTCCTGCCCGAGGAGTTTTACGACACACTGAACGATCAGTGCCCTTTCCACAAGGACGCGAAGCACAATCTCCGTGATTGTCACGCGTTGCTCAAAGAACTCGGCGCCCTGCCGCCGACCAAGAAGCAGCGCTACAACAACAACGGCGGACGCTACAACAACTACCGTCGTGACGGCTACAACGGCGACCGGCGGGACGACTACCGCCGCAGAGAAGACCGCGACCGCCGCGACGACTATCGCCGTGGCGAGCGCGACCGCGATGCTCCGGCTCGCCAGGATGATCAACGTCGTCATGACGACGAACGCCGACCACGCCACCACCGGAGGCGCCCAGGCGAGACGCCAACGGCGACTTCCAACGTGCTGACCGCCAGGTCAATGTCATCATCGGGGGGCCCGGTGCTTTCCCAGATCGGCGCAAGGGAAAACTCCACAAGCGCGAAGTGAAGATGGTCTCCACCAAGCCGGTGGAATACCTCCAGTGGTCGGAGATGCCTATCGCCTTCAGCCGCGCCGACCACTGGGTCCACCTCCCCGAGCCAGGGTCCTACCCACTCGTTGTCGCCCCCGTCGTGGACAGGGTCCTCCTCTCCAAGGTCCTGATTGATGGCGGGAGCGCCCTCAACATTATCTTCACAAGCACCCTCAACAGCATGGGGTTCGACTACAGCAAGCTGCTGAACGCCGAAGATCCGTTCTTTGGCATCGTGCCAGGAAAAGCTTCCTACCCGATAGGAAGAGTCGCCCTACCAGTCACGTTCGGCACGGCTGACAACTACAGCACGGAGTTCCTGTACTTCGAGGTAGCCGACTTCAAGAGCTCCTACCACGCCATCTTCGGCAGGCCCATGCTGGCCCGATTCATGGCGATTCCGAACCACACTTACCTGGTTCTGAAGATGCCAGCGCCCAATGGCGTCCTCTCCATCTGTGGAGATATCAAGACCTCGTTCGAATGCGACGGCGAGGCCATCAAGATAGCCGAGCTGTCCCATCAACTCGGCAACGCCACTCTGTTGGCGGAAGAAGCCCCCCAAGACGGCAACCGACGAGCCTGTCCTCCCGGAGCAGAAGCAGCAGCCCACAGCGCTGGCACCTGCAGACGCACCCAAAGCTATAAGCTTGGGACTCGATGACCCCTCCAAGACGGCCCTCATAGGGCCAGGACTCACCACCAAATAGGAAGACGCGCTCACCTCCTTCCTCCGGGACAACTGGGACATCTTCGCATGGAAGCCATCAGACATGCCAGGTGTTCCGAGGGAGAAGGGAGCACTCCTTGGACTTGAGCAAGACCGCGAAGCCTGCTAAACACATCGAGGTTTGCGCAGAGAAAGTCGACGAGCGCGCTTTCCTATAGAGGATCGAGCGCCATCTCGACACGGAGGGTGCGACCATCGTTGGCCACGGCAACCTCCTTGACGTCCTTGGCTGGCTCAAAGTAGCACGCAGCACACTTGGAGGTCTCGGGGATATCCGGGTCCCTGGGCGAAGGCTCAGCGGTGAGCTTCTTGGACTGGACGAGTGCCTCCGCGAATTGGAAGCACTCGGTTTCACAGGCGAACGCATGCTCAAACGAAGTCCCCACTGTGATGACACCTTTGGGTCCGGGGATCTTCAGTTTGAGGTACGTATAGTTCGGGACAGCCATGAACTTTGCGTATGCAGGCCTCCCGAGGATGGCGTGATACGTCCCAGGAAATCCCACCACTTCGAAAGTGAGGGTTTCTCTGCGGAAGTTCCGTGGAGTCCCGAACGTGACGGGCAGGTCGATCTGCCCGAGCGGTATTGCGTCCACCCCGGGGACAACCCCGTGGAATGGCGCCGCGGATGGCCGAAGCCGGGACCGCGAGATCCCCATCTCATCGAGAGTGTCGGCGTAGAGGATGTTGAGGCCACTCCCGCCGTCCATCAACACCTTGTGGATGCGTTTCGTCCCGAAGAGAGGAGCAACCACGAGCGGGTACCTTCCGGGTTGCGGGACATGGTCGGGATGATCGGAGCGATCAAAGGTGATCGGGGCCTCGGACCATCTTAGGTAGGAGGGCACCACGGGCTCTGTGTGGCAAACTTCTCGTCGGATTAACTTCTCGTCGCGCTTCGAGGGGCAGGCCGCCGACCCCCCAACGATCATCAGGACTGCGCCGTCCTCCCTGGGGTAACCGTCGTCGTCGTTCGGGCCTCCGGCCCCATCTCGGTTCTCGTATGGTTTCTTCTTCAGAGTGCCGGCGAGGAAGCTCTTCATGAGTTTGCAGTCCTTCAGGGCGTGCTTGACGGGGCCCTCGTGGTTGGTGCATGGCGCCTCGAGGAGCTTCTCGAAGTGATCCTTTGGCGCGTTGCCCTTGGGCTTAGTAGGTTTCCGCTCGGCCGCCGCCACCATGCCGCCGTCGCGTCGCCGCTTGTCCTTCTTCTTTTTCTTGTCGGGTGGAACGGAGGGGCCTTCGCCGGCCGCCCCCGACTGCTTGCCCTTAGATTGAGGTCGATCGAGGGTGGCGGCGACTGCGTCTTCTCCGTCGGCGTAGTCGGTGGCGATGTCGAGGAGCTCCCGGATGGTTCGTGGCTTTCTGCGTCCCAACTCGTGGATGAGGGTCGCGCAGGTGGTTCCGAACCGGAACGCTGAGACAACGTCGGTGTCGGCGGTATTCGGCAGCTCGNGCCGAAGCCGGGACCGCGAGATCCCCATCTCATCGAGAGTGTCGGCGTAGAGGATGTTGAGGCCGCTCCCGCCGTCCATCAACACCTTGTGGATGCGTTTCGTCCCGAAGAGAGGAGCAACCACGAGCGGGTACCTTCCGGGTTGCGGGACATGGTCAGGATGATCGGAGCGATCAAAGGTGATCGGGGCCTCGGACCATCTTAGGTAGGAGGGCACCACGGGTTCTGTGTGGCAAACTTCTCGTCGGATTAACTTCTCGTCGCGCTTCGAGGGGCAGGCCGCCGACCCCCCAACGATCATCAGGACTGCGCCGTCCTCCCTGGGGTAACCGTCGTCGTCGTTCGGGCCTCCGGCCCCATCTCGGTTCTCGTATGGTTTCTTCTTCAGAGTGCCGGCGAGGAAGCTCTTCATGAGTTTGCAGTCCTTCAGGGCGTGCTTGACGGGGCCCTCGTGGTTGGTGCATGGCGCCTCGAGGAGCTTCTCGAAGTGATCCTTTGGCGCGTTGCCCTTGGGCTTGGTAGGTTTCCGCTCGGCCGCCGCCACCATGCCGCCGTCGCGTCGCCGCTTGTCCTTCTTCTTTTTCTTGTCGGGTGGAACGGAGGGGCCTTCGCCGGCCGCCCCCGACTGCTTGCCCTTAGATTGAGGTCGATCGAGGGTGGCGGCGACTGCGTCTTCTCCGTCGGCGTAGTCGGTGGCGATGTCGAGGAGCTCCCGGATGGTTCGTGGCTTTCTGCGTCCCAACTCGTGGATGAGGGTCGCGCAGGTGGTTCCGAATCGGAACGCTGAGACAACGTCGGTGTCGGCGGTATTCGGCAGCTCGGTGCAGCGCTTGGAGAAGCGCTTGATGTAGTCACGCAGAGTTTCGTCTTCTCTCTGGAGGCAGTTGCGGAGGTCCCAGGGGTTCCCGGGACGAGTATAGGTGCCCTGGAAGTTGCCAATGAAGGCATCACGCAACTGCGCCCAGCTGTCGATCTTGCCTGCAGGGAGATGCTCCAGCCATGTCCGAGCCGAGTCAGCAAGGTAGAGTGGAAGACTTTTGATGATGAAGTGGTCGTCTTGCGCCCCGCCCGCATGGCACGCGAGCCGGTAGTCCTCCAGCCATACACTGGGGTTTGTGTCCCCGTCGTACTTGGGCACCGTCGTGGGAGCTCGGAAGCGCGGAGGGACCTGAGCGCCGAGGACACGAGGTCCAAAGGCACGCGGCCCCCTGGGGTCGGGTGACGCACTCCTGCTCTGGTCCTTGCCGCTGTCGTAACGGCACCCACGCCGCCTGTTGTAGGCTCGGCGTGGGCGGTGCTGATGGTGCTCGTCCCGTCGCCTGGCGCCTCCGTCGGCTACGGCCCCGTGATGATGTACAGAATGCTCTCAATCGGGCTCCCGGGGAGCTCGCTGGCGTGAGGCGGAGCTTTCCGCCTGTTGGACTGCTGCGGTTTCCAGGAGCGCGCGGAGCTGCTGATGGAACCTTCGATCTTCGGGCGCCGCTAGTTCAGGGTGTTCACGGAGTAGGACAGCAGCCGCTGCGAGGTTCTGGGACGCCCGGTTGAAGACCGGCGCGTCGTTGGCGTTGCCACCGTCGTTGATGATGCGCTGTTGCACGTCCCGGGCCCGTGCGCGGGCGGCTCCTCCATCCGCGTTTCTCCCGAGCTCGCGGTTGAGCTGCTGGCGTTCTGCCTCGATCTGACGCCGGGCCTCGTCGAGCTCCTGTAGCCTGACCCGCCGGGCATCGCCTGCTGGGGCGTTGGGCGGTGGTGCCGCAGGGGCGTTGGCAGGCGGAGCCGCAGGGGCGTTGGCAGGTGGTGCTGCGGGGCGCGTCCCTCGTCGAACTGCTGGCGGACTGCACATCCCCGTCGGGGGTGTGACACATGAAGCACTCCCGAGAAGGGTCGAAGTTCGGCGGGGCCCACCTCAACCGCGGGTGCGAGCTTTGCTCGCGCACCGCGCTTTTGGCGGTTGGCGGGACGCAGGGGTCGGACTCCGTCGGTGTCGGGGTGGCCGCCGGGTCACGCGGCAGGCCTGGCTGTCCCTCCGGGTACATGGCGTTGTAGCAGTCGATGAACTCGTCCCAGGGGAGCTGCTCCTGCCCTCCAACCTGGAGGGCGAAGTTGGTGATCATGTAGGAGACGTTGCGGAAGCGTTCCTGGGACAGGCTCCATCCCAGGGCGGCCGCCAGGTCCCCACCGAGCAGGTCAAGGACGTAGGCGGTGGCTCCCGTCGTGGCGTGGGAGGGCTTGGGCCCCTCGTCGTGGAACGTCTTGCCACCATCGTCGCAGGCTGGCTTGGGGCGCACGAAAGTTGCCCCGATGATGGGCTCCACCGACTTGCCGAAGACGAAGTCGAGGGAGCCGAACCGCAGGTGGTCGCCGGGCGCCAGCGAGGCGCCGCTGTGGGCCATCCGGGCCCTGGTGAAGTGTCGTGACACACGAAAAGCCCCTACCTGGCGCGCCAACTGTCAGGGTTCTCTACCGCCGGCAAGTAAATTTCTACGATCGCGTGTCAGGGTCCGGATGGTGACTCAAGAGACAGGGGGTTTAGACTGGTTCGGACCTCCGGAGAGTTACACCCTACGTCCAGTGTGCGCTGATGTTCTCAAGTCCAAGTCTGTAGTAGGGGGTACAAACTGGTCGGGAGAGGGAGAGGGTCCCAAGTCCCTGTGCTGTGTGAGCGAGCGTGCTGTTCGTGCTGTGTTCGAATGTTCGACCGTTGTCCGTCTGTCCCCCCACTGGTGTCCCCTTGTCCCCTTTTATAGTCTCAAGGAGAGAAGGGAGCGGGGGGTAAGAAAGAAGAAAATTACAAGGGGAGTTACTGCCCCCGAGGCCTTTAGCTTGTGCCGCGCGCCGAGCCGTACGAGGAGCAGGTGTTGACGGAGTGGGCGCCCCGCCGGACCCGGGATCGTACATCCCGGGTGGTTGGTGTAGATGACTTCTCGGGCAGGTTCTCGGGTAGTTTCCGGGTCGTGGTTGACTCGCTCGAGGCCTTTGGGAACTCCAGGTGTCCTGCTCGGGCTCCAGGTGTCGTCCTTGGGCGCCGGGGGTCGTCCTTGGGCGCCCGGTGTTGCGCATGCATTTCCCTCAGGACTGTAGCGTTCCTGTTCAGATGAGACGGGCGCCACTGTGGCTGCCGTGGCGAAGGACGGACGCCCATCATGCTCTGACGCGGCGGGTACCAAGTGGGTACGGCACTGGATGGGCCGGGACGGGACGAGGCCGAGTAGTTTGACCGGGCGAGCCGGAGACTCCTCGGAAGCGGAGAACTCCCCGGGCGAATCGGAGAGCCATTCGGAGGCGGAGAACTCCTCGGGCGAGCCGCGGAACCACTCGGAGGCGGAGAACTCCTCGGGCGAATCGGAGAACCACTCGGAGGCGGAGAACTCCTCGGGCGAATCGGAGACTCGTTGGGCGGCCTCCGAGTTGTTGTTTCATGGAGAATTTGCTTTGACTTGGTTCTTTGGTTTTTGCTTTTGAGGGGTGGATTATCGTAAGGACCCGGGTTAAGGGTTTGATTGGGTACCCCTAATCCAGACCCTCGTCACCTCTGTTTTCTTGACTGTTACTCGGGTTATCACCAGATAGCCTTGAAGACATCCGACCAAGACAAGACAGCATTCATCACCCCGCACGGCATCTATTGCTACAAGACGATGACGTTCGGGTTGAAGAACGCTGGCGCCACATACCAGAAGGCCATCCAAGGTTGCCTGCAGAGCCAAATCGGCCGCAACATGGAGGCTTACGTGGATGACATCATCGTCAAGACGTATAACGCCGACTCCCTCATCACCGACTTGCAGGAAACTTTCAACAACTTACGCCGGTTCAGATGGAAGCTCAACCCCACGAAGTGCGTATTCGGGGTACCGTCAGGAAAGCTCCTGGGCTTCCTGGTCAGCCAGCGCGGCATCGAGGCAAACCCAGTCAAGCTGGATGCCATACGCAACCTCAAGGAGCCAAAGTGTAAAAAAGATATCATGAAGCTCACTGGAATGATGGCGGCCCTGAGCCGGTTCATCAGCAAGCTCGGCGAGAAGGGACTTCCGTTCTTCAAGATACTCAAGAAGGCAGACAAGTTCGAGTGGACCCCTGAGGCAAGCAAGGCCCTGGCCAACCTCAAGGAATTCCTAGTCACACCCCCCAGTTCTCACGGGCCCGACCCCCGGGGAAGAGCTCCTGCTGTACATCTCGGCCACCACTCATGTGGTCAGCACGGCCCTGGTCGTCGAGCGACCAGAAGAAGGCCACCCATACAAGGTCCAGCGCCCTGTATACTTCGTCAGCGAGGTACTCGGCGAGTCCAAGGTCCGGTACCCCCACCCCCAAAAGCTGCTCTACGCACTCCTGATAACAGCCAGGAAGCTACGGCACTATTTCCAGGCCCACGTGATTCGAGTCATCTCGAATTTCCCCCTTGGAGCCATACTCCACAACAGGGATGCCAACGGCCGCATCGTCAAGTGGTCCGTAGAACTCGGCGAGCATACTATCAACTTCGAGCAACGAGAGGCCATCAAATCTCAGATACTGGCCGACTTCGTGGCCGAGTGGACAGAGATCCAAACACCAACCCCGGCGGAACGGCCAGAGCACTGGAAGATGTACTTTGACGGAGCCATCAACCTCGAAGGAGCCGGCGCAGGAGTGTTGTTCATCTCTCCGGAGGGGCAGCATCTCAAGTATGTTCTCCAGATACAATACCAGGCTACCAACAATGGGGCCGAGTACGAAGCCCTTATCCACGGTCTCCGGATCGCGGTGTCACTCGGCATTAAGCGACTCGTGTGCTATGGCGATTCCAAGCTAGTCGCCGAATAGGTGAACAAAAACTGGGACACGACCAAGGAAACCATGAGCGCATACTGCGCAGAAGTGCGCAAACTTGAGGCCCACTTTTACGGCCTCGAGCTCCACCACGTCCTCCGGGAAGACAATGTCGCCGCTGACGTCCTCTCCAAGCTAGGGTCCACCAGAGCCCAAGTACCAATCGGCGTTTTCGTCCAAGACCTGCGTACCCCGTCCATCAAGATGCTTGAGGATGGCAGCCCCGTACCCGAGCCGGAGCCACTCCCGGGTGGCCCGCCGACCAGCGAAGTTCTCGTGGTGGAAGCAGACTGGCGCGCCCCCTTCATTGCTTTCCTCACAGAGAACTGGTCGCCGGATACGAGGAAAGAAATCGAGAAGCTGACTCGGCGTGCAACAAATTATGTCGTCATCGGCAACGATCTGTACAGAAAGGCAGCCTCCACAGGCATTCTCATGAAGTGCGTCCTTCAAGATGAAGGTATCACCCTGTTACATGATATCCACTCGGGTACTTGTAGCAACCACGCGGCGGCCGGCACATTAGTCGGCAAGGCCTACAGGGCAGGGTTCTACTGGCCGACAGCCCTGTCCGACGCCAAGGAATTGGTACGCAGCTGCACCGGCTGCCAGTTCTTCCAGAAGCAAAAGCACCTGCCGGCTCAGGCGCTACGGACCATTCCCCCATCTTGGCCATTCGCCATATGGGGACTCGACAACGTCGGACCCTTCAAAACCGCCCCGGGCGGGTTCAAGCACATCTTGGTGGTGGTTGACAAATTCACCAAGTGGATTGAGTACAAGGTCGTGACCGACACCAAATCGGCGACGGCTGCAAAGTTCATCCAAGAGCTCACCCATCGGTTTGGCGTCCCAAACCGCATCGTGACTGACCTCGGATCCGAGTTCACAGGGCACGAGTTCTGGGACTTCTGCCAAGACAGCTGTATCGACGTCTACTACTCCTCCACGGCGCACCCCAGGTGCAACGGCCAGGTCGAACGGGCTAACGGTATGGTCCAAGATTCGCTCAAGAAGGCCATGTACGACGAACTCAACAAGCACCCCGGTCGGTGGGCTAAGGAAGTATCCCATGTCATATGGGGCCTACGAACGCAGAAGAGCAGAGCAATGGGATATACTCCCTTCTTTCTGGTATACGGCTCCGAAGCCGTCCTCCCAGCCGACGTCACCCACGGTGCTCCGCGCATCCAGCACTATGAAGAAGGAGAAGCAGAAATCGGCCGCCAGGTCGACATTGATTGCCTCGAAGAACACCGACTCGCCGCCTTGATCAGACATGCCAGACATGAGCAGCAGGTGCGGCGCTACCATGACAAGAACGTCCGGGAACGTTCACTCAATGTCGGCGACTTGGCCCTGCGCCGAGTCATGTCCACCAAGGACAAGCACAAGTTATCCGCCCCCTGGGAGGGCCCCTTCATCGTCAAAGAAGTTGTTTCACAAGGAACATACAGCCTTCAGTGGGCTAATGGTGACCCAGTCCCAAACGTGTGGAACATTGAGCACCTCGTCAAGTTCTACCCGTAGAAATTAAACAAAAGCTATGTATTCCTTGTCTAGTATTAATAAAATTACTTTTGCCTCATAGCTTGTTGTTGTCTTTTCACCCGACATCCATGCTGATGCTCGGGGACTGGGCCCGACCCAGGACGCGTCTTCTTCATCACGATACTTGGGGGGGTACCCGCTTACTCCGACTTCCGAGTCCTTGCCCAACCCTATATTCCCCCCGGCGACTACTAAGCTAACTCGGCTGGTCCGAGTCCCCAACTGTGAAACCCTGAGCTCCGCGCTCAACCCACGCGCCCCCTACACCTAAGCCTCCCCGCTGAGCAGTGTAGCTGGGTAAGCCGTCCTCTCCGTGAGCAGTGGTCAGCGGGTCAAAAAGGGTGCTTAAACAGCACAGGGCAGTGGCTAGTCGGGCGACGCAGAGTCCTAGTCGGCAGGGAAAAGGGTCCAGTAAAGCACCAGTGCACACTTCATACTTCAAATAAAACCAGAATTTTATTTACAGATTCTACAGAGTTTGCACCTATAATTGCTTTTACAGGCCCAGTTCAGCTGCTACAGCTTCTGCCAGAGGGGTACACTCCTCGATTAACTCGTCGAACTCTTCGTCGGCAAGTTCTTCAGGGAGGCCATCGGCGATGGGAGGCAGCTCCTGCGTCGAGAAGTGTATACTGAACAGTGCCAGTATCCGACTCCCAAAGCCGATCGCAGTCTGCTGCATTAACTGGGCTGCCCGAGTCGGACCGGCCCTGAGCCGCTCCGCCAACGTCACTGCCGTCGGGCCGGACTCGGCAGGCACAAAGGAATCGGCGTTGAATTCGGCCGCCTGCTTTAGCTCCATCAGCTCCGCCCAAAGCCCTGCAGATGATTCGGCAAAAGACACTCACCATGCATGGCCTGGTCGTGCGTATCCTTCAGGACCTGATTGGCCTCCTTCAGGTGCTCCGATTCGGCGGCGAGGCGAAGATTGGCTGCTTTAAGCCCACGCACCTCTTCCTCGAGCCCATGCTTGGCCCCGGCCAGCTCGTCTTCAAGCTTCTTTTTGGCCCCGGCCAGCTCGTTGACCCTCCCCTGAAGGGCTTCCTCCCTCTTCCTCGACTCTGCAAAGGAACCCCCATGAGCACAATTGTTCGGCGAGATACACCAGCAAGCAATGCACGAAGAACTCACCTTCAGTGAGAATGCTCATGTCATTCATAAGGTCCACATTGGTCTTCTGCAGGTCGGCGAGCTCCCGCTCCCTCTGCCTCTGGAACTCCTTGGCAGCCTCTGCCTCACGGATTCTATCCGCGCGGATTCGTGCCAAGGCCCGGCGGTCTTCAAGGGCCTGCCGCCTGAAGTCGAGGTCCCTCGTGGCCCGTTCTGAGAAACCCTGTGACATAGCTGGCCTCAGGGTCATCGCACGTGCTATACTGACTACACGGCGCCAAGAAGACATACCTGTACGACACGGGTCAAGACGCCGGCCACGTTTTGCAGCTTCCGGAGCTCGCTCGCGTGGTCGGCGACGTCAAGCTCCATCCGCCACTCCATGGTCAACTCCGGGGCCTGCGGTCCGTCCCCGAGCTCGCCCGCGACTGCTTCCCCCTGGGGAGGCACGTGGACGCCTGGATCGGCATCCAGATCCTCCCCAAGGAGCCGGTTGTCGTCATCCTCAAGTGGTGGAGGACTCCTCGGCATCTCCTCCGTCTCTGCACGACTCTCCGGGACCTCCTCCTCGAGGGCGACTTCAGATGTGTCAGCCTGCAGATCCCTCGCCGGGTCGCCCGTCCCTGCGATGCGAGGTGGACTCGGCGGGTCTGGCGGCGCCCTGACATGCTGATTGGTACGTGCTCCGGCACGATCAGGACCATGCTTGACCCTGAACCCGCCTCTCCGGCGGAAGACCGACTCGGCGGCGCCTTGTCACCGGCCCCCGGGCGGAGTAGAGTGCCTATGCCCGCTTGGCCCCCGAGCCTACATCCAACACGTCAATATCAAGAATTGTTCAGCCAACAATCAGAAACTCAAGACGACTTACCCGCCCTTGCGCGGACGCTTGAATTGCACGCCCCGCAGCACCTGTGGAGGCGTCTGGCTCGGTAACAGGCTCGAGTCCGGCTGCAGCCCTGGCTGGGCGAAGATGCTCCCCTGAGCCCTTAAGGGTTGCTGCGCGGGCTGATCCGACTCAAGCCTGGACGACGAGCCGTCAGGGCCATCACCCGCAGCCTTCCTCATCCTCCGCGCCTCGGCCTCGGCCCGCGCGGCTTGCCCCAGCACCAGTGCTGGTTTGGGAGACCCTTCTCGAGCTGACTTCTGGGATGGGGTCAGCTTGGCGCGATGGCTGCCCCATTCTGATACCCAGTATCCTCGTCACTGGGTTATTCTCCCCTCCTTCCTGAGGAGCCGGGATGATGCCGACCTCATCCCAGTCGGACTGCTCCTCTTCCATGACTCGAGGCACCCGGGATGCCTCCTCTGCCGTCATCAACTTCTCCAACCGGACGTCACCCTCAGGCAGCGGCGCGTGGCTGAGGTACTTCGTCGCTCGCTCCTGCAAAGCAATCATACAGCAACAAGCGCAGCTCGTCAGTCATTCGACAGTTCAGTTAGTTATATACAAAAATACGCAAGAGGATAAGAAACTCACCGGTGGAGGAGGATTCCGGAGAGAGAATGGGACAGGAGTCCCCTCGTTGAAGATCTGGCCCCGCATGAACCCCGAGATCCTCTCGCAGACCTCGGCAACAGAAACTATTCGGACCTGCTCCCGAGTAGGATCCCTGCCACCCGAGAACTCAAACCCGGGATGCACCCGGTCCTTGATCGGCTGTAACCGCTGGACAAAGGAAATCATGATAGCAGCAGCAGACAGCCTTTGCTTCTTCACCTCGGCGATCAATCCCAGCAGCTCCTCAGCCTGTTGAAGTTCCTAGCCCTCCGGCTGTGACTCCCAGCAGTCCTTCTTCACTGGTCGGTGGCCAGTCCGAAGAGGCAGAGCAGGGGGGTACATAGAACCACTCCTGTCGCCAGTTCTTGTTGGAGTCGTTCATGTCCAGGGTAAAATACCTCCTGGCCATGCCGACTCTCAACGAAAACCCAGCTCCGCCAGTGATCCTAGCAGGACCCTTCCCAGAGCTCTCCCCGATAACCTTCATCCGATACAATCGCCGCCACAACCCGAAATGTGGCGGGATCCCAAGGAATGCTTCGCACAGATGAATGAAGACAGAAATTGAAAGAATTGAGGTGGGGTTCAAGTGACTCATCTCCACCCCGTAGAAGTGAAGCAGACCCCGGAAGAAGTCTCCCGTGGGCAATCCGAACCCACGCTCGAAGAACGGCGCGAAGACGGCCATCTCAGTCTCCGAGCGCTCCCACGGCCGGGCGTCATCGCCGGCGGGCCGCCACTGCAGGATCTCCCGTGACCCAAGCACTCCACGGCGCACCATGTCCTCCAGCCTCTCCTCGGTGATGGAGGACTGGCCCCAGGCCGGCTCTTGGGGCGGCACTCCTCAAGGCACGGAGGTGAGCTCCGGGACCTCTCCAGACGAGGCCACGGACTTCCCCTCGGTGTCCGCCCCGGTAGCGGTCACCGGCGTACCAGCATCACCGCCCTCGTGGGCGGCGGCGCTCCCCGCGGCCCCAGAGTGGCCCGCGGAGGGCGTCATCCCTGCTCTTCCGTCGGCGTTGCCACCCACCATGGAAATGGGGGTGCTCACCACCCTCGTCGCCGGCGGCACCTCCTCGCCCGCTGCGGGTGTCCTCGCCGTCTCCCTGGTGTCCGCCATCTCCGTCAGAGGGCACAGGCACGACGGGGGCACTTCGAGACGGTGGTGGCGCGTGAACTCCGGTGGCGGCGAACGGGCGGTGGGTGAATCGATCTCACAACGGCCCTAGGCGGCGGCGGAGGCGCGGGATGTCGATTTGGAAATGACTGTGGTAAAAGCCGCCGGTGAACAGTTCCGATTTATCCCCCCCGGTCGATCCAAATTACCCTAACGGCGCCGTAACTAACGGACGGAATCCGCGGGACTCCCGTTAATCGCGGGCCAACGGCTCCCCGTGGGCCAACGGCTGTCAGCGTGCCAACGGCTCTTTACTGCGGCACTCGGCCAGCCCCGACCCTCGGGGACTCGGCGCTCTTGACTCCGGTCAACGGGTCTCCGGACTCGGCCAGCCCCGACCCTCGGGGACTCGGCGCTCTTGACTCCGGTCAACGGGTCTCCGGACTCGGCCAGCCCCGACCCTCGGGGACTCGGCGCTCTTGACTCCGGTCAACGGGTCTCCGGACTCGGCCAGCCCCGACCCTCGGGGACTCGGCGCTCTTGACTCCGGTCAACGGGTCTCCGGACTCGGCCAGCCCCGACCCTCGGGGACTCGGCGCTCTTGACTCCGGTCAACGGGTCTCCGGACTCGGCCAGCCCCGACCCTCGGGGACTCGGCGCTCTTGACGAAAGGGTCCGAATTAGGGGTACCCAATCAAACCCTTAATCCGGGAGCTTACGATAATCCACCCAAAAGCAAAACTAAAGGCCCAAACCAAAGCAGATTCTCCATGTCCTGGCGTCTCGGAGTCGGCCCGATGAGTCTCCGATTCGCCCGAAGAGTTCTCCGCCTCCGAGGAGTCTCCGCGATTCGCCCGAGGAGTTCTCCGCCTCCGAGTAGCTTCGCTGCTCGCCCGAGGAGTTCTCCGCCTCCGAGGAGTCTCCAGCTCTCCGGGTGAAACTACCCGGCCACGTCTTGGCCCATCCAGCGCCGTACCCACTTGGTACCCGCTGCGTCAGAGCATGATGGGCGTCCGTCCTTCGCCACGGCAATTTGGCTAACCCTTCGAAGTGGAGGTCCTAAGCATCAGAGCATGAAGCCAAGGCAAACAAGTTACGTGGGGTCCCGAACGTGACGGGCAGGTCGATCTGCCCGAGCGGTATTGCGTCCACCCCGGGGACGATCCCGTGGAATGGCGCCGCGGATGGCCGAAGCTGGGAACGCGGGATCCCCATCTCATCAAGAGTGTCGACGTAGAGGATGTTGAGGCCGCTCCCGCCGTCCATCAACACCTTGTGGACGCGTTTTGTCCCGAAGAGAGGAGCAACCACGAGCGGGTACCTTCCGGGTTGTGGGACGTAGTCGGGATGATCGGAACGATCGAAGGTGATCGGGGCCTCGGACCATTTTAGGTAGGAGGGCACCGCGGGGTCCGTGTGGCAGACTTCTCG
>CM014272.1:23310100-23347284 GCA_004135705.1 Alloteropsis semialata
TAACACAAGCTACTGACCGCCATTAGAGACCCTAGATGGAGCAAGCGATAACTTATCTTCAAACGGGCGCCATGCATTTTCAAGCCAATGATAAATAAAAAAGACACTTTTTTTTAGTGACAAGTGAGGAAGCAATGTAGATTCTGATGGTAAATAAGAAATTTTATACCTTTCACATCCATGGTCACCGTTAACACACAGAGCGGTTAATAAAGGAGACTGCGTCTGCCGNGAGCTCGACATCCCAGGTGGCGACGGAGAAAAGACGTTAGCGGATGCTGCCCACGGCAGTATCATTCTATGGAAGAAGCGTTACGTCAAATTTGGCAGTCAAGGGCCGTCATCTACTCCACCCAGGGATCCCCCGCAGCCACCGTCACCTTCAAGAAGGGACGAGGATGAGCCAGAGCTGCCACCTCCAGGTCAAGATGATGCCGGCTCACACATGTCTCCTCCTCCACCAGCACGGTATCCCCCAAAGCGCCAAGCTACGCCCCCACGGCGGACTACTCGCCAGAAGCGCCAAACGGTGGAGAAAGAGCCTACCGAAGAAGAAAAGTTGACCGCCATAAGAAAGAAGATAGCTTACGACCAAACTGACGAGGAAACTGCTTTGGTGGTCGATGCCCAGATCAAAGAGCTTTTCAAACCAGATGAGCTAGAGAAGCCGATACACATAGATCCGACAGTGAAGACCTTTTTCAGAACTATGAGCGCGGTGAATCAGAAGAGATTCTTACCCTTTGACTACGACCACCAGCTTGCAAAGTCTTATGATCAACAGAAAAATGCCAGCAGTGGATCCTCGGGGAAGAAGGCGGCCACTCCTAAGAAGAAACAAGTCGGTCAGAGCTCTGCTAGGAGGACACAAGGGCAACAGGATTATGACGACGAAGAACTTGCGAAGTTGTGCGCGCAAACGGGCCTCTCACCGACAGAACTATTAACGGGCGAAATTGCTAAGACAACACCAGTAAAAATTTGGGAATTTCGATATGGCGAACCAATGGTGCCCCCATATTCTGTGAAGTACCTAACCACTCAAGCATTCCGATTTCATGAGTAGTACATGAAGGTGTCCAAAAAGGGTAGACTGATGCTCAATGTTTTGATACAAGACCGTGATTACTTCCGTGGGCATAGTTTCTTGATTTTGGATTTCAAGGATGTGTATATGTTGTACCATCATGATGCCATAGACCTCTTATTGATGAGCTGCTGGATTGTGTAAGTTTGTTTTACTGATCTTTTCTCGCAATACTTGCTTTCTTAATTATAATTTCCAACAATAACAATCTATTCTTGTCATGTAGGATGGAGATCCATACACGCCGCGAAAAATCGTATGATGATGTCAGCTTCATGGATCCATGCATGGTAAATGCCGTACTTGTATCCAAGAATCCACTAGACACGGTGGACAACATATACTTGTACCTGGAGAGACAAAGAAGCAAGCATTACATTCTTTTGCCATACAATTTCGAGTGAGTACTTCTCTCTATGTATGTATAACTTTAAGACTTTTTTTCTCAATACTTGTGAATGTATTTATATATATATATATATATCTGCAGCTTCCACTGGATACTCATTGTGATAATGATAAACACCGGTCAAATGTTTGTCTTGGACTCAATGCGAAAACCACAAGGGGATTACCAACCAGTTTTAGACCTAATTGACGAGGCATGGACACGTTTCCGTGCACATGTTCGAGGAAATTTCAAACAAAAATTGGATTTGAAGACGGACTTTCCGGTATGTGGCTGGTGTACCCGCATATCTCATAAAATCACACTAATATATAGTTGTTACGTCTAACTTTATTCTTCTCCACTTTTAGTGTGCCAGACAGGAACAAGGGACGAATCTATGCGGATACTACGTCTGCCTGTGGATCCATACCTTTGTTTCTCCCAAAAAAGCGACTAACCAAGAACTCATGGTACGTCTGCCAGTGGATAATGAGATTATTAGTGTATATAGAAATTAGATTATTAGTGTATATGGAAATTAGATTATTAGTGTATATGAAAATTAGTTTATTAGTGTATATGGAAATGAGATTATTGGTATGGAAATATTAGTGTATATGAAAATTAGATTATTAGTGTATATGGAAATTAAATTATTAGTGTATATAGAAATTAGTTTATTAGTGTATATGGAAATTAGATTATTAGTGTATATGAAAATATGATTATTAGTGTATATTTATTATGAATATATTTATTATACTCTGTTATTTCATGTATACTTTGTTATTTCATGAATATACTTTGTTATTTCATGTACTTTGTTATACAAATTATGAATATATTTATTATACTTTGTTATTTCATGTATACTTTGTTATTTCATGTAAACTTTGTTACTTGTTTAGAAATGATTATTAGTTATTGTTTAGAAATGAATGTGTTAGAAAATTTTATGATTATATGCAAAATTTATTTATTATATGAATGAATGATTATTAGTTACTTGTTTACAAATGATTATATACAAAATTTATTTATTATATGAATGAATGTTGTCATTTGTGATTAATGCAGAGGATGTTTTACCATCAAGAGCTCCCAATGGCAGAAAAAGCAAAAGCTATTGCGGACCAACTATTTGGATTCATTATGGACCAAGTTGTAAATCCAAACGGAGAGTACCACCATGACGGACGCCCTATCGCTCAATTAGGCTCCCTTTCCGCTCCTTCTTCCAGTTCTGGCCGTAAATTGTAAACAACTTTTAAATGCTCTAACTTTTGTATTGGCTAATGATCTCAAATGTTTATATGTGAATGTTCGAGAAAATGCAATCAAAGTCGGGTCAAAATCAATTGACAATTGCGACGACTTCAATCTTATTGCATGAAAGATCGTGTACGGCATACGACATATGATGCGTAGACATGTACACGCGTAGACGAATTGCACATAACAAACCCAAATAGCAAAGGTTTAAAAAAAATAACCAAAATACCCTTTGGCACCGGTTGGTAACACCAACCGGTACCAAAGGACCTCCCCCGTAGCATACGTGGGAGGGCCTTTTGGTACCGGTTCTGGACCCGGTACCAAAGACCGAGCCCTTTAGTCTCGGTTGTGCGGTACCGGTTCCAGAACCGGACCGATGGCCCTTTGGACCCGGTACTGATAGAGGTATCTCCGGTAGTGAGGACATGCCCCTGGCTTCCGACTCGTTATGTGCTATGGCGATATTATTGTACTATTCTCCGAGTCTGACTTGTTTTGGACAGGCATGGACCCATGAGTCCAGATCCAGAAGCCACGAGGGCAACCTGTTGAAATTTCCCACAGCAAATTAGAAATAGGAAGGCAGTACAACTCTTTCCGGGCAAGCGACAACTCATTAGGCTTGGGGTCTACTATAATAAAGCCATTCGTCTATCCAATGAAGGCATCACACAGGACTGAAATCTTGAATGTAGCTAGAGAGATCAAAACTGATATCTACTTCCATTGACAAATAAGCTACCGTCCAATCTCCATTATGATTATGCAATGCTTTATATGGAGCTAGCTAGCTAGCTTTCTAGTTCGTCCAATATGGCTGCCGTTCTGAATCCTCTCAACACGCAAATACATACGGAGGATAGCACAATCCAAAAGGCTTTGAACAATTAGGATTCGGAGACATCATATCAGAACTGGATGAATCCCTATTTATGGACCCATCCTCACTATCTGTGCCTTCGAAGCTCCATTAAATGCTTCTGATGATTTCTTTCACCGTGATCGCTAATACTGTTCCATGCATACAAACAACTATTGAATTCGTTGCACACAGAACATTGTACATATAGAGTATTTGAACTTGAAATGACTACAAAGCTACTTCCATCCAGCTGTCTATCCTTTTCTAACGTTCTTGGCGTAATGCAACTAAATATTTTGAAAGAAGGTATGTCCACACAAAATGTTTAAAAAGAACTCCAACCTACTCTATCAGACTTTATGGGCTTATGACAAATAGTAAAACTGGCACCACCATTCAAGGAACTAACATAATTAAACAGAATTTTTCTTTATAATGCACAGATTCATACTATGCGTTTTTCTCATCCCTTTGGAAATGCATATTTGACTTCCACAGACCGTCACTTGTGCCCATGCGAAAGCTCTTTCACGGCGGGGTTATAGTTGGTGCCACGAAGCCGAAGCAATCGCGAGTTCTTATTTGCGCCCGTGTCGAAACTGGCAAAAATAACACACTATATGTGGCAGCTTGGGAGTACACCAGCGTGAATATCTCACTAATCTAATCGGTGTTAATAAGTGCCCGCATGTTTGACCACATATGCTAATCGGTGTTTACGAATTGCCGGTTTAATATAAGGGAAAAGTCCATATTTCAACCTTCATCTATCGAGCGAGTCCGTTTTTCAACCCCAAACCGCAAAACCAGATACCGTCCGCCCCTCAACTTTTGATACCGGACAAATTACCCCCCGAGCCTAATCCACCCCTGTTTTGGTCCACGTCACGCGTCCGACGTGGCCGCGGCTGCCATGTCAGCATCGTCGGACTTAAAAGGCGTGGGTCCAGCCCAGCCACCTCTCTCCTCTCCCTCTCCTCTCCCTCTCCCCGAACCCTAGCTGCTGTTAATGTTGGTGATTGTGGCCTGTGTTGTTGTTGTGCTTGGGCCATTGTTTAGCATGTGATCTGGAGATTAGATGAATGTGGAAGGGATGTAGTTTGGGTTATGTTTGTGGCCTGTGCTGTCCCTTGTTGTAATGAATCTGGAATCTGGAATGTGCTTTTGGCTAAAACTCATGTGTACATAGTTGTATTGGTAAGCTTGAGAAACATTCAGAAAATCAACAAGTTTGCATTGCATGAAACTTAAGTTGGCAACACATCATGTCCATAAAACAGGAAATAGATAAGCCTTAAGTTTGGCATTACATCATGTCCATAAAACAGAAATAGATAAGCCTTAGGTTTGGCATTACATCATGTCCATGAAACAAACAGAAACAGATAAGCCTTAGGTTTGGCATTACATCATGTCCATGAAACAAACAGAAACAGATAAGCCTTCAAGTTTGGCATTACATCACAAATGGAAACAGCACATGTTACTTCTTGTTATCAACTCCTCCCGGAGGAAGTAGAAGAAACTCCTGGTACTTGGAAGGCATTGTCTTCTTCCTCTTATGTGGCTCCTGGGCACTGACCTTGGCAAATGCTGATCCAGAAGTGACATTAACAGTCACACTGGAGTTTGCCTGTGATAGGGGTACTTGTGCATGAAGATTTATAGAGGCAGAACCACCTCTTGTTGTTGAAACTCTAGCTGTAGCTGATGTCTTTATGATTTTTCCCTTGCCTTTGTCTTTGCTGGTGCCAACCTACAAAAGCAATGTGTCAGTAATAGTACAGAAATCAGTGCAAACCTGCAATAGCATAGGAACAGCTTTACCTTTGGTTTTTCCACTGTAGGAGCTGAAGAACTCAAGGCTGAACTCCTCTTCCTCTTGTTTGTTCCCACAGTTGCACCAGTACAGCTTTGCTGGGTACTGGACACTACTACCATGGCAGTTGGAGGTGCTGCAGAACTTGTAGGTGGAGCTGGTGGTGGAGCTGGTGGTGGAACTGTAGGTGGAGGCACACCATTCCTCTTAGCACAAGTCTTCTTGTTGTGTCCAACACCTTTGCAACTCCTGCATCGAATAACAGTCCCCACCTTGCAGATTCTGGTAGCCTTTGGTTTCTCAGTTGAGTCTCTCTTTCTCTCCTTCTTTGGCCTACCTGGCATCCTTACATATGGTGGAGCAAGTGGCTTTTCCCTCTCTGAAATGGGCCAACTATGCATACCCTCAAGAGGTTGCAGGTAGTGAGAATAGGTTTTCCTGAACTCAGCTACTGAATAGCATGGTGCAATGTACTCATCAAGTTGATTTGTCTTGAAGAAAATGCAACTTATTGCATGAGGACATGGCAATCCTGAAAGTTGCCAATATCTACAAGAACAAGTCTTCTCTACAAGATTTACTGTGAATCTATGTTCCCAATGCACAACCTCAAAGCAGTTATCACCATTGCAAATGGCATGGCAATATCCAGACAGGCTGATAAAACCATTGATTTTCCTCAAGATGTTGGGACATATCACAGTTTGCCACCTATCTGACTTTGCACTATTTTCCTGGATCCTCACCATGACCTTCCTCCTTATAGTCTCTAGCATGGTAATGACTGGGTAGAATCTGGCTTCAACAATCCATTTGTTGAAGGATTCACACAAATTATTGTCAACTGAGTCACAGTTAGAGCCTAACCTGAACCATGCCCTGCTCCAATGAGTGGGATCAGTGTTTAACAATGCTGCCGCTCCTTCTTTGGTTGCCTGTGCCAGCTTAGCTCTTGCTAAGTTAAACAACACTTTATATGGTGCCTTGGCACACCTCCACCATTTCTTCTGCCACTCCTTTTTCTTGAATTTCTTCTTCCAGTTTGCATATATGTGCCTGGCACAATTTCTATGCTCAGCCATAGGGGCCCATTTCTCAACAGCAGCAAGAACTCCCTTCTGCTGGTCAGATATGAAGACCCACTCATCTCCTCCACCAACTTCCAAATCCCTGAACAAAATATCACAGAACCAATCCCAGGAGTCATTGTTCTCATTCTCCACCACTGCCAAGCAAGTGGGTACATTTGATTGTTTGCATCCCTTCCAACAGCACAAAGCAGCTCACCATTGGTTGCACCTTTGAAAAAGCACCCATCCAGACCAACTATTTTCCTGCAGCTTGCCTTGAATCCTTTCTTGCATGCATCTAGGCAGATATACATTCTATGAAAAATATTAGAAGTTTCATCCTGGAGCTTCACTATCACTGTGCTTCCAGGGTTACTCCTTAAAAGCTCTAATTGATAATCAAAAAGCCTTTGATATTGTCCCTTGCTGGCATCCAGCAACTTCTGCATAACCATGGCCTTTGCTCTCTTCAATTTAGGAATACTGACATCTGCAAACATTTCTTCTTGGACAATGGCCTTCATGCTATCAAGCCTCCAAGTTGGGTTTGCTATGATCATCTTCTCATACTTTTCAGCAATCCTTCTTGCTGTGACCAGACTGTTGTCTCTTCTAGGTGGACAAGTGTGCTCATTCTTGAAGCTTGCTATCTGCCAGCTACTGGTGATTGAGTTTGTTGACAGCAAACATACCCAAGGACATGTGGGCCAGTCACACTTTGCCCTCACTCTGTCAGCCTCATCTTTGATAAACTTGATCACCTTCCTCTCAGCTAATCCATACTTGATTATTGCTTTCTTGAACTGTTTCTTTCCACTGAATTTCATTCCTAGAGAAAAACTATTATTCTTCTTAGAAAACCTTGGATACTTGCTAACCCCTCTGGTGCCATCACTATCCTCATAGGACTCATCATCATCACTACTGTCAGCATATGGGGTGCCATGGCCTTCATCTTCTATGACAGTGCAGTCACCAGCTTCAGTATGAGGCCCTTGAACAAACACTTCATCTGACTGTGCAGCTTGTCCTGAGTTCACCTTGTTCTTGAACTTCTTAAAATTCTTCAATATCTCATCTGCTTCATCATCTTGTTCTGATGCTTCATCATCTCCAGGCAAAAATTCACTATCAGAGCTAGAGCTCTCAACAGTGTTGTCACCAGTTCCCACATGTGCCTTCTCTTTGCTAGGGCTATAGAACTCCTTCAATTTTTGAATTTGCTTATCCATTTTATCTCTGCTTGATGGCAACACTACTACAGCACCTGATCCCATGTCAACATCTTGATTAGTCGCTTCTTCTTCCTCATCTTCCAGTTCTACATCTAGCTCGTCCTCATAGTCACTGCCTTCATCATCATCTGAATTTGCCTCTTTGCCCTCATCATCTGACCCTTCTTCTATACCTGGGGCCTCAACATACATTTCGGCAACACAACCTTCTTCAATGCTATCTGACATCTCCAAACAAGTCTTGTCATCTACCACTGCTCTTAGTCCAGTTGACAGTTCCTTTCCAGGGGGAAGCCAGTGCAACAAAGTTCCCTCACTAACTGCACAATGGTCTTTAACATGCCCAACTACCTCTGGAAGAGACACTTTATCACGATCAATATATGACATAGCCTCAGATCCACCACAATAGTGCAGCTTCTTCCCATCATGAATGAACTCCCCATTGTAAAAGAACCGAACAGGCAGATAACCCAACATATCCATGTCGCAACTGTGTAAACAAACAAAGACATCCACCATAAATACTAGATCTGCAGGCAAAAAGTACTACAACTCAAATCCCTTAGCTTAAACAACTCTAGACGCCCTAATCGTACCAATCCCTAAGCATAAACAACTCAACCTCGGCCTAATCGTTCCAATCCCTAGGCATAAACAACTAAAAGTATCCAATCCATCCATTCCATTTGCTTAAACTAATGGAATGCATCCAAATCGAAGGAATCCTACTCGTCAAACTGACCTCACGTCTTGTCGAACATCAATCCTCTTCAGCGGACGAAGCCTGGTGTCGCCTTGTCCGGCTACCAGATCGGCCGCCGTCGCCGCCCACTGCAGTCGCCGCCCGCCACCGCAGCAGCAGCTAGGGTTCGGGGAGAGGGAGAGGAGAGGAGAGGAGAGAGGTGGCTGGGCTGGACCCACGCCTTTTAAGTCCGACGATGCTGACATGGCAGCCGCGGCCACGTCGGACGCGTGACGTGGACCAAAACAGGGGTGGATTAGGCTCGGGGGGTAATTTGTCCGGTATCAAAAGTTGAGGGGCGGACGGTATCTGGTTTTGCGGTTTGGGGTTGAAAAACGGACTCGCTCGATAGATGAAGGTTGAAATATGGACTTTTCCCTTAATATAATAATGTTCTCATACCGGTGCTCTTTGTGTGTGGACGTACCGCGTGCAGCAGCAGCAAAACAAGAAGGAAATCCGAGTCAACGATAGTCCGCCACGAAACCATTGGACGTATGTGCAAGCTTTTCCGCCATTTGTTAACGAGCTGAGCCAAACCGTGTTGCCTTGTTAGGCTAACGAGCTAGACCGAGCTGAGCTCGAGGCCAGGAGCGAACTGAACTCACCAGAGCAGCTATTTTACATATTAGGTTTTGAATCTAATAGAATAAAGTCATCCATCTGTTCGACATAGACAGAAATCATCAGAGCGAAAAGCAATCACATGAAAGCTACTGGTCACAATATGCTAGACGTATCAGCGCAGTGCAGAAATAGAACTACAAACGATCTGAGGTTTTTGTGCTCATACTATTTCAGTGCACCTCAGCAAAATTATGATGTCCAAGTGATGACCGATTGCACACAATTAATCACATACCTTTTCAGGGAAATTATGTGTCAAATTTTCAGACAGGAGAATTTTTTTTGTTTTAAAAAATTTGTTCGTTTCATAGAGCAGAACTTTTTGTGTAATTTTCAGATAGCAGAGTATAGAACCATTTTTATGGCCCTTCTTAATGCCAATGAAGGCGGCTGAGGTGCACTTAAAGTAATCACTTGAACCACCTTCAGTGCATACAATATATATACCAACTGAAGCAAGTATACAGATCAAGCCTACTTTTTCATTGATGAATAGGTTATAGTACAACTGCCATTGTGCTAGTGCAGCGCTTTATATATATGTAGCTAGCATTCTATATTCGTTCAATATGACCGCATTTCTGAGGCCTCAGCACAGTCCAAAGAACTTTGCATTGGAAGAATTTTGGAATAGGAGACATCAGGACATATATGAATTCCTATCCCACCAGGCTCCGTTGGTGAGGGAGACCTGCTAGCGCGATGACGGGGATGCTGCACGAATTAGAAAAGCTGTGCATGTTTCGTTTTCATTAAGAGAGTTATGTTTGCCCATACTCTGTGACTAGTGGCGTTGTGTACAGCAGTTCCAGGAACCTATTGGATTATAAATTTATATATATTTTTCATTCAGCCATCAATTTTTTGCGTGAAAAACTTGTCAGCTGAAAGGAAAAAGATGTATGATTTTTACAAATAATGGTACACAAAAAGCCACATGAGGTTTGACCAATAACAATGACGGATATAGGTAACTTAGATGTAAAATGTAAGGAGTTATTTTAAATTATTTTTTATAATGGTATAGGTGGGTATTTAGATAAATATTAGGGGGTTACATGGGTTATTTTCAATAATGGCAGAGGTGCTCTACTCAGCATGTATGGGATGATCAGAGCTAATGGTTAATGGCTAAGGTCTAGCTAGAGTTTTTACTGTAGCTGGCTAGCTATACTGGAGGTGGTGATGGGAGAAGGATGATGGCTTGCAAAGAAGAACTGTATTGCAGGCTCAAAAGACAAATCAAATGTTGTAGAAATAGCTGAGTACAAACAGAGTAAATTGACCATTTTTGCTCCCGAAAGAGCAAGGGCTGCTGCGGTAATGGATGATGAGTGTTAGCTGAACACAACTTTGCCATGGGAAGTTTGTGTTGAACATTCTACAGCGCTGCCTCAGCATCAGGTTCGACCGCTCGGCAACAGACTCAGCAATGCCATCTTCAGCAGTTTTGGCGACGGCACCTAGTCCCACAACATTTACTAGCTTTGTTCACTTAGCATTATCCAATCCCAGTAACAACCAAGGTTGTTTCTTGTTTGTTTTCCGCTGCAAGCGGACGTAACACATGTATGCTAAATCTGGCTAATAAAAGAAGTATCGGGCTTTCGCCAATAACTGAAGTACCTTCGATAAGGAAACTTCTCTTTTTTTTAAGAAAATTGAGGCCTCATCTGTATGGCAGAAATATGCATACAATTCTATCATAATCAGAACTGAATCTCTGATGAGTACCACTGTTGTTTTATTAATACTTTTGGTGTAAACAGAGGTGCACAGACCATCTTTGAAATGAACACTAATTTAACTTTGAGAGCAGAATACCAATGGAGGACAATATAAGTGAGTCTGACTTCTTTGGTACCAGAAGAACACCGTACCCACGAGCGACCGATTCTCTCTGTCTTATAGTAGATTAGAAGTGCAAGACAGTACAACCCTTCCTAGACTCTTTATGTTTGGGACCTAATAGAATATAAACCCATTCAACCGTTCAACAAGAATATGTACGAAGCAGGTAGCCTGGTATAGAGATCTAACCTGTTACTTTCATTGATAAATAAATTCCAGTGTGATCTCCATTGTCCTTGGGCAATGCTTATATGCTAGCATTCTTGTTCGTCCAATGTCCCCACATTTCTGAATCCTTTGTTATTCTACACACTAACACATATGAATTTAGGGTACAACAATCTGGAAGGTTTTGAAGAATTAGGATTACGAGACATCAGGACACGAGGAATCGCTAATGAACCCACAAGCCTCACCAAGCCTGCCTTTCCGTGATCTGCTTCCAAACCATTGTCCTTGCTGAAGGAGATGTTGTGTCCGTGTTTTCTTTCACAGAGTTGTATTAGGCCATGGGTCATGAATAGTGCATGGTGTTTGGGTCGGCCCTGTGGGATATGGGTACCGCTGGACCCATCACCGACAGGGGTGACAGTCGACCTGAGCCCACATCTGACAGTGGTGTGGGCCAACCCAGGGCCGGTCCATGAGGATCTTCGAACTTGATGGACAAGACTGGTGGTGATTTGGCCCGCAAGGCGTGCGGCGATATTCGGATCCCGCCCGAAGATCACGGAGATTGTGTGGCAACTGACTCAGATTAGTTTCTTTGCTGTAGCTGGATAGGATTAGAGATAACTGACTTGTAAACCCTATGTTGTCGGTCTATATAAGGCGGCCTAGGTCGACCCCCTGAGGGAACATCGAAAACTCCCACCTTGTAACCCCAAACTCGCCATTGTTCCTCAGAGTATTGTCGAGCAGATCAATCCCAAACCATCGAGCACATGATGTAGGGTGTTATACCTCGAGGTAGCCCGAACCTGTATAAACCTTGCCTCTTCTATGTTACCTCGAGCTCCCTAGCTCTGTGATCGCCTTTGCCTACAAATCAACCACACGGGTACCCCCTTGTGGACTGCCGGTCCGTAGGTCCGAAAGTTAGCGCGCCAGGTAGAGGAGATTGCAGACCATCGACAGCTAGCTTGATGGTAGATCGTCCTCATGTCATCTTCCCCGAGAGCCTCAAAGACTGCCCTGAGCAGGTTGAGGGCATAAGTTTCTTCGTCGAGATCCACACCACCTCCAACGACTCCGAGTCATCGCTCAGTGCCGCTATGGAATCAGCTAGGCCCACCCCGGCAGTCCAGGCAGTTTCACCCAGGATCGCCGACCCACTCTAGCAGCGATTCAGGGAGATGGCACTACAAGATCAAATCCCAGATCTGCTAACCCGGTGCAGGCCCCTTGCCCCCGACGAACTACTCGCCGGACTAAATAGCATGAACAACACCATCTCTGACTGCATCACCATGTCGGAGGACGCTCTTCGCCACCCCCATGATCAGTCTCCTTTCGGACTCCGCAACACGGCTGCAACCTACTTGGCGCAGCTGCGCAGACGAGAAAGGATTGCCCAACATGCATGCATGCCTGGAGTAGGAAAACCGGAAAAACACGTGGTCCGATATGATTCATAGTGGCTTGAAGCCCATGGCGAGTCCAGCAGTCTGCTGTCCATAAACCTTGCTTCAAGCCATAGACAGGTAGCAAGAGTGATAGTGCATAACCAAATGACACATATCTACTCCCTACAAATGGAAGGTACTAGGAAATAGGTTGCATCGAGGATCCATTGTTGGTCCAACATATGCTCTCCATTGTTGGTGATGGCAAACACAGCAGTTGTCACACGTACAACTCTGAATCCGAAGGGCTTCAAGAGTAATTAATGGCACTAATGTTGTAGAGAGACAGTGCTACTCACATGTTGTAACATGTTGTGATTAATTTCCTGTCACCAGCCGAGTACAATAAACCCACCACCAATTTGCTCTCAGTATAATGACTTATGGGACATAAGAACACTCATTCCGCATTTAGATATTTCTACGTGGTTCAATGCAGATGTTGTTTCAGTCTCAGCTACTGCGTTCAAATACAAGTCGATTTAAAAATTTTAGTCATCTCTACTCCTCCGATTCGTCATAAACTAACTTTCTCCCCATGAGTATCTCTTCAACGTGCTCTACCTAAGAAGTTGGTAAGGAAAATGGACATAGCAAGGCCATTAGTGATTTTGGTGATTGTATGGCATCACTATGAATGCAAGGTGACAGACATGGGTAATTAAATACCTAAAACATAGTCAAATGGACATGCTGAAGACATGAAAGACCATCAAGTAATACAAGATGTCATATTGGAGAAGCTAAAGAAAGAATCCACGAAGAAACATGTGTTAACCAAACTCAATGATAAGTCTGGCTGTTTGTGTCCGATGCTCAACTGTGATGCTTTAGGGATCAAGTTCGACCACTATCTAGCAGACTCGGTGACATCAACTTTAACATACAGATAACGCATCTTCTTCTACGACAACATGTAGTAGCTTTGTTCTTTTAACACAATTAAACTTCTTCTCCGACATCTTCTTCTTCGTGCTTTTGCAAATCAGTGAAACACTATCGTGCTAGCTACAAATGTTTTTTTTTCATTCACAATGATCGTAAATCTTGAAGGCAGTAACATGCATGCAATAATTATTTGTAAGAAAGAGTACTGATGGGAGTACTGTGGAAGCTGAATTGTGTAAACGGAGTTAGAGGTACCACCATGCATGGGAGGAAGTCTAATTTAATATTGAGAAAATAATATAAATGTCAACAGAGGAAGAGGAAACTAGGCATGATTTACTTAAACGTAGCAACGCCTGATGCTTTTAGGAGCAAAAGAAGAAACAGCAGTTGATTTAATTTTGACCTTTCTACCCGCCCCTTTGCAAGCTACTCCCTCCGTTTTTTTTACACGTCATATTAGCTTTGTTCAACTTTGATCAAATTTCTAGAAAAATATAACAACATTTACACTACCAAATTTGTTTCTTTAAAACCACCATAGAATATATTTCAATAGTACATATTATTGGTATGATAAGTATTATTATATTTTTCTATAAGTTTGGTCAAAGTTATATAAGTTTGACTTAGGACAAAACAAATACGGCATCTATTAAAAAACAGAGGGAGTAAATAGTGTGCAATATGGTTCAAGCTTCCTCACGATGTTGCAGATGATTTCTTTAAGCATACTTACAATTACAAACTCACGATGGACAGCCCTATTCCATCCAAAACATCCTCATTTGGACCGAGAAGAATATACGAGAAAGTTTACCACAATGGCGCATACATATTGCACTTCTGGAAAAAAAATCAATCTATACAGCCACAATAGAATTCTAACTTTAGCTGTCTTTTACCTAAATACCCTGTACCATTCACTGGCGGAAAGTTGAGAAACTGAGCAGTACCATGGATATTCTGCCGAGACTGCAACCCGTGCTGATCATCTTGGTGCCCGCCCCCGGCTGTTGCCCTGGAGCTGCCGAAGTTCGTGTTGGTTTTCTCAGACGCCATTGGCGACAGTTTGCTCCTTGGCCTGGTTTTGCCATGCTGTTAGGATCCAAGCAGATCGATCGAGGAAAAGCAGGAAAGGGGAAGGAACAGAGGAAGAACAGGGTAGGCGAGGACAGCTTAGGTTTCAGATTCGGTACAGTGTTCATACATTGCATAATCCTCCTCTCTCTCTTGCCTAATATACTGGTGATTACAGCTACATGGGCTTCTTCCATTCGGGTCCAGATAGTAACACGCTGGGCTTCCTGGGCCGACGGCTGCGACGAGGCCCATTTGCTGAATCTTCAGATGAGTTCAGATCCTCTTCTTCAGCGTGGCTAACATCCCCTTCTTCTCGAGAACCTGCTTGACCCCAAGCAGGAGCAAATGGAAACCTTTGTTGTAGAGGTAGAAGATCTTCCCAAGTGGCCAAGGATTTTGGAACACCAGACCACTTGATCAACACATGTTGCACTGGAACAGGAGAACCAGTCGAAGTCTTCCTTGCCAATATCATCTCAGGGACACGAAGGGAGAGATCATCACCAGGCAGCGTAGGTGTTACCTGATGGGCAGGAGGCACACACTGCTTGAGCTGAGACACGTGGAAGACATCATGAATTGCCGCAGATGCTGGACGGTCCAACTGATAAGCAACAGCTCCGACACGCTTCAACACAGTGAATGGACCGAAGAATTTGAAAGCCAACTTCTGATGAGCTCGTGGCGCCAAGGAGGACTGCACATACGGCTATAACTTGACAAAAACAGAATCCCCAACTTCGAATTGACGTTCAGAGCGATGCTTGTCCGCTTGCTTCTTCATTCTCTGTTGAGCTCTATTAAGCTGCTGGTGAATCAGTCCGTTCATCACAGTTTTGGACTGAACCCACTCATCCAACTCAGGAACTGTACTGACAGAAGCATCAGAAATACCCAGACTACGGGGAGAATAGCCATACAAAGCCTCAAAGGGAGATCTGCCGATAGCGGAATGGTAACTGCTGTTGTACCAGTATTCTACCAAGCTAATCCAATCCATCCATTTTGGTGGGCAGGCATGGACGAAGCAGCGCAAAAAGGTTTCGAGGCACTGATTCACACGCTCAGTTTGACCGTCAGTTTGAGGGTGGTAACTGGAGCTTAAACAGAGGGATACACCTGCCAACTTGAAGAGCTCTTGCCCAAAGGTGCTTGTAAAGATCCGGTCCCGGTCAGATATGATGGAATCAGGAAGTCCATGCAGCCTATAGATGTGGTCGAAGAAGACATGGGCCACTCCACTGGCAGTAAAGGGGTGACACAAGGGAAGGAAATGGCCATATTTTGTAAACTTGTCAACCACTACTAGGATGCAATTGCGGCCTTTAGAGGGAGGTAGACCTTCAATAAAGTCCATGGATATTACCTTCCAAGCAGAAGTTGGAATTGGCAAGGGTTGTAATAATCCTGGGTACTTAGACCTGTCTGGCTTCGCCTGTTGACACACTGTGCAAGACACCACCCAAGAGTGAACAGCTTTTTTCATTCCCTTCCAGGCGAACAACTGTTTCAGGCGTCTGTAAGTTACCGGAAATCCTGAATGACCGCCAAGAGGAGAAGAATGCAAGGCTTGAAACACTTGCAACTGAACAAGCTCATTAGTCCCTAGCCAAATGCGAGATTTATATCGAAGCAAACCATCAACCAGAGTATAATTGGGCACTGAAGAAGGCTGCACTGCAAGCTTAGCAATCAAAGTCTGAGCATGTGTATCATCACTGTAACCAGACACAATGGAATCCAACCATTGTGGGGAGCAAGATGAAACTGCACACAACTGGAACTCAGTATGAGGCCGTCGAGACAAAGCATCAGCCACCCGATTGTCGCTGCCTTGCTTATACACTATCTTGTACTGCAGACCTAACAGCTTGGTGAAAACCTTTTGCTGCCAAGGTGTATTCAAGCGCTGATCAGAGAGGTGAATTAGACTTTTCTGGTCAGTGAAAATGGTAAATTCAGCATGCTGCAGATAGTTACGCCATTGCTCCACGGCTAGCAAGATTGCCAAGTATTCCTTCTCGTAAGTGGACAGACCTCTAGTCTTGGATCCAAGCGGCTTACTGATGAAGGCAAGTGGATGACCTGCTTGTAGAAGAACTGCTCCAACACCCTGGTCACAAGCGTCGGTCTCAATGCAAAAAGGTTTAGAAAAATCCGGCATTGCTAACACAGGTGCTGAACTCAAGGCATTCTTCAAGGCTGCAAAAGAGTGATCATGTAACTGTGTCCACACAAATAATGAGTGTTTCTTGAGAAGGTTAGTAAGGGGCCGAGCTATAACAGCAAAGTGCTTAACAAACTTTCGATAGTAACCGGCAAGACCCAAGAAACTGCGCAACTCCTTGACATTTGCAGGTGTGGGCCATGAGGTCACTGCTTGTACCTTCCTGGAATCAGTGGAAACACCTGCTGCACTGATCATATGTCCCAAATAAGAAATTTGCCGCTGAGCGAAAGAGAATTTGGACAATTTCACTTGCCACTTGTCCGTTGCTAAAAGTTCAAGCACCTGCCTTAGATGGATCAAGTGTTCTTCCAAGGACTTGCTATAGACCAGAATGTCGTCAAAGAAAACAATCACACACTTGCGTAACAGGGGCTTGAGTGTTGTATTCATAGCACCCTGGAAAGTACCCGGTGCCCCGCATAACCCGAAAGCCATTACTTTGAACTCGAAATGGCCGAAATGTGTCTGAAACGCTGTCTTGAATTGTTCTCCCACTTTCAGCCGCACCTGGTGGTAACCAGAATCAAGATCAAGAGAAGAAAACCAGCTGGCCCCGGCCAATTCACCATGAGCTCCTCGAATACTGGTATAGGGAACTTTCCTTTCAGGGTGAGAGCATTCAAGAATCTATAATCAACACAAAAGCGCCAAGAACCGTCTTTCTTCTTAACCAACAGGACAGGTGAAGAAAATGCACTGGAGCTCGGTTGGATAATGCCCTTGGCCAACATTTCTGCTACTTGCCTTTCGATCTCATCCTTCAAGGCTGGTGGATACCTATAAGGTCTTATGCTCACTGGCTTGGCTCCCGGCACAAGAGGAATCACATGGTCACAATCTCTGACAGGTGGCAAGCCCGACACAGGAGCAAAAACATGTGCAAACTCTGACAGCAGAACATGGATTGCAGGAAGGGTCTCATGATCCTGAGCTGTAGAAGACTGAACTGGGTGGGGCTCCTCATCAGATTCCAACACAGACATGCTACAAACATGCACAATAACTTCCTCTGAATGAGCAGGCACCAATCCTTGAAGCAAAACCGAAGAACCAGCATAAGGAACAGAAAGCCACTTCTGCTTCCAGTGAATTTTCATTGGACTGTGAGCTTCCAGCCAATCCATTCCAACGATCATGTCATAATGTATTAGAGGAAGGATTCTCAATTCTGACTGAAAACTATAGCCATCCACAAACCAGGTACCTTGAGGCAAGAAGGAAGAGCACACAAGAGTTTCCCCATTAGCCAAATGAACAACCACAGCCGAAGGAGACTTACTGACACCCTGCAATTGAGAGGCCAACTGCTGACTGATGAAAGTATTAGTGCTTCCAGAATCGACAAGTATCAGAATTGGGTGACCTTGTATTTCCTCTTGGAGCCGCATTGTTTTTGGACCTTCAGTGCCGTTGACTGCATGAACTGACAACATAGAGAACAACTGAGCTGAATGCCGAGAGTGGGTATCACTGTGGTCGTCATCATCAGAAAGCAGCTCCATCAGTTCCTGCAGAACATGCAACTGCACTTGGGTAGCACATTTGTGGTCCCTAGACCATTTTTCAGCACATTTCTCACATAGACCCTTTGCACGCCGATATGACCTCAACAGAGCCCACTTCTCAGAAGGAGACTTAGCAGCTTCAGTCAACTTCTTCTCTTCAGCAGTAATAGGAGAATGATTTCTGTCAAACTTAGTTGGAGGAGCAGGTAAGGGCAGGGGTCCTTTAGGAAGTGATTTAACCAGGTAGCCAGTATCTGGTTTCTTGTAGTCTCGGCGCTTGCTCGGTTCTGCCACCTCTTCCTGCAGCAAAGCCAAAGTACAAGCAGTATCGAGCGAAGAGGGTCTCTGAACAATAATTGTGGATCTAATATCTTCCTTTAACCCATCCATAAAACGCATAGTGTAGTAAAGTGGGTCAGTGGTATGTTCATAGGCTATGAGTTGATCCACAAGTTCAGTGAATTTCTCAACATACTCACTCACAGAGCCAGTCTGTTTAATATGGAAAAGTTGCCTAATAAGCAGCTCCTGCTGATCCCTACCAAAACGATCAAGCAGCATCTTACTAAACTGACCCCATGAAGCAGATTTAAGTTGTTTTTCTACTGATTGAAGCCAAAGAGAAGGAGCCCCCGAAAACGCCATGGTGGCGACCTTGATCCACAAGGACTGATCAACGAAATACATCTCAAAGTAGATTTCACACCTAGATAACCAGAGCTTGGGATTGGAACCATCGAACTGAGGGAAATCTAGTTTCGGTAACTTGCCTAACGCGAAGTGAGAATTCGATCCAGATCCAAAACGAGGCAAACTAGAATCAAAACGAGGAGGTGGAAGTAGCGGCGGGCTTTGGAGGAATTGATTCGTACCCTTGACCGGGAGATGGGATATGGTCGTCACAGATCCAAACCCATCGTCCCGGTGATGAGGATCCACGCGGTGGCCGTTAGGCCCGTCGGTGAAGCCCGCAGCAGGTGGGCGCCCGGGCACCGACTTGGGAGCACCGATGATGCTCGGCTCGACGGCGGGACGCTCCAGCACGGTGTGGTCGCAGAGCTTGGACAGCTTGCGGAGCTCGAGCTTGACGTCGTCGACCGCAGCGTCAATCTCCGGCCGCCACTCATCGAACGATTGCACCGCCGCCTCCAACTTCTGCACGCGAGCGTCGCGCGCCTTGTCGAAGTCGGTGAGGCGCTGCTCCCACTTGAGATCGTTGTCGGAGAGACGCTGATCGAGCTTCTGATTCTGCTCGGTGAAGAGCTTCTGGATCTCGTCGAGAAGGAGCTTCGACTCAGGATTCATGACTCCGAGGCGCCTTTGGAAACGCGTGTAATGGTCGTGAGGGGGATTCGGAGGGTGGGAATCCAGGATTTGGTGTCTCTGATACCAGATTGTTAGGATCCAAGCAGATCAATCGAGGAAAAGCAGGAAAGGGGAAGGAACAGAGGAAGAACAGGGTAGGCGAGGACAGCTTAGGTTTCAGATTCGGTACAGTGTTCATACATTGCATAATCCTCCTCTCTCTCTCTTGCCTAATATACTGGCGATTACAGCTACATGGGCTTCTTCCATTCGGGTCCAGATAGTAACACGCTGGGCTTCCTGGGCCGACGGCTGCGACGAGGCCCATTTGCTCAATCTTCAGATGAGTTCAGATCCTCTTCATCAGCGTGGCTAACACATGCATGCAGCGTAGGTCTGGACGTCGATTCACCAGTAGCAGAAGCAGGACGATCACACAAAAAGAGACAACTAGAGTCCGCCGCGAAACCATTGGAACGAAGGATCGGATCTGCTTGGGCCGAAACTCGCTGGCGCTGGCGGGGGCAGAGTGCCGTCTCTACGCGCAAAAGCTTGGTGCCCTAAACCATAAATCAGCGTTGCTTATATTACCCAGGGATATACTTATATATGCCCCTGGTGTCCGACTCGTTATGGTGCTACGGCGATATTGTGGTCTTCTCCGAGTCTGACTTGTTTTATACGAAGGTCCACAAGCCACGAGGTCAACCTGGTGAAATCTCCCACAGCAAATCAGATATACGAAGGCAGTACAACTCTTTCCGGGCAGGCGACAGCTCATTAGGCTTGGGATCTACTATAATAAAGCGAAAATCTTGAATGTAGAGAGATCAAAACTGATGTGTACTTCCATTGACAAATAAGTAAGAGAAAATTCCTTATTTGACCCTGCCAAAGTTGCTTATTACTTTCTTGGCCCTCAAAATTTTTTCTTTCCTTACCCAGACTCGAACTTTCATTCCTTTCTCGACACTACCGTTGCTTCTGTCAGTGAACTGACATGAACAGTAACCCGAGGATACACCAAATCTCTTTTCTTAACCAAAATGACCTACAAATCATCTCAAAAATTCATGAAACTTTTTGTAGTTATACAACAGACGGAAATCAACTTATTTTGCACAAAAACATATATTGATCATTTAAAATGTTTAAACTAAAATTCACCCAATTAGGCTACTTTTGAAGATTTTCTGAATTTTTAGGACAAAAACATACTTCCAAAAATTTTGTAAAAATACATAATATTCTTGTTGCATGATGAAGTAATTTATAAAATTATTATCCATCATAAGTGGCTAAGAGAATGTTTGAGTTATTTAAAAATACTTACCAAGGATAGCACAATCCAAAAGGTCTCCTCTAGCTCGAGCCCAGGAGCGAACTGAACTCTACAATCTCACCTTGCAGGTTACATGGTAGCAGCTATTTAAAATATTAGGTTGTGAATCTAATAGAATAAAGTCGTCCATCTATTCGTCATAGACAGAAATCATTGGAGCAAAAAGCAATCACATGAACCTACTGGTCACAATATGCTAAAACATATCAGTGCAATGCAGAAATAGAAGTACAAAAGGTCTCGAGGTTTATGTGCTCATACTATTTCAGTGCAGCTCAGACAAATTGTGATGTCCAATTCATGATCGATTGCACACAATTAATCATCACATACCTTTTCAGAGAAATTATATGTCCAATTTTCAGACAGCACAATTTTTTTGTTCAAAAATATCGGTTGGTTTAATTGAGCAGAACTTTTTGTGTAATTTTCAGATAGCAGAGTACGGAACCATTTTTATGGCCCTTCTTAATGCCAATAAAGACGGCTGAGGTACACAGAGTAATCACATGAACAACCTTCTGTGCATACAGTATATAAGTAGCAATTGAAGCAAGTATACAGATCAAACCTGCTACAATATATAACTTCCATTGTGCTAGTGCAGCGTTTTATATGTAGCTAGCATTCTATATTCGCCCAATATGACCACATTTCTGAATACTCTTTTAGTCTACAGATTAGTAATAAATACGAGTAGAGAACAGCACAGTTCAAAGAACTTCCAAGAATTATGGAATAGGAGACATCAGGACATAGATGAATTCCTATCCCACCAGGCTCCGTCCGTGTGCCAGACCTGCTAACGCGATGACACAGACGCTGCATGATTTAGAAAAGCTGTGCAGCATTGTCTGAGAGTTGTGTTTTCCCATTGTCTGTGAGTAGTGGCGTTGATTATAAAAAATTTATATCTTTTTCATTTCAGCCATCAATTTTCTAAAAAGATATAAAGTTTCTATAAATAATTGTACACAGAGAGCCTCACACTAGTAGATAAACCACCTTTGGTTCGGGACCTTTAGTCCCGGTACCAATTGGGCTCGGGACTAAAGGGAGTATTAGTCCCAGGTCCAATCGGGGGNGTTGGAGCCACCAACCGGGACTAAAGGGTCTCCTACAAATATCGTCTTCCTCCCCCAGCCCGGCCGAGCCATGAACAGAGCTCGTTCATGGCGCCGGCCGGAGCTAGGGAGGTCATGCCCAATTTTTTTCTCGGATTTTGAAGATTTAGCTCCTCCAAGTGGTCTAAAAGGAGCATATCTTCATCCTCTCATCTTTCACGGTTAGTATTTCTTGTTTCATCCTTTATACATAGAGAAATTTGAGTTTTAGTGGAATGGAAAGATGGGTGAGTTTTGTTTTTTTAGCACAATTGAGATATTGATTTGTTAGTAGTTTGCACTAGTATGTTTTAGTAAATGCAGATTTAGTTTTTAATTCATATTTATACTTTAGTTATTTATCCTAATTCATATTTATACTTTAGTTATTTATCCTAATTCATATTTATACTTTAGTTAGTTCAAATATTTATACTTTAGTTAATTCATATTTATACTTTAGTTATTTATAATTTGCTAGTTATTTTATTCACTTTGATTATAATTTGTTAGTAATTAGTGAATTAGGATGGTAATTTTCATTTATTGCTTAGTGAAATAGGATGGTAATTTTCATTTATTGCTTAGTGAATTAGGATGGTAATTTTATTTATTGCAAAAGTAAACTTACTATTTGTACTACTTATAAAAAATTGCCTAAACTTGCAGATGGACCGGCAATGGATATATAACACCGACAGATGTTCAGGTGACTTCTTTTAAGGCATGCATCATTTTCTAGATGTGGCAGAGCAAAACAAAAAAAACGGTTTTATGAGTTGCCCCTACGGGGTCTGCAAGATCAAGAAGGAGCACAGTTCAAGAAAGGTCATTCACAGCCACTTGATTAGACACGGTTTCATGCCTGGCTACAGTTGTTGGACCAGCCACGGAGAAAGAGGTGTTATATTGGAAGACGGTGAAGATGAGATTGATGACAACATTCTTGGATTTGCTGAATACCGTGCCTTTGCTGATACTACAATGGGTGATGCTAAGGAAGAGGATGGAGAAGATGTGCCTGCGGATGATCTTGGTGAGATGTTGCGAGATGCAAAGGACACAAGCGAAACTGAGAAGGAAAGGTTGAAGTTCCAGCGCATGTTAGAGGCCCATCGCAAACCTTTGTACCCAGGTTGCGAAGAGGGACTCAAAAAACTCTGGAGCACAATGGATTTGCCGCAATGGAAGGCCAAAAATGGTGTATCGGGCTTTGGTGAGTTACTAAAAATTGTGAAGAAGATGCTTCCTAGGGATAAGGAATTGCCCTCGACAACATACGAAGCAAAAAAGCTCGTTTGCCCGCTCGGGTTGGAGGTGCAGAAGATACACGCATGTCCGATGTTGGCATTTCTTAGCGTCACCACTAGATTTGTGATGGCACTAGAGATGCCTCAATGTAAATCTAAATGTTATAGAGGTTCTGCAAGCGCACAGAAGTACGTTGTAGCATTTTACCCGGGAGTATTTCAGAGTATCGTTATTTGTTTCTCCGCAGGGAAAGAGTTGAGTTAAAGAGGGATGTCATCCGATGTATTTACTTACAACATTATTAATATACCATAGTCTAGAAAGGGGTAAATTATATGGAAGTGTAGGGGTAATGCGACACACAGAAGTTCACTGCTCATCATTAAGTAGTTTTAGTTAATAATAGATCATTAGTAAAGATCACTAAGGGTTCGTTAACATCATAAAAATGGGACTTGGATATACTGCAATACGCTATGCAAACTCATACAATGGACATATGCAAGAGGACAAATCGAGGTATCCAGTGGTTCCCTCATCAAGGGACGACAGGTGGACGTCTTATCATAAAGGCCTAATATCATCTCCCGAACGTGGAGGATTACAAAGGACGGACAGGGCTGTCACTATGTGCCACCTACATCTACTAATCCGTGGGGTAGCGATACCCTCAACAGTATTACGTATCCCAAACACCACGTTTGTAATATGAAATACAACTCTATCTATCATGTTAATAAACAGAGCAACTATAAGGCACATTGAGCCAATGTCATAGCATATATCAACATGAACAAGGTGCAAGACATAAGTAGTATATACTAAATAAGTAAAGCATAATTGAGGCATACAACATAAGTATGAAGATACTTCCATTAAGCTCAGAGTATTACAAGTAAGCAAAGAGATACAAGAACTGAACTCTAGAACTTACCAAGACTCCTCCGGAAGCCCTTCAGAAGATCTAATACTAGACTATCACTACTAAGACTAAGACTAAGCTTGTAGCAAGGAGAGCTCTTCTTCTGGTGTGTGTTGAGTACGGTGCCCTTTGCAGGTATTTATAGCATCCATAGGCGGTTGAAGCCATTTGGCTATGGGCCCAGGTCGGCCGAATTGGGGGCATCGGCCGACCCTTGGATCCACCGTCTTCAGCATTGCTCGGTTCAGATGTAATCTCCAAGGCAGTTTACAGATACAGGTCAAAGGAGGGCCGAGTTTGGCGCACACGGAGGTCGGCCGACCTAGGGGGGTCGGCCGACCCTCCACAACCGCCTCTCAGCCCACCTCTCTCTAGGAGACTGCAATGTGGGTCCTAAGGTCAGTTCCAGGTGGCTATCGTCGGTTTGGGTGCATGAAGCTCTGTTTGTGGGCCCTTGAATCCATGGGATTGACACATGGCTCATCCTTCACCATTGACTTCAACCGACCATGAATCATTGTCCACGATCATCTCTCAGTGTGCTTCTTTGCCTGCAGAAAAGTTGGGGTTGAATGGGTGCCGGGCCTGGTCGCTCGACCTAGCCAGGTCGGCCGACCTGGGCCTGGGCCCCTTTCCTCCATCTTTTGCACCGTAGTCCCTGTACTTAAATATGTTCTATATATGCATGCACAAACATTATTTGAATACAATTGTCTAATTCATGCTTGATCTTCATTGGTTTTCTGAGCCTATTGACGGTCGGATTTTCGTTATAAGGACCGTCAACAACTCCCCCAAGCTTAGTCTTTTGCTCGTCCCAAGCAAAGACTAGAACTTTTAGGCTCAGTGGATCAGGAGTTGCTTCGTTATTACTCCTCAAAAGTACCAGTGGTTCATCAAGATATTCTACCAGGAATTGAATAAGCTGGTAAATAAACTTCCCTTATTACCTTGGTCTTTCGTGGGGCTTGTAGCTTCTCCTTGTCTTGGGCGATTCATACCCGGAACGACTTAGACCAAGTACCTTGTCTTCTACCTTGCTTGACAATTGAACTGAAGGTTTTGGAAGTTTTTTTAAAAAAGTAGAGTTCCTTAGGTAACACTCTCAAGTCACTCAAGTACTATTTCCTTACCAAGATCCTCTCTATCGGATCTAATGTCCGGCAGTCCACCCGGGGGTACCCAGATGGTTGATTTGTAGGCAAAGGGCGATCGCGAGACTAGGGAGCTCGAGGTAACACAGGGACACAGGGATTATACAGGTTCGGGCTACCCGGAGGTATAATACCCTACGTCCTGTGCTCGGGGGTCTTGTATTGATTTGCTCGACGTGGTTCCGGGGAACAACGGCGAGCTCTCGGTTACAATGGATGAATGGCGTAGGAATCAGATGTCTAAGGGGGTCGACCTAGGCCGCCTTATATAGGCTGACGGCCTAGGGTTTACACGTCGGTTATTTCTAAATACTGTCTGGCTCAAATCAGGAAACTAATCCAAGTCGGTTACAACATAATTGCCGTGATCTCCGGGCGAGATCTGAGATATCGCTAAATGCCTTGCTGGTTAAGTCTTCTCCAATCTTATCCATCAAGCCGGGGATCCTCGTGGGCCGGCCTGGGGTTGGCCCACATCCTTGTCAGACGTGGGACCAGGCCGACTGGCTATCCGGTCGGTAGTGGGCCCAGGGGTACCCATATCCCACAAGTCCCCGAGCAACGTGCAGGCGCGTGTCGGACTGTTGATGAAGAAGCGAAGCCATCAAGGTCGGCTGAAGCGCCTTGGTCGGCAGGCTGGCACAAGGGTGGGCGGTGCTCAAAAAAAGAAAACCGCAGGCCATCCGGGAATGACCCTAGGCAGGCCCGGGGCGAAGCCTCGAGTGATGTAGCGCCGAGTCATGGCCGAGCCGGGCGCCAAGGAGCTGCACCACTTGGGGAAAGTGACACATCCTGATGGGGCATATGGAGGGCGACGCAAGGAGCCCTCCATATGGAGTAGTCCCCGAGCATTGGGCCGACTAGAAAAGTCGGGCTAATGGTCAAAAGAGAATGATCTCCAAGCGTCGGGGCAGTCAGGCCGCCCAAAGGATAAGCTTGCCGAATAGCGACAAAAACAGTATTCACGTGGATGCACAGGGCAATCCCGTGGTCGGATGAAGCTGAAGGTGGTAAGGGCGGACTGAGCGCCTCGAAGGAAGGAGCTGCTGCGTGGCACAGGGCTCACGAGGAGCTGCTGCGTGGCATAGGGCTCACGAGGAGCTGCTGCGTGGCACAAGGCTCACACGCTGAACAGTGCGACCGGAGTCACATGCGGTTGTATAGCACGGGGCTATAAATAGACGCCGAGGCCCAGGGCGTTGTTATTATCCGAAAGTAGGTATAGCAACCACCTCACTTGAACATGTTGGGGACTATGTGCTGGGTTCATCCTCCGGGGAAGCTTTATGGGGACTTGATAGTTTGGTGCTAGAAGAGTGCTTGCGAAGATACTGAGGTGTTGATCAGCGTCTGAATGCTGTCCCATTCACCCCTGCATTCCCATGTGACGGGCCATGTGGGGTGAAATGCTTTGTAGAGCAAGGGATACCCGGAGGCATTCGCTATCAACCCTCTGTTGGTGCTGTCCTGTCAACGGCTGCAGTGGTGCTACAAGAGAGCTTGCGACGAGCTCATGTGGGCCAAGCTTGCTTCGGATGCAGCACTAGGCGCAGGGACGAGTGCCCCAGGCCGTCATCTTGACGGTTGATGTGTTTGATTCCTGTAACCGGCATATGACCGGCTTTCTTTGTAATTTGTAATCCTTGTATTGAACCTGTTCCCCTTTTTATTGCTTACAAACGCAATACCTGTGTCCCTGGACCGGGGGTCATGAGAGGCGTCGTAGGTTCGCACCGTAGTAGCAAATTACAGAATCCTCTTGGCAACGTGCCAAGGCACCGAGTTCGGAGACCCATTGACCGGAGTCAAGAGCGCCGAGTCCCCGAGGGTCGGGGCTGGCCGAGTCTGGAAACCCGTTGACCGGAGTCAAGAGCGCCGAGTCCCCGAGGGTCGGGGCTGGCCGAGTCCGGAAACCCGTTGACCGGAGTCAAGAGCGCCGAGTCCCCGAGGGTCGGGGCTGGCCAAGTCCGGGAACCCATTGACCGGAGTCAATAGTGTCGGGGTTCTCTACCGCCGACAAGTAAATTTCCTACGATCGCGCGTCGGAGCCCGGATGGTGACTCGAGAGACAGGGGGATTTAGACTGGTTCGGGCCTCCGGAGAGTAATACCCTACGTCCAGTATGTGCCGATGTTCTCAAGTCCAAAGTCTGTAGTAGGGGGTACAAACTGGTCGGGAGAGGGAGAGGGTCCCAGGTCCCGGTGCGGTGCGAGCGAGTGTGCTGTTCGTGCTGTGACCGAATGTTCGACTGATGTCGGCCTCTCCCCCCACTGATGTCCCCTTGTCCCCTTTTATAGTCTCAAGGAGAGAAGGGAGCGGGGGGTAAGAAAGATAGAAAATTACAAGGAGAGTTACTGCCCCGAGGCCTTTAGCTTGCGTCGTGCGCCGAGCCGTACAGGGAGCAGGTGTTGACGGAGTGGGCACCCCGCCAGACCCGGGATCGTACATCCCGGGTGGTTGGTGTAGACGTCTTCTCGGGTAAGCTCCCGGGTAGTTCCCGGGTCGTGGTTGACTTGCTCGAGGTCCTCGGGTGCTCCAGGTGTCCTGCTCGGGTTCCAGGTGTCATCCATGAGCGCCTGGGGTCGTACTTGGGCGCCCGGTGTTGCGCATGCGCTCCTCCCAAGACTGTAGCGTTCCTGTTCGGATGGGACGAGTGCCACTGTGGCTGCCGTGGCGAAGGACGGACGCCCATCATGCTCTGGCGCGGCGGGTACCAAGTGGGTACGGCGCTGGATGGGCCAAGACGTGGCCGGGTAGTTTCACCCGGAGAGCTGGAGACTCCTCGGAGGCGGAGAACTCCTCGGGCGAGCAGCGAAGCTACTCGGAGGCGGAGAACTCCTCGGGCGAATCGCGGAGACTCCTCGGAGGCGGAGAACTCTTCGGGCGAATCGGAGACTCATCGGGCCGACTCCGAGACGCCAGGACATGGAGAATCTGCTTTGGTTTGGGCCTTTAGTTTTGCTTTTGGGTGGATTATCGTAAGCTCCCGGATTAAGGGTTTGATTGGGTACCCCTAATTCGGACCTTCGTCAATCAATAATCTCGTTAGCCATTCTCCGAAGAGTACCAGCATCAGGAACTAATCCCTGAACAAAACAAGAAGAAGAAATGCAATCAATAACTAAGAACTGTTTCCACTACTCACAAGTTCATCTTCTACTGGATCCTTAGCTAAATAAGTATAGCGAGGAGCACAATATACTTCATCTACAGGTTCAGATTTTGGCTCGAGTAGCCCCTGCGCAACACTATCATCACCATGATCTATACGACGAAGGATCCGACGAATCCTCCGCTGTGGCAACACACTAGAGTCAAAGTTTTGCCAAAAATCCTTCACTTCAGCATTACGCCTATCATAATACTTCCGATGATGAGACAAGAAATCATCGACACCAAGATCAGGATGACGACGCTTAAAGTCATCATATAGAGAGCCAGAAATCATAAAGCTTCCCTGACGATAGATTAAGGCAGAAGTTTCTAAAGTAATTCCATGCGCAGGGTCCTCAGCTGGGACCTACGCAGGCACAAAGTATTAATATTACAAACCACATGTTCAAACAAAGTAAAAACAATCATCACCCAAATTCCGAAAGTTCATTCAACCTGGTCGCCAGCCGGTGGAGCATCCGACGGATTAATCGCCCTCGTATCCTCTTCAGGGACAGAACCACCACCCGAAGGGTTCACAGGTATGCCAGACTCAGGCGCAGCACCAGCAGAAACTGGAGTAATGCGAAGGACGGTCGAAGGGGTAGCTGAACGGGTAGCCGAAGGGTTAGCCGAAGGCAAACAAGATGGCATCAGAGCATGAAGCCAAGGCAAACAAGATGGACAAGAAGACGTTGAAGAAGGCGACCAAGAATTTTATAACCCGTTTTGGGCTGGGTAAAGGCAAGGCGCTCATGGTGCCATCGTCCCCTTCTCGAGACCATGAGGCTAACATGGTGCCAGCGGCAGCTGTTAGCCCTACGACGAAGAGAGTCAAGGAGGATGCGCAGGCCCTCCCGCCCCGGACGCCCTCCAAACGGTGCCCCGGACGCCCGTGGTGGATGCGCAGGCCCCTCCCGCCCCGGTGAAGGTTAAGACGAGGCGGCCGGACCCGTCACCGGTCGAGGGAGGAGGCTCGTCTGGTCGGGCGGTGTCCCACTCGGGCAGGGACGCCGCAGCCGCGCCCGTGGCCCCCGTCCCGACGGCGCACGCGGGATCCAAGAGGCCCGCATCCCCGAAGGCCCTGGCGCCGACGGGATCCAAACGGACACGGCCCATCTCGTCGAGGTGAGTGATGTTCTGTGTCTCTCGAATGGTTTCGGTTTTTTCTCGCAGTTACCATTTTTCTCAACCGGATTGCCTGACTTGTGGTGAACCAGTCGGGCCGATACTCCGCTCGAGGTGGCGCCGAAGAAGACGCTGCGCTTGGCGGCGCCGTTGCCGAGGCCTGCGACGGAGCAGGCTGAGCAGGCGACGCCGGAGCCCGCGGCGGGGCCGACCGAGAAGGCGACGGTGGAGCCCGCGGTGGAGCGGGCCGAGGAGGTGACGTTGGAGTCCTCGGCGGAGCGGGCCGAGGAGGGGACACGGAGGGTGGCGCCCTCCGTGGAGGAACAAGTGCCGGAGGAGGACGGCAACAGCCCGGGAGACGCACTCCCCACGGGCCTAGCCTTCGCGCAGACCGTCCCCTCAGAGGCGGCCGTGGCGGCGCTCCAAGCGGAGCTGGCCGGGGAGCTGGTGGAGGCGGCCCTGCCTACTCCTCAGGAGGAGCCGGCCCGCCCCGAAGTGGAGGAAATCGCCATGTCCGGGGGCGCGGCCGGAGAAGATGGCCGCGGGATCGCTGCCTCTCCAGGGGCCGCGGTTGGCCCCCAAGAAGCAGAGGCGGGGATCTCCGGCGCCCGTCAGGACGCCGCCATCCCGGCAGCCGTTGCAGCCCCCGAGCCCTCCGGGGTGATCCCCCCGGAGGTCGTCGTGCTCGAGGACTCGCCGGAGGGTAGCTCGCGGAGGGTCGCCGGGGAGTGCAGCAGGAGGCTGACCGTGGAGCCCCCGAGACCTTCGTGCCCTTCGAGCGAGGGCCTGTGCCATCTCCGGGAGACGCCAGGGATGATGACGATGGATCGTCGTTTCGACGCCGTCGTGCCCATCGAAAACAACCCGAACCTTCCATGCGAGGGTCGGTTGTTGTGGTACGACCGTCAGAACCCGGCGGATCCCATCTTCGAGCTGGACGACACAGCGGAGAGGGAGCAGCGCCAACTTCTCGCCGAGGGCCTCAACAGCGTGAAGGAGGTCTTCAATAAGATGATTATCGGGCCTTCCCGAGTAAGTTCTCGGGCTTCGTTCTTCTAGTCCTTGGCGCCGTTTTGGGGAGTGTCTTACCGCTCTTGTTTTTATTTTCGTTCAGAAAATCATGGAGCGTAGCGCCGAGAAGTCGGCGTTCCTGCGCCGGGAGTCCGGGCTTTGGCACGCCGTGCAGCAGCTGAAAGCCGAGAAGGAGCAGCTCGAGGCCCAGCTGGCCGAGGCCCGGGAGGCCAGGGACGAGGCGATCGTGGACGCCGCGGAGAAGGAGGCCGCCCTCGAGGCGAAGGTGGACGAGGCCGAGAGGACCGTGAGGGAGGCGTTGACGGCCGCCGATGCCTCCAATCGGGAAAAGGCTGCCGCCGTGCGGGAGGTCGAGGAGCTGAGGACGAAGGTGGTGGACCTTCAGATAGACGTCCAGCACCGCGACCTCGACCTGAAGACGGTCGGCAACCAGCTGGTCGAGGTGGCCGGCAAGCTGACGGCCGCGGAGGAGGAGGGGGCCCGCCTCAAGGAGATCGCCGGGAAACGGGAGGAGGAGATCCTTGGTAAGTTATCCCTCCCCATTTCTTGTCGGGCGGTTTCTTTCCGTTCTCCTCGCGTGGCGGCGCGTTTGCTTAGGTTTAACTGTCAATGCAGCCCTGCGGAGGGTGAAGGCTGACCAGGAGGCCCAGCTCGGGGCCGGGAAGCGCGAGATGGCCAAGGCCTTTGCTGCCAACCAAGAGCTGGTGCAGCTTGGTCACGAGCTTAAGGCGGAGCTGACCAGTAAGTATCGTATGTCCACTTGCCCTTCTTCTTGCAGAATGATAGTGACGAGGAGTTGCCTGCAGGGGTCGCCGAGGACCTTTGGAGGTCCAGGGAGGCGGGCGAGCAGAGCCAGAGGGCCTTCGAGAAGAAGTCCGAGGTCCATCAGGCTTTGGTCCAGGCGGTCGAGCACCTGTTCGAGGAGCTCAACGTCGGTGGCGGCCCGTCCTTGATGGATCGCCTCGCACTTGTCACGGGGAGGACTCGGGCGCAGGCTTCGGATCTTGCTCAGAGCGTAGCGCGCAAGATCATTGCTATGTTCTTGTCGCACTACCCGACCATGGATCGGGAGGCTCTGCAAGGCGGGTGGGCCCCTGGCTACGAGGATGCTGAATACGACGAGATTGAAGCCGAATCCTCCTCGTTTGCCGATCAAGTGCTGACCGCCGCCCTGAAGGATCTTGGGCTAGAGTAGACATGAAGAATTTTGTTATGTAATGAACAAACTCCAATCATTGCTACTCAGAAAAGCTCGTGTTTTATCTGTTGTTTGTCATTTTCGTTTTCTTCCGAATGCCTTTGGGGGTCGTGGGTCGAGATGGAAAGGCGTGGAGTCCTGCCCGTCAGACTCTATTCCGTAGCCGCTGGGGCGTAGGAACTCGGGAGGTTGGGCACTCGGATTCGCAGCCCCCGAGTGGTTTCGGAAGATTCGAACGATGACAAGCAGCAGATCGAAAATGCTGAAAGCAACAACTAGTCGAGGCGGTTCCTTTATTGCTTCTCGGGAAAAAGACGTCGGCCCAAGGGCTTGGACTTTGCCCGCAAGTTAGCGCCGTAGCCGCAGGGGCGTGAGCACTCGAAACTTGGACAAGCGTGGTCACGAAACCCTTTGAGCTGACGTTCCTTTCTCGCAAGCGCCAAAGTATACCGCTTGATCGCGCGCGAGAGCGATCATTTGTCGGGTTTTTGCGAAAAAACGGAGGGGCACCGGGCCCCGGGTGGAGCCCCCGAGCGGTGGGCGATCCTGCACAGGGAAGGGGTCGCCCGCCGCTTAGCCTTGGGAACTCGCAGGGTACATTTCGATCGTATGCGAATAGAGTACTCGGAATAGCATAGTACTTTGATTATTATCGTAAATTGAAAAGTACAGGTACTTTTAAGGGTAAAGTGACGTAGCTGTGCGAGCCCGCAGAGGAGTGTGAGGCTCTTCGGGAGAGGCGGGGACTCGTCGGGTGAGGTGTGGACTTCTCGGGCTCGTCCTCGGCCTCGTTTTGTCGTGGCGAGATCTCTTTCAGGCCTTGTTTCGTGACCTGGCACCCTACGCGATGCAGGGTGCTGATGGAGAGGCCTTTTTCTCCTTGCGTCGTTACCCCTCATGCACCTTTTTCCGCAAAAGGTGGAGGGGCCGGACCGCGCCGTATTTTTGCCTCGCTGGCCGAAAATGCGGTGTTCGTGTGAGCTGATAACGGGTTAATTCGAGTGAAGCCACGGCATCCCGCTCGACGGGTTCCGATCGGACCAGCTGGTGGCCAGCTTCAAATTCTTGGTGGCGAGATCATCTAGTTACCGAGTCCGTTCGACCGGACCTGGCGGCTCTTTGCCTTTCCGTTCGGAGGAAAAACCATGATCTTACTTTCCATCAAGACTCGAATGCAGTTCGGGATGCCCATGACGCTCGTGCGCCCGGGTACTGGCCGCTGGGACCCATCCCTTGCTGCCCCTCGCTCGAGGTGCCCGGGGGCGGCTGTTGAACCCTTCGACGGGCCAGCCTTCGAACCCCTGGCCGTTAGCAGGCCGTAGTGAGTACTTACCGTGTCGGTTGTCGAGAGCATTTGACCCTACGCGGGGAGAGCGTCACTTGCCTCTTATGTCAGAGGGCTCGGAGAGTGCCCCGGGAAACGACTGCAAGCTCATAAAGTACTCGGAACGGGAGAGCATTTTTATTATTGCAAACGAATGGCAAAGTACAGATGCTTTCTAGGGGTAAAAGCGACGTAGCTGCTCTATGTTCCAAGCGTTTGTGAGGACTTGGCCGTCCTCGTCCTTGAGCTTGTAAGTCCCCGGGCGGAGGACTTGGTCGACGATGTAGGGGCCTTCCCATGGCGGCGACAGCTTGTGACGGCCGCGATTGTCCTGAACTCGTCGGAGGACGAGGTCGCCGACTTGAAAGGCCCGGCTTCGAATGTTACGATCGTGGTATCGTCGTAGGGCCTGCTGGTACTTGGCCGAGTGGAGCAGTGCGACGCTGCGCGCTTCATCCAGCTGGTCGATGGCGTCTTCCAAGGAGGCTTGGTTCCCTTCGTCGTCGTAGGCGCGGACCCGTGGGCTGCCGTAGTCGAGGTCAGTTGGGAGGACCGCCTCGGATCCGTGCACCATGAAGAAAGGCGTGCAGCCCGTGGCTCGACTCGGAGTGGTTCGCAGGCTCCAGAGGACCGACGGGAGCTCTGCAACCCACCTTGCTTTGAACTTCTCGAGCCGTTTGAAGATTCGCGGCTTTAGTCCCTGTAAGATCATGCCGTTGGCTCTTTCCACCTGTCCGTTGGTCTTGGGGTGGCTGACGGCGGCCCAATCCACTCGGATGTTGTTGTCGTCGCAGAAGTTGAGGAACTTTCTACCCGTGAACTGAGTGCCGTTGTCGGTGATGATCACGTTCGGGACCCCGAAGCGGTAGATGATGTCGGTGAAGAACTGGACAGCTTCTTGCGAGCGAACCCGCCGGATGGGCCTTGCCTCGATCCATTTGGAGAACTTGTCGACGGCGACGAGGAGATGCGTGAAGCCCCCGGGTGCCTTCTTCAGTGGCCCGACTAGATCCAAACCCCATACGGCAAAGGGCCAAGTGATGGGGATGGTCTGCAGGGCTTGCGCCAGGAGGTGAGTTTGTCTTGCGTAGAACTGACAGCCTTCGCATCTGCGCACGATGTCCTTGGCGTTGGCCACCGCGGTTGGCCAGTAGAACCCTTGACGGAAAGCTTTCCCGACAAGGGTCTTCGGCGCGGCATGGTGTCCACATGCTCCTGCATGGATGTCCCTCAGCAATTCCTTGCCTTGGTCGATCGGGATGCAGCGCATTAGGATGCCAAAGGTGCCCCGCCGGTAGAGCTCTCCCTCAATGAGCGTAAAGGTTTTAGCCCAGCGCGCGATCCGCCGAGCCTCGGTCGGGTCGGGTGGGAGCTTACCCTGCACAATCCACTCGAGTAGCGGGATTCTCCAGTCGGGGTCCTCGAGGTTGGGCTCGGGAGCTGCGTCTACCTCCATCACTTCCGCCTCCTCTTGCACTGGAGGCTCGGGCGGCTCGTCGTCGAGTCGGATGGAGGGGGCGTGCTGGTCCTTGGCGAACACTCCATGGGGGACGGGCTTCCGGTTGGAGGCCGCCTTGGCGAGGGTGTCGGCCGCCTTGGCGAGGGTGTCGGCCGCCTCGTTGTACCGCCGTTGGACATGCTTGAGCTCGAGGCCAAGGAACTTGTCTTCCAGCTCGCGGACCGCCCGGCAGTAGGCGGCCATCTTGGGGCTGACGCAGCTCGACTCCTTCATCACTTGATCGACGACCAACTCCGAGTCTCCTCGATCTCGAGACGCCGTATGCCAAGCTCGAGGGCGATACGGAGTCCGTTGATGAGGGCCTCGTACTCGGCGGCGTTGTTGGAGGCCGAGAAGTGCAGCCGAACCATGTATTCCATGCGCACGCCCAAAGGCGAGACAAAAACCAGGCCGACACCTGCCCCTTCCTTCATCAGCGACCCGTCGAAGTACATGACCCAGGTCTCGTGCTCGACGGAGGTTGGGGGAGTCTGGGCCTCAGTCCACTCGGCGATGAAGTCGACCAATGCTTGCGACTTGATGGCGTCCCGAGGTGCGTAGGTGATGTTCTTCCCCATCAACTCGAGCGCCCACTTGGCTATTCTCCCATCAGCCTCGGGGTTCTGGATCACCTCGCCGAGTGGATACCTCGACACCACCGTGATGGGGTGAGCATCGAAGTAGTGCCGGAGCTTCCGCCTAGTGATGAGGACAGCATAGGCAAGTTTTTGGATCTGGGGATACCGTACCTTGGTGTTGGACAGGACCTCGCTGATGAAGTAAACGGGGCGTTGCACCTTCTGGATCTTCTCGGGCTCGCTTCGCTCGACGACGAGGGCGGTGCTTACCACATGGGTGGTTGCCGAAATGTAGAGCAGCATGGGTTCCCCTTCTGCCGGAGCGGTCAGGATTGGTGGGTTTTTGAGCATTGCCTTGAGCGAGTCGAGGGCCTGCTGCGCCTCGGCGTTCCAGACGAAGTGGTCCGACTTCTTGAGTAGTCGGTACAAGGGCAGGCTTCGTTCCCCGAGTCGGGCAATGAAGCGACTGAGCGTGGCCAAGCATCCCGTGACGCGTTGGACACCCTTTATGTTCTGGATTGGCCCCATGTCGGTGATGGCTGTTATCTTCTCGGGATTGGCTTCGATGCCTCGTTCCGATACGATAAAGCCGAGGAGCATGCCTCTCGGGACCCCGAAAACGCATTTCTCGGGGTTAAGCTTTACTTTGTTCAGCCGGAGCTTCTCAAAGACAGCTGTGAGGTCGGAGACCAAGTCGCCAGTGCGTTTGGATTTTACTACTATATCGTCAACGTATGCCTCGACCAGTCGGCCGATTAAGTCACCAAAGACGCGTCGCATGCATCTCTGGAACGTGGCACCCGCGTTTTTTAGCCCGAATGGCATAGACGAATAGCAGTAGGTGCCGTAGGGCGTGATGAACGAGGTTGCGAGCTGGTCGGCCAGGCTCATCGCGATCTGATGGTACCCGGAGTACGCATCGAGAAAGCAAAGGGTGGCCAGTCCGTTCTTCCCCTTCAGGTGCTGTGCAATCTCATGCCGCAGCATCGCCGCCTCTTCGTCACCCACGGTGGTGGTGGTGGTGGTGGTGCCACCGACATCATCTGATGACGGCGGTAGGGGCTGCTTCTGTTGCAGCACATGTGCTTGCTTCTTCACCAGCTGGAGTATGTCCCGGAGCATGTCTGTGGTCTGAGAATGGAACTCGGAGTTCACCCAGACGGTGAAGTCGAAGCGGCTGCCTTGGCCGAAGTAATGGTCGTACCCTTCTCGCGATCTCCGTCGCGCGCCTGTGCTCATGCGGATCTTCGTCTTCGATATTCTGGATGTCAACCGGAGGTGTGACAATGGCGAGGAACCTAGGCCCATGGGTCTTCTCTTCGTTGTGTAGTATGTGGATGCCTTCGCTTCTCAGCACTCGCTGTAGCCAGCTGACGCTGAGGATCCTGTGGTCTTCGTCTTGAGGCGCCTCCTCCTTGACTCTCTTCGTCGTAGGGCTAACAGCTGCCGCTGGCACCATGTTAGCCTCATGGTCTCGAGAAGGGGACGATGGCACCATGAGCGCCTTGCCTTTACCCAGCCCAAAACGGGTTATAAAATTCTTGGTCGCCTTCTTCAACGTCTTCTTGTCCATCTTGTTTGCCTTGGCTTCATGCTCTGATGCCGTCGCCGATGTGGCCACAGTTGCCGTTTCAGCATCATCACCGCCATGGCCATCGTCGTCGTCTTCTTGTTTTTTTCGAGAATGTTGGTCGCCTTCTTCTTTTCTTCGAGAATGTTTGTCGTCTTCTTCTGATGATAGCATCTTTTTCAGCAGGAAGAAGACTTCCTTCTTCTCTTTCTTCAGCCACTCCATGGTGTGGTCCTTGAAGAAGGAGGTAGCATCGGCCTTGTTACCCGTCAGGGAGATGAGCTCCGTGAGCAGGTTGTCGGTAGTGATATGGGGTATGTGCGCCACGTTCTT
>CM014272.1:23348284-23367625 GCA_004135705.1 Alloteropsis semialata
CCGACTTGCCGAAGACGAAGTCGAGGGAGCCGAACCGCAGGTGGTCGCCGGGCGCCAGCGAGGCGCCGCCGTGGGCCATCCGGGCCCTGGTGAAGTGTCATGACACGCGAAAAGCCCCTACCTGGCGCACCAACTGTCGGGGTTCTCTACCGCCGGCAAGTAAATTTCTACGATCGCGTGTCAGGGTCCCGGATGGTGACTCAAGAGACAGGGGTTTAGACTGGTTCGGGCCTCCGGAGAGTAATACCCTACGTCCAGTGTGTGCCGATGTTCTTAAGTCCAAGTCTGTAGTAGGGGGTACAAACTGGTCAGGAGAGGGAGAGGGTCCCAAGTCCCTGTGTTGTGCGAGTGAGCGTGCTGTTCGTGCTGTGTTCGAATGTTCGACCGATGTCCCTCTGTCCCCCCTCTGGTGTCCCCTTATCCCCTTTTATAGCTTCAAGGAGAGAAGGGAGCGGGGGGTAAGAAAGAAGAAAATTACAAGGGGAGTTACTGCCCCCGAGGCCTTTAGCTTGCGCCGCGTGCCGAGCCGTACAGGGAGCAGGTGTTGACGGAGTGGGCACCCCGCTGGACCCGGGATCGTACATCCCGGGTGGTTGGTGTAGATGACTTCTCGGGTGGGCTCTCGGGTAGTTTCCGGGTCGTGGTTGACTCGCTCGAGGCCTTTGGGAACTCCAGGTGTCCTCTTCGGGTTCCAGGTGTCGTCCATGGACGCCTGGGCTCGTCCTTGGGCGCCTGGTGTTGCGCATGCATTTCTCTCAGGACTGTAGCGTTCCTGTTCGGATGAGACGGGCGCCACTGTGGCTGCCGTGGCGAAGGACGGACGCCCATCATGCTCTGACGCGGCGGGTACCAAGTGGGTACGGCGCTGGATGGGCCGGGACGGTACGTGGCCGAGTAGTTTGACCGGGCGAGCCGGAGACTCCTCGGAGGCGGAGAACTCCTCGGGCGAATCGGAGAGCCATTCGGAGGCGGAGAACTCCTCGGGCGAGCCGCGGAACCGTTCGGAGGCGGAGAACTCCTCGGGCGAGCCGCGGAACCGCTCGGAGGCGGAGAACTCCTCGGGCGAATCGGAGAACCACTCGGAGGCGGAGAATTCCTCGGGCGAATCGGAGACTCGTCGGGCGGCCTCCGAGTTGTTGGGGCATGGAGAATCTGCTTTGATTTGGTTCTTCGGCTTTTGCTTTTGAGGGGTGGATTATCGTGAGCTCCCGGATTAAGGGCTTGATGAGGTACCCCTAATTCAGACCCTCGTCAATGAGTCCACATGAAAAATCCAGCAGGCTTTCAGCTAGCCAGCTATTCCTGCTGGAACTCTTTGTATTTTTGGTTTGCATAGAAAGATTCAAAAAACAACATATAGAGTGTTGATGCTCATTTTATTAATAAGACATACAACATAGAGCATCGAAGGAAACCTGCAAAATTAACTGCATACGGCTCATATTTGACATTGAGGCAAACTAAGTGCAAGTTGCTGCAAAGAGGCAAACTAAGTACTTGGTTCACACACACTGGAACCTATCACTTCACCCTTAGCTCTTAACTCTATACGCAGAACTAATTTGCATCATCTGTTTGTTAATGGTTTAACAAGAATTTATTTCAGATTCTTATTCTTGCATTCTTTCTTGATTTTTTTGTAAGTTGATACTCCTATTTAAACAAACCTGTTCGTGGTAGAAGCTTGACTTGTGCAGGCACTAAGAAAGCTCAATTCAATCATTGTTGCATGTCCAGTAAGTAAGAAGGCTCATTTCAATTGCTGCTAACACAGTAGGGCATGCAAAGTGCGCCTCATGTTCTAGTCCAGTAAAATTTGTATGCAAATTGCTATGTCGCGGTGAATGTTTGATCGTTTCATTTCTATGTCAATGTATTAACACTGCTGAATGAATCTGCCATTGGCTTAGCTGATTACATCACTGGTTTACTTTACTACATGACACTCTTGTACTACATGACAAAGTTTACTTTGCTGATTACATCACTGGTTTTCTTAGGTTGCTAGTGAACTGAGGTCTGCCATTCACCAGGAAACTGGTCTAACATGTAGTGCTGGGGTTGCTCCAAATCGCATGATTGCAAAGGTCAGAACTTGGAAGTGTTTTGTTTACTTTTTCTGATTTCAATTTTATCACTAAAATGGCAATAGTCTGTTCCTGTTCTGTTTATTCTCTATGCCTTTTCTTTATGTCTTTAATTGACTATCTTGTTGGGTTAACACAAAATTAGGTAATAAACAGAGCCTAATTGGCGTACTGGGCTGCTGGTAGTGCTTGTTTTGCATAATCAATGTGTTGCAACTTAATCTTTTGTTTAGCACGCATGACTGGGGATCTGTTTTGGTTTACCATTCTGTTTGCTCCTTTCTTAACACTCCTGTATTCTTATTCATATTGGTGTACAATAACACTCTTGATCATAGTTTTCTTATGCAGTGAACAATAACACTTTGCATTGACATGCCTGTCCTTTGCTTATTGGACCCATTTCTTACTATTTTCAAAAATTTGAAAAAAAATGTGTCCGCGCAATCTGAATGCCATGATGAAACTCGAACATCACCCAAGGAGGGACCCTGCTGTGCTTATCTCATACACTTTACATTTTTTGTGTTGAAATTGTCTGGTTTTAACTGGTCTATACAAACTTGAAACAATATACGATACATTTTAAATGGCTGCCATATCTCTATTCATTTTATTAAATCACCCTCTTTCATTGCAGGAGGGCCATCATGACATCATCCACCCCAACTGTGTCGTGACACTGAGCCATGCTCTCTGTGAAGAATCGTCTAGGATGAACACTAGATTTATTATAGTATAGACATAGACAGAAACTGTAGAGAAATACACAGTCTACAGAGGTAGGATACGAGCAGACCGGCTCATACAGTTTTAGCAATTTGGTTCATGTGGTATTTTTGGAAGAACAATGAGAACTTGCTGGTTACTATCTCAGTAGGTAGAATTTGTGATGAACTGAATTGTTGATGGGTGTGGTATGAATTTTCAATGGATGCAGACCATATTATTAATATAAATTCTTGTTTAATATGCTGTGTTGACATGTATATGTACTAGTTTGTATTTGAGGTGGGCTGAGATGACAATGGACCAATTGGGAATAAAATGGGCCCTATTTTGTAATGGTTTGAATACGAAATGGGCTGCACATTATGGGCCTCGCTTGGGTCATGAACATTGTGGCGAACCAAAAAATCATGAAAGTGCTGCCATGTCAGATCCAAATCGTCATTAATGTGCTGCCATGTCAGATCCTAGTCACTGCCACGTCATCTCTGTATAAGGTTTTATGACGTTTGATAAGTCTTTAATGATGAAAAACTGTCGTCATAAATTAGTGACGATAGAAAAAAACGTCATAAAATTTATGACAAAAAAAGTGTTTCGTCATTAAATACCTTTTATTACGGGGTATAGATGACGGATGATTTTTCGTCACGCGAATGTCACAAATTATGAAACATGACGAAAAAATGGTCTTTTATGACAAAAATAAAATGTTATAAAATGTGATATTTGTTGTAGTGTAACTAACCGGCTACAGTAAAAACTCTAGCTAGACTTTATCTAGTTAACCATTAGCTCTGGTCAACCTATCACTACTGGAGAAGTCGCCATCGGTACCAGTTGGTAACCCCCCTTCGGTACCGGTTCTGGAACCGGTACCACGCATCCGTGACTAAAGGGGTCAGCCTTTGGTACCGGGTCCAGAACCGGTACCAAAGGGTGCCTTTGGTACCGGTTGGTGTTACCAACCGGTACCAAAGGCTGTTTTGGTTATTTTTTTAAATGTTTGATATTTGGGTTAGTTATATATAATTCGTCTACACGTCTATGTGTCTGCGCGTCATATGTCGTATGTCGTACACGATCTTTCCCGCAATAAGATTGAAGTCGTCGCAATTGTCAATTGATTTTGACCCGACTTTGATTGCATTTTTCTCGAACATTCACATATAAACATTTGAGATCAGCCAATACAAAAGTTAGAGCATTTAAAAGTTGTTTACAATTTACGGCCAGAACTGGAAGAAGGAGCGGAAAGGGAGCCTAATTGAGCGATAGGGCGTCCGTCATGGTGGTACTCTCCGTTTGGATTTACAACTTGGTCCATAATGAATCCAAATAGTTGGTCCGCAATAGCTTTTGCTTTTTCCACCATTGGGAGCTCTTGATGGTAAAACATCATCTACATTAATCACAAATGACAACATTCATTCATATAATAAATAAATTTTGCATATAATCATTTGTAAACAAGTAACTAATAATCATTCATTCATATAATAAATAAATTGTGCATATAATCATAAAATTTCCTAACACATTCATTTCTAAACAATAACTAATAATCATTTATAAACAATAACTAATAATTATTTATAAACATTAACTAATAATCACGAAATAATAAAGTACATAATAATTTGTATAACAAAGTACATGAAATAACAAAGTATATTCATGAAATAACAAAGTATACATGAAATAACAGAGTATAATAAATATATTCATAATAAATATACACTAATAATCATATTTCCATATACACTAATAATCTAATTTCCATATACACTAATAAACTAATTTCCATATACACTAATAAACTAATTTCCATATACACTAATAATCTCATTTCCATATACACTAATAAACTAATTTTCATATACACTAATAATCTAATTTCCATATACACTAATAATCTAATTTCTATATACACTAATAATCTCATTATCCACTGGCAGACGTACCATGAGTTCTTGGTTAGTCACTTTTTTGGGAGAAACAAAGGTATGGATCCACTGGCAGACGAAGTATCCGCATAGATTCGTCCCTTGATCCTGTCTGGCACACTAAAAGTGGAGAAGAATAAAGTTAGACCTAACAACTATATATTACTGTGATTTTACGAGATATGCGGGTACACCAGCCACATACCGGAAAGTCCGTCTTCAAATCCAATTTTTGTTTGAAATTTCCTGGAACATGTGCACGGAATCGTGTCCATGCCTCGTGAATCAGGTCTAAAACCCTTTGGTAATCCCCTTGTGGTTTTCGCATTGAGTCCAAGACAAACATTTGACCAGTTTTTATTATTATCACAATGAGTATCCAGTGGAAGCTGTAGATATATATATAAATACATGCACAAGTATTGAGAAAAAAGTCTTAAAGTTATACATACATAGAAAGAAGTACTCACTCAAAATTGTGTGGCAAAAGAATATAATGCTTGCTTCTTTGGCTCTCCAGGTACAAGTATATGTTGTCCACCGTGTCTAGTGGATTCTTGGATACAAGTACGTCATTTACCATGCATGGATCCATGAAGCCGACATCATCATACGATTTTTCACGGCATGTATGGATCTCCATCCTACATGACAAGAATAGATTGTTATTGTTGGAAATTATAATTAAGAAAGTAAGTATTGCGAGAATAGATCAGTGAAACAAACTTACACAACCCAGCAGCTCATCAATGAGAGGTCTATGGCATCTTGATGGTACAACATATACACATCCTTGAAATCCAAAATCAAGAGACTATGCCCACGGAAGTAATCACGGTCTTGTATCAAAACATTGAGCATCAGTCTACCTTTTTGGACACCTTCATGTACCACTCATGAAATCGGAACGCTTGAGTGGTTAGGTACTTCACAAAATATTGGGGCACCATTGGTTCGCCATATCGAAATTCCCAAATTTTCACTGGTGTTGCCTTAGGAATTTCGCCCCGTAAAATTTGTGCCGGTGAGAGGCCCGTTTGCGCGCACAAATTTGCAAGTTCTTCGTCGTCATAATCCTGTTCCCCTTGTGTCCTCCTAGCAGAGCTCTGACCGACTTGTTTCTTCTTAGGAGTGGCCGCCTTCTTCCCCGAGGATCCACTGCTGGCTTTTTTCTGCTTATCATAAGACTTTGCAAGCTGGCGGTCGTAGTCAGAGGGTAAGAATCTCTTCTGATTCGCCGCGCTCATTGTTCTGAAAAAGGTCTTCGCTTTCGGATCTATCTCTACCGGCTTCTCTGGCTCATCTGGTTTGAAATGCTCTTTGACCTGAGCATCGACCACCAAAGCAGTTTCCTCGTCAGTTTGGTCGTAAGCTAACTTCTTCCTTATGGCGGCCAACTTTTCTTCGTCGGTAAGCTCTTTCTCCACCGTTTGGCGCTTCTGGCGAGTAGTCCGCCCTGGGGGCGCAGCTTGGCGCTTTGGGGAATACCGTGCTAGTGGAGGAGGAGACATGTGTGAGCCGGCATCATCCTGACCTGGAGGTGGCAGCTCTGGGTCATCCTCGTCCCTTCTTGAAGGTGACGGTGGCTGCAGGGGATCCCTGGGTGGAGTAGATGACGGCCCTTGACTGCCAAATTTGACGTAACGCTTCTTCCATAGAATGATACTGCCGTGGGCAGCATCCGCTAACGTCTTTTCTCCGTCGCCACCTGGGATGTCGAGCTCCAAGTCATCATATCCTTCACAAATTTGCTCGACCCCCACCTTGCAGAGGCCACTTGGAATCTCTGCCCCATGAATGGTCTGCCCTTGCTCCACCGGATAAGCCATACCATGAGCCACCTTAGTGGATAGGTTCCGGCTTGATATATGAAGCTTACATGGCGTACGCAGAGTGATTTTGTCCACTGGATAGCGAGCACTCTCGTCCGCGGCATCGGCAGGTGGGAGCTCTATGGAAGCAACACTGCTGCGACGTTGGGAGGGCGGGCTAACACCATCACCTGATCCAATAGCTGGTACAAGTACTGCTCCTGGCACCGACTGCCCTTGGCTCAGCAATGTTTGTAGCTGTCTAGACACCATGTCTGGGATGCCGGCCTTTGTCTCCCGAAGCTCTCTTTCCAAGTTCTCTACTCTTCTCTCCTGTGCGGCCTTAGAGCGGCTTCGACTCTTGTACGTGTCAATGTCCGCAGGGAATGCAACCTTCCACGGGACGACGCCGACACCTCTAGCTCGTCCGGGATGTTCGGGATTCCCCAGAGCCCTTGTTAGCTCATCCTTTTCTCTGTCGGGAACGAATGTCCCATCAGCTTTCTCTTTAAGCACCTTAAGGATAGCACCGGCCGCCTCTTTTAACTCATCGTTGTATATAAGCGACCCATCATTAAGATCCACAGTGCCACCATGAGCGTAGTACCAATGCCTTGATCGCTCTGGCCAATTCATTGTCGCCGGCGTGATTCCCCTGGCAATCAAATCTTCTTCCATCTTATCGCAGATAGGAATTTTCTTCTTATATCCAGTTGGTCCAAGAGAGTGGAAGTACTATTTCTTCGCGGCATTGATCCTATTCTGTCGCGAGTTCTTTTCACCTAACTCCGACCGCCTGTACTGCACGAACGAATCCCAATTGTGGGATATGGGTACCCCTGGGCCCACTACCGACCGGATAGCCAGTCGGCCTGGTCCCACGTCTGACAAGGATGTGGGCCGACTCCAGGCCGGCCCACGAGGATCCTCAGCTTGATGGACAAGATTGGAGAAGACTTAGCCCGCAAGGCGCTCGGCGATATCCTCGGGTCCCGCCCGGAGATCACGGAGATCAGGTTGTAACCGACTTGGATTAGTTTCCTGATTTGAGCCGGACAGTAATTAAAGATAACCGACTTGTAAACCCTAGGTTGTCGGCCTATATAAGACGGCCTAGGTCGACCCCCTTAGACATCTAATTCCCCAGCTCCACATCTACATCTCATTCAATCCCCATGCCATTCATCCATTGTAACCGAGAGCTTGCCGTTGTTCCCCGGAACTCGTCGAGCAGATCAATACAAGACCCCCGAGCACAGGACGTAGGGTATTATACCTCCGGGTAGCCCGAACCTGTATAATCCCTGTGTCCCTGTGTTACCTCGAGCTCCCTAGTCTCGGGATTGCCCTTTGCCTACAAATCAACCATCTGGGTACCCCCGGGTGGACTGCCGGACGATAAATCCGACAGTTGGCGCACCAGGTAGGGGAGATCGCGGGGCAATAAAGCTAGATCGATGGCAGATCGTCGCTTCGTAATCTTCCCCGACTCCGTCAAGGACTGTGCTACGCATCTGGAGGGTATCAGCTTTGAAGCTGAGATCCACTCCGTCGCCACCACCGCCTCCGACTCCATCACGACGCCCGACGCTCCCACGCCGACCAGCTCCGCGCTGACCTCGTCGCCGATCGACTCGTCAGTCATCGCTCCGCTCCAGCAGCGGCTCGATGTGATCTCCATCAACGACTAGGCTCTGGGCCTGAGTACTCGTCGAAGAATCCCACCCTCGGCCAAGCTCCTCGCCGGGCTGGACCGTGTCCACGACACCCTTGCCGAGTGCATTAGCATGTCGGAGGAGGCCCTGCGCCGACCCCGCAAAGCGCTCCCGCTAAGGATCTGCAACGCTTCATCAATCTACTCAGCCCAGATCCGAGAGGACATGTCTAAGGTCCAATCTTATCTCTTTACTCACAGAGAACTGGTCGCCGGTTACGAAGGAAGAAATCGAGAAATTAACTCGGCGTGCGACAAACTATGTGGTCATCGGCGATGCACTATACAAAAAAGCCGCCTCCACAGGCATACTCATGAAGTGTGTCCTCCGGGATGAAGGCATTACCCTCCTACAAGATATCCACTCGGGTACTTGTAGCAACCACGCGGCAGCCGGCACCCTAGTCGGCAAGGCCTACAGGGCAGGGTTCTACTGGCCGACAGCCCTGTCTGACGCAAAAGAATTGGTGCGCAGCTGCACTGGCTGCCAGTTCTTCTAGAAGCAAAAGCACCTGTCGGCTCAGGCGCTACGGACCATTCCCCCATCTTGGCCATTCACCATATGGGGACTCGACAACGTCGGGCCCTTCAAAACCGCTCCGGGCGGATTCAAGTACATCTTGGTGGCGGTCGACAAGTTCACCAAGTGGATCGAGTACAAGGTCGTGACCAACACCAAATCGGCCACGGCTGCCAAGTTCATTCAAGAGCTCACCAATCGGTTCGGTGTCCCAAACCGCATCGTGACCGACCTTGGATCCGAGTTCACTGGACACGAGTTCTGGGACTTTTGCCAAGACAACTGCATCGACGCCTACTACTCCTCCACGGCGCACCCCCGGTGCAATGGCTAGGTTGAGCGGGCTAATGGCATGGTCCAAGACTCGCTCAAGAAAGCCATGTATGACGAACTCAACAAGCACCCCGGCCGGTGGGCTAAAGAAGTACCCCATGTCATATGGGGCCTGCGAACGCAGAAGAGTAGAGCAACGGGATATACTCCATTCTTTCTGGTGTACGGCTCTGAAGCCGTCCTCCCAGCCGACGTCGCCCATGGTGCTCCGCGCATCCAGCACTACGAGGAAGGAGAAACAGAAATCGGCCGCCAGGTCGACATCGACTGCCTAGAAGAACACCGACTCGCCGCCCCGGTCAGACATGCCAGACATGAGCAGCAGGTGCGGCGATACCATGACAAGAACGTCCGGGAACGCTCCCTCAACGTCGGCGACTTGGCCCTGCGCCGAGTCATGTCCACCAAGGACAAGCACAAGCTATCCGCCCCCTGGGAGGGTCCCTTCATCGTCAAAGAAGTCATCTCGCCAGGAACATACAGCCTCCAGTGGGCTAACGGCGACCCCGTCCCAAACCTGTGGAACATCGAGCTTCTCTTCAAGTTCTACACGTAGAAATAAAAATAAAGCTATATATTCCCTGTCTCATATTAATAAAAGTATTTTCGCCTCATGGCTTGTCGTTGTCTTTCCACCCGGCATCCATGCTGATGCTCGGGGACTGGGCCCGACCCAGGCAGTGTTTTCTTCATCACGATATCTGTGGGAGTACCTGTTTACTCCGACTTTCGAGTCCTTGCCCAACCCTATGTTCCCCTCGGCGACTACTAAGCTAACCCGGCTGGTCCGAGTCCCCAACTGTGAAACCCTGAGCTCCGTGCTCAACCCGGGCACCCCCTACACCTAAGCCTCCCCGCTGAGCAGTGTAGCAGGGTAAGCCATCCTCTCTGTGAGCAGTGGTCAGCAGGTCAAAAAGGGTGCTTAAACGGCACAGGGCAGTGGTTAGTCGGACGACGCATAGTCCTAGTCGGCATTTTATACGTGAATACTACAGAGTTTACATCTTTAATTATTTTTTACAGGCCTAGTTCTGTTGCTACAGCCTCGGCCAGAGGGGCACACTCCTCGACCAACTCGTCAAACTCTTCATCCACAAGTTCTTCAGGAATGCCATCGGCGATTGGAGCCAGCTCCTGCGCCGGGAAGTGTATCCTGAACAGCGCTAGTATACGGCTCCCGAAGCCGATTGCAGTCTGCTGCATCAACTGGGCGGCCCAGTTAGGACCGACCCTGAGCCGTTCCACCAACGACACCAACGAGTTGGCGTTGAACTCGGCCACCTGCTTCAGCTCCATCAGCTCCGTCCGAAGCCCTGCAAAGGAACTCACATAAGCACTTCGACCTCCCAAAAGCTCCAGAAGAATCGGCAATGGGCACTTACCATGCATGGCCTGGTCATGCGCGTCCTTCAGGGCCTGATTGGTTTCCTTCAGGTGCTCGGACTCGGTTGCGAGGCGAAGATTGGCTACCTTAAGTCCTCGCACCTCCTCCTCGAGCTTATGCTTGGCCCCGGCCAGCTCGTCTTCAAGCTTCTTCTTTGCCCCGGCCAACTCGTTGATCCTCCCCTGAAGGGCGTCTTCCCTCTTCTTCGCCTCTGCAACGACACCCACCATGAGCCCAGTTTGCTCCAAGAGATAGACCAGCAAGCAAAGTACAATGAACTCACCCTCGGTGAGAACACCCATGTCCTTCATGAGTTCTTCGTTGGTCTTCACCAGGTCGGCGAGCTCCCGGTCCTTCCGCATCAGGAACTCCTTGGCAGCTTCTGCCTCACGGACCCTCTCCGTGTGGATTTGCGCCAGGGTCCGGTGGTCCTTCAGGGCTTGCCGCCTGAAGTCGAGGTCCCTCGCGGCCCGGGCAGTGAAACCCTGTCATACAACACATTGGCCTCAGGGTCAATGTCTACTCCATACTTACAGCACGGCACCAAGAAGACATACCTGAACAACACGATTCAAGACGCCGGCCACATTCTGCAGCTTCCGGAGCTCACTCTCCTGGTCGGCGAGATCAAGCTCCATCCGCTGCTCCAGAGTCGGCACCGGCGCCTGTGGCCCGCCCCCGTGCTTGGCCGCGACTGCGTCTAACTGGGAAGGCACATGGACACTAGGGTCAATGCCTAGATCCTCTCCAAGCAGCCGGTTGTCGTCGTCTTCCAATGGAGGAGGACTCCTAGGTGGCAGCTCCACCCCTGTGCGACCCTCTGGGGCCTCCTCCTCGAGGGCGACATCGGACACTCCGGCCCGAAGATTCCCCACTGGGTCATCTGCCTCTATGACGTGCGGAGGACTCGGTGGGCGCGGCGGCCCTGACATGCCGACCGGCACCTGCTCCGGCACGATCAAGGCAGTGCTGGATCGTGAAGCCGCCTCTGTGGTGGCAGGCTGGCTCGGCGGCGCCTTGCCACCGACGCCCGGGCGTTGTAGAGCCCTGACACCCGCCTGGCTCCCTAGTCTGCATCCAAGATTTCAACAACTCAAGACTTATTCATCAAAAACATTTCGGATCGCCAAGACAACTTACCCGCCCTTGCACGGACGCTTGAATTGCACACCCCGTAGCACCTGCGGAGGCGTCTGGCTCGGCACCAGGGTCGCGTCTGGCCTCAGCGCCGGCTGAGCAAAGATGCTCGCCTGGCCCCTTGTACCCTCTTGCGTGGGCTGCTCCGACTCAAGCCCTGCAGACGATCCGTCAGCATCTCCGCAGCACTCGCCGCTTTCCTCTTTCTCCGCGCTTCGGCCTCGGCCCGTGTGACCTGCCCCACCTGTGGAGACAGCTTGGGGGACCCCGCCCGAGCCGCCTTCTGGGACAGCGTCAGCTTACGAACAGTCTGGCGCACTGGCCTCCCCAGCCCGCCGAGTACCTGGGCCACCGGGTTGTCCCCCGCCTCGTCCTGGGGAGCTGAAATGAAGTCGGCCACCTTCCCAGGCAGCTTGCCCCTCATCCACGACTTGAGGCGCCCGGGACGCCTCCTCCACCGTCATCAGCTTCTCCACCTGGACATCACCCTCGGGAGGGGTGCCGGGCTGAAGTACTTTGTCGCTCGGTCCTGCAAGACAAAGGCACGGCAACAGCAATGGTACAGTTCGTCAGACATCCAGCAGCTCAGCAGTCAGATACAGAACATACAAGGAAATAGAAAGCTCACCGGGGGAGGAGGATTCTGCAAAGAAAACGGGACAGGTGTCCCCTCGTTGAAGATCTTGCCCCGCATGAACCTTGAGATCCTCCCGCACGTCTCAGGGATAGATACTGTTCGGGTCTGCTCCCGAGTCGGGTCCTTGCCACCCGAGAATTCATACCCCGGATGCACTCGGTCCTTGATCGGCTGAGTCAATCGCCGGACGAAGGAGATCATTACGGCCACTGCAGACAACTTCCGCTCCTTCACCTCGGCGATCAACTCAAGCAGCTCCTCGGCTTCTTGCAGCTCCTGGCCTTCCGGTTGTGACTCCCAGCAGTCCTTCTTCACCGGTCGGTGGCCAGTCCGAGCAGGCAGAGTAGGTGGATGGTTCACGACATAGTACCACTCTTGCCTCCAGTTTTTGTTGGAGTCCTTCATGTCCAGGGTAAAGTACCTCCTGGCCATGCCGACCCTCAACGAAAAGCCGGCCCCTCCAGTGATCCGGGCAGGCCCCTTGCCAGATCCTTCCCCGATTATCTTCATCCGATACAAGCGCCGCACAACCCGAAATGTGGCGGGATCCCAAGGAATGCCTCGCAAAGATGAATAAAAACGGAGATGGACAGAATGGAGGTGGGGTTCAAATGACTCATCTCCACCCCGTAGAAGTGCAGCAGCCCCCGGAAGAAGTCCCCGGTGGGCACTCCAAATCCACGCTCGAAGAACGGCGCGAAGACGGCCATCTCGGTCTCCGACCGCTCCCACGGCCGGGCGTCGTCCCCGGCGGCCCGCCACTGCAGGATTTCCCGTGGCCCAAGCACGCCTCAGCACACCATGTCCTAAAGCCTTTCCTCGGTGACGGAGGACTGACCCCAGGCCGGCTCTTGTGGCGGCACTCCCCCGGGCACGGATGTCAGCTCCGGGGTCTCCTCCGACGAGGCCACGGCCTTCCCCTTGGCGTCCGCCCCGGCAGCAGTCGCCGGCGCATCAGCATCACCGCCCTCGGGTGCGGCGGCACCCCCCGCGTCCCCAGATTGGCCCGCAGGAAGCGCTCCTTCCTCCCCCGCGCCGCCATCGCCTTGGCCCGCAGAAATCCCCACGCTCGCCACTCTCGCCGCCGGCGGCGCTTCCTCCCCTGACGCCGGCATCCTCATTTCCTCCCTCGAATCCGCCATCTCCGCTGGGGCGCGTGGGTGTTATGTGGACGCGCAACGGTGGTGGTGGCGCTTGAACTCCAGCGGCGGTGCGCGGGCGGAGGGCGAATCGCTCTTGCGGCGGGGCAAAGCGGAGGTGGAGGCGCGGGATGTTTCTCGATTTGGAAATGACGGTGGTAAAAGACGCTGGTGAACAGTTCAGATTTATCCCCTTTCGCCGATCCGAATTACCCTAACGGCGCCGTAATTGACGGACGGAATCCGCGGGAGTCCCGTTAACTGCGGGCCAACGGCTCTTTGCCTAAGTACTCGGCCAGCCCCGACCCTCGGGGACTCGGCGCTCTCGACTCCGGTCAATGGGTCTTCGGACTCGGCTAGCCCCGACCCTCAGGGACTCGGCGCTTTTGACTCCGGTCAATGGGTCTCCGGACTCGGCCAGCCCCGACCCTCGGGGACTCGGCGCTCTCGACTCCGGTCAAAGAGTCTCCGGACTCGGCCAGCCCCGACCCTCGGGGACTCGGCGCTTTTGACTCCGGTCAATGGGTCTCCGGACTCGGCCAGCCCCGACCCTCGGGGACTCGGCGCTCTTGACTCCGGTCAATGGGTCTCCGGACTCGGCCAGCCCCGACCCTCGGGGACTCGGCGCTTTTGACTCTGGTCAATGGGTCTCCGGACTCGGCCAGCCCCGACCCTCGGGGACTCGGCGCTCTCGACTCCGGTCAAAGAGTCTCCGGACTCGGCCAGCCCCCACCCTCGGGGACTCGGCGCTTTTGACTCCGGTCAATGTGTCTCCGGACTCGGCCAGCCCTGACCCTCGGGGACTCGGCGCTTTTGACTCCGGTCAATGGGTCTCCGGACTCGGCCAGCCCCGACCCTCGGGGACTCGGCGCTCTCGACTCCGGTCAAAGAGTCTCCGGACTTGGCCAGTCCCCGATGCTTGGGACTTGGCACTTCGACTACGGACGAAAAGTCTCTGCGACTCGGTGCTGTTGTGCGAACCTACAACGCCTCTGTCGACCTCCAGTCCAGGGAATACAGATATTGCATTAGTAGACAAGTAATGGAGACAAGCTTCATCAGAAAGCTATAAGTTACAAAGGGAGCCGGTCCTACGCCGGTTACAAGGATCGAACACATTAACCGTCAAGATGACGGCCTGGAGCACCCGCCGTTGCCCGAAATGCTACATCAGTAGCAGCTTGGTCCACATGAGCTCGTCGCAAGCCCTCTTGTAGCACCACTGCAGCCGTGGACGGGACAGCCCCAATAGAGGGTTGAGAGCGAATGCCCTCGCGTATCCCTTGGCTCTACAAAGCATTTCACCCCACGTGGCCCTAGCCACACGAGGATGCAGGGAGCCAATGGGACAAACCTCGGACATTGCTCAGCTCCTCAGGATCTTCGCAAGCACTCTTCTAGCACCAAGGTGACAAGTCCCTCTGATTCCTCCCCGGAGGATGAACCCAGCTCATAGTCCCCAACATGTTCAAGCTAAATGGTTGATACGGCGCATACTGATAACTGCAAGGCCCTTAGCCTCGGCGACTATTTATAGCCCTGTGCTAGACAACAGCATGTGACTCCGGTTGCATTATTCAGCGCGTGAGTTCCGTGCCACGCAACAGCTCCTCTCTTCGAGGTGCTCAGTCCGCCCTTATCACCTTCGGCTCCATCTGACCACGGGAGCATTCTGTGCATTCATGTGAATACTGTTCTTGTCACAACCCGTCTGGCAAGCTTATCCTTTGGGCGGCCTGACTGCCCCGAAGCTTGGAGATCATTCTCTTTTGACAATTAGCCTGACTTTTCTAGTCGGCCCAATGCTCGGGGACTACTCCATATGGAGGGCTCCTTGCGTCGCCCTCCATATGCCCCATCAGGATGTGTCACTTTTCCCAAGTGGTGCAGCTCCTCGGCGCCCGACTCGGCCACGACTCGGCGCTACATCACTCGAGGCTCCGCCCCGGGTTTGCCCAGGGTCATCCCCGGATGGCCTGCGGCTTTCTTTTTTTGAGCACTGCCCACCCTTGTGTCAGCCTGCCGACCAAGGCGCTTCAACCGACCTTGATGGCTTCGCTTTTTTGTTAGCAGTCCGACACGCGCCTGCATGTTGCTCGGGGACTTGTGGGATATGGGTACCCTTGGGCCCACTACCGACCGGATAGCCAGTCGGCCTGGTCCCACGTCTGACAAGGATGTGGGCCGACCCCAGGCCGGCCCCACAAGGATCCTCGGCTTGATGGACAAGATTGGAGAAGACTTAGCCCGCAAGGCGCTCGGCGATATCCTCGGGTACCGCCCGGAGATCACAAAGATCAGGTTGTAACCGACTTGGATTTGTTTCCTGATTTGAGCCGGACAGTAATTAAAGATAACCGACTTGTAAACCCTAGGTCGTCGGCCTATATAAGGCGTCCTAGGTCGACCCCTTAGACATCTAATTCCCCAGCTCCACATCTACATCTCATTCAATCCCCACGCCATTCATCAATTGTAACCGAGAGCTTGCCGTTGTTCCCCGAACTCGTCGAGCAGATCAATACAAGACCCCCGAGCACAGGACGTAGGGTATTATACCTCCGGGTAGCCCGAACCTGTATAATCCCTGTGTCCCTGTGTTACCTTGAGCTCCCTAGTCTCGCGATTGCCCTTTGCCTACAAATCAACCATCTGGGTACCCCCGGGTGGACTGCCGGACGATAAATCCGACACCAATGACCCCTCAGCTTTGGGTAGTCGTCATAGTTGGGTGTCAGGTTCTTCTCAGCATATTTCTTGTACATGTTCTTCTTCCATGTTTGAAATGCAGTACACATCGTCTTTAGAGCCCAATTTTTTACTCTTTCCTCTGAACCTTGAGGCACTGTGAAACGTTCTTTCAGACTAGCCCATAGCATTTCTCTGTCTGATTGCGGCACGTATGAATGATCATCGCTGGGTTTCCACCTCTGCAGGCTGATGGGCACGTGGTCTCTCACTAGAACACCACACTGATTGGCCATGTTTATAGCAGCTTTATCTGGCGCAACTGGCCGACCATCTTCTGCCACATCTGTGATTACAAGTCTGCCCTCTATCTTTTTGGTCGGGCCATGTTTCATCCTCTTCGATGATGAGGACCCAGAAGGCTGTGAGCCTGAGGGCTACACGTACGAGAAAGAAATGTATCAAGATTTCATGCTTGAACATATACATATATATATCATTGATATTGACAATATGTATACATATATACCTCCTCGGCCCGAACACTTCCAGCGGCAGGTTCTTCCATGCCATCACCTGACATATTCAGGAATTGGCTGCCATCATCACCACCTGCCTCCTCCTCGATGTCGAGGAGGTTAGTGGCACGTGCACTGCCTTGTGCAATTTCGTTCATCATAAACATTTCGTTCATTTCGTCTTGCGTCATCATCTTGGCACCTAAAATTATATCAAATTCTATCAAATTCTATCTTATTCTATGAAATTACAGTAATGATAAGACAATTTTGAGGATTTTCTATCAAATTCTATCAAAATCTATCAAATTCAATCAAATTCAATCAAATTCGATCAAATCTATCAAATTCATCAAAATCTATCAAATTCTATCAAATTCGATCAAATTCTATCAAATTCTATCAAATTCGATCAAATTCTATCAAATTCGATCAAATTCTATCAAATTCGATCAAATTCTATCAAAATCTATCAAATTCTATCAAATTCGATCAAATTCTATCAAAATCTATCAAATTCGATCAAATTCTATCAAATTCTATCAATTTCTATCAAATTCGATCAATATCTATCAAAATCGATCAAATTCGATCAAATTCTATCAAATTCTATCAAATTCGATCAAATTCTATCAAATTCTATCAAATTTTATCAAATTCAAATTTGAACTCCTTTGACTCTCATTCTAATTCAAATTCAAAATTCAAATTCTTTTTATCCTTTTTGAGAGGCTCCAAACAATTTATTTTGCCTAAGCACTTGATATACCACCAATATGAAAGTTGGAGTACAAAGTACCAACTTTTGAATGGTGATGATCTTGATCCATGGAAACAAGTTTTGATTATTCAAATTAGTGATCAAACTTGGGTCAAACTTCTGAATTTCAACACTTAGCTGAAAAGGCTAAGTCCTGAAAATCATGTTTTTGCCCAACTTTTCAGCCTCGTAACTTTCCAACTGTTGATCAAATGTTAATGGTTGCTTTATAAAAGTTGTAGATGAAACTTTTATAAAGCAACCATTAACATTTGATCAACAGTTGGAAAGTTACGAGGCTGAAAAGTTCGGCAAAAACATGATTTTCAGGACAGCCTTTTCAACTAAGTGTTGAAATTCAGAAGTTTGACCCAAGTTTGATCACTAATTTGAATAATCAAAACTTGTTTCCATGGATCAAGATCATCACCATTCAAAAGTTGGTACTTTGTACTCCAACTTTTATATTGGTGGTATTTCAAGTGCTTAGGCAAAATAAATTGTTTAGAGCCTCTCAAAAAGGATAAAAAGAATTTGAATTTTGAATTGGAATTAGAATGAGAGTCAAAGGAGTTCAAATTTGAATTTTGAATTTTCGTCTGAACTTGCAGTACTCATTTGAGTTGATAAACATGTAGTTGTGATAGAATTTGATAAATAATAATAAATTGTCCTCACACATGCATGTACATAATCATAAATAACAAAGTATACATGAAATAACAAAGTATGCATGAAGTAACAAAGTATGCATGAAATAACAAAGTATAATAAATATATTCAAAATTTGTATAACAAAGTACATGAAATAACAAAGTATATGAAATAACAAAGTATACATGAAATAAAAAAGTCTAATAAATGTATTCATAATTTGTATAACAAACTACATGAAATAACAAAGTATTTGAAATAACAAAGTACATGAAATAACAAAGTATATGAAATAACAAAGTACATGAAATAACAAAGTATATGAAATAACAAATTGTCCTCACACATGCATACTAAATATATTCATAATAAATATACACTAATAATCATATTTCCATATACACTAATTATCAAATTTCCATACTAATAATCTAATTTCCATATACACTAATAATCTAATTTCCATATACACTAATAATCTAATTTCTAAACATTTCCTAATAATCATTTCTAATATAGTATGATTTCTAAATATTTTCTAATAATCATATCTAAACATTTCTAATAATCATTTCTAATACACTAATAATATCCAATAATTGCACAAAAAATCGTATAATTACATGAAATAATACACTAATAATCATTTCTAAACATTTCTAATAATTATTTTCATATACACTAATAATCATTTCTAATAATCATTTCTAATATAGTATGATTCACACACACACATGAAATAATGTAAATTCTAGATTCATATTTCTTTGAATTACATGAAAAATCCTATAATTACATAATAAATCCTATAATTTCCAATAATTGCTTGAAAAATCGTATAATTACATAAAACAGAGTAGTTGAATCCAGAAATTTGATACTATTAATTTAAATTCTAGGATTCATATTCCTATGAATTACATGAAAAATCCTATAATTTCTAATATACACTAATAATCATATTTCCATATACACTAATAATCTAATTTCCATATACACTAATAATCTAATTTCCATATACACTAATATTTCCATACTAATAATCTAATTTCCATATACACTAATAATCTAATTTCCATATACACTAATAATCTAATTTCCATATACACTAATAATCTAATTTCCATATTACCTGCAGCACATTCATTCATATAAAAAATAATTTTTTCATCTAATCATAATTTTTTCCTAACACATTCAATCACAGCACACAGCACACACACAGCAATCACAGCACACAACATGCATATCTTCACGTACGGGGCGAGGCTTCGCCGGGCGCGC
>CM014272.1:23368625-23399550 GCA_004135705.1 Alloteropsis semialata
TGTGATTAACCCTTGCGTATTTTCAAGTTAAAATATTAGTACAAATCTGGTTTCTTTCAAAATGACAAGATCTTTCTGCGAGCGAGTCATGCATTAAAATAATGGCTCATAAAAAATCCAATAATTTCCGGAGCAGGTTTAGGTACTTCTGTATTTTTCTTGTGAAAAAATGCCTAGAAATTCATTTAATGCATGAAAAAATATTAACATTGTCGGAAAAAATGCGAAACTCCTCCAGGGCACCTTATATGCGTTCTAACACTTGTGAAAAATGATAGACCTTGTATATGAGCATAGAAAGTCCTCTCGGTGCAGAAACGTGAGAGAATACGCTAAGTCCTATAGAAGTGTGTCGAGTATGTTTGAGATTGTGAACAATGTGCAGTACCGGGTTCTCAAAATGACAATATCTTTCAGCGTGGGAGTCATGCATTAAAATAATGGCTCATTAAAAAATCCAACAATTTCCGGAGAAGGTTTAGGTGTTTCCGTATTTTTTGCAAAAAAATGCCCAGAAATTCATTTAAAGCACGGAAAAACATTAACGTTGTCGAAAAAAAATCAAAACTCCTCTAGGGCACCTTATACGCGTCCTAACACCTGTGAAAAATGATAGACCTTGTATATGAGCATACAAAGTTTTCTCGGTGCAGAAATGTGAAAGAATACGCTGAGTCCTATGGAAGTGTGTCGAGTATGTTTGAAATTGTGAACAATGTGCAGTACCGGGTTCTCAAAATGACAATATCTTTCTGCGATGGAGTCATGCATTAAAATAATGGCTCATGAAAAAATCCAACAATTTCCGGAGCAGGTTTAGGTATTTCCGTATTTTTTTGCAAAGAAATGCACAGAAGTTCATTTAAAGCATGGAAATATTATTTCAAATTACACAAAACATAATAACCATCACAACTAATCAGGGTCCCTGCACGCTATGCTTCTTCCATGAGATAGAAAGGATAGTTTATATCGATAATCTCGACGCCTAGGAACCTGTCGACATAAACAAGTGCATATATGTATGCACTATCCTGTGCCTCGTAACGTGAATCCAAGACCTCTCCATAAAATTGTGATCTCAGCAGCATTGGCATGACTCAAGGTTATATTAGCTTGGTAACCACCATTAACTCGATAAGCCCCTGGCGTCGTGTGTGCATACCCTAATTTTCCAATGACTTGATAAAGGACTGCACGTAGACCAGAACACACATGCATGAATCCACAGTAGTAGTCATCCTACAATAAGATTAATAAAACATATTGTTACAGATAAAGATAGTTAAATTTTAAAATAATTACACAACTAAAAACAAAACTAACTTACATAAATCAATTCATATGAAATACTAATCCTTTTAGGCATTTGTGTCACCCGTCTCGAGAGTTTTCAATTTGAAGTAGCTGTAGTCCGGGAAAACGTGGCCAGTTTGACTTTCTATTTGGGCTAATGCTTGCCTCACAGCATCACACGAGGCCACATGGTCTTGCTGCCACGCGTCAGAATGAACGTGGATAACAACCATGTCACCGGGATTTGGGTCACGGGTGGGATTTTGTTGAATGCTAACAGAGATCATAACCCTACCAGTATTCTCAGTCACATTTTCTCTTAATACCAAAGGACTTGATTGATCGATGTTTGCATCTTTTAGCCATGTAATTGGATTAATGATCTGCTTATTAATAATTTCTATTCTCAGTGACATAGTGATTACATTGAAATGCAACTTGCAGAGGATTATCTATTACCATATTGTAGTGAAGTTGCTGAGGTGTGGGAATTGGGACATGATCAACTTGTTGTGTTGTCGACCATCCGGGCTCGTGAGCCTCTCGAATCAGGATGGTAGGTGACATATTAGTAACATAGCCACCACGTCTAGCTGCCTGACGCTCTCTCGGCATGATACTAACCAAAATAACTAAAATTAGTACCTTTAAACCGCAATATGTTACATGTTAATTTAACAAAACTAGTAAATACTTATAAAGAAGCACAAGAAAAAAAATCAAATTTGGTTAACCTAGCAAACCTAAGATTACGAAATGAAGTTGAAAAAAAATCAAAGGAGTACATACTTGATTCATGGCGAGCTGAGCAAATGGCGAGCAGAAGAAATGATGCACACGTCAGGAATCTTGGATGCTGCTCGGCATTTATAGGGACTGGGGTTTTTACAGCCGGTTTTTGTAAAAAAAAGGCTGTGAAAACACATTTTCACAGCCTGTTTCCAATTGAACCGGCTGTGAAAACATGTTTTCACATCCGGTTTTTTTACAAAAACTGGCTGTAAAAACCGTCAATGATTGCACCAGCCCGCCAGTTTCCTTTGGTTTTTTTGCTTTCAAAAAAATTTATTGCTTTACAAATTTCTATTGTTTTAACTAATTATTATAAAATATAAATACTAATTGCTGAAATTTAATTATTACATAGAGGAAAGTAAATGTTGAAACATTACATAAATGTAATAATATTACACAGAAGGTTTCTGAATATTAAATAATGATTACAAAGATAATTTCTCCAAAAGTTGCCTTCAACTGACAATTACGGCCTCATCATGATCGAGTCGCACGTATGCTGGTTCGTCACCTTCTTCGAACACATGTAGCTCAACATCAGGACCAAGAGGTGGCATGTCATGGTAGCCATTACCCTCTTCCTCTGTTCTATCTTCTACGATCTTTCTTTTCCCCTGAAGTACAACATGGCGCCCCTTGTTAGCTACGTCGTTTGCATAGAAGACTTGGACTACATCTTTAGCCCACACGAATGGTTCTCCTCTGTATGCGCACTACAAGAAATATCACATTTTATAACATTTCATTTTTGTCATAAAAGACCATTTTTTCGTCATGTTTCATAATTTGTGACATTCGCATGACGAAAAATCATTCGTCATCTATACCCCGTAATAAAAGATATTTAATGACGAAACACTTTTTTTGTCATAAATTTTATGACGTTTTTTTTCTATCATCACTAATTTATGACGACAGTTTTTCATCATTAAAGACTTATCAAACGTCACAAAACCTTATACAGAGATGACATGGCAGTGACTAGGATCTGACATGGCAGCACATTAATGACGATTTGGATCTGACATGGCAGCACTTTCATGACATTTTGGTTCGTCACAATGTTCATGACCCAAGCGAGGCCCATAATGTGCAGCCCATTTCGTATTCAAACCATTACAAAATAGGGCCCATTTTTTTCCCAATTGGTCCATTGTCATCTCAGCCCACCTCAAATACAAACTAGTACATATACATGTCAACACAGCATATTAAACAAGAATTTATATTAATAATATGGTCTGCATCCATTGAAAATTCATACCACACCCATCAACAATTCAGTTCATCACAAATTCTACCTACTGAGATAGTAACCAGCAAGTTCTCATTGTTCTTCCAAAAATACCACATGAACCAAATTGCTAAAACTGTATGAGCCGGTCTGCTCGTATCCTACCTCTGTAGACTATGTGTATTTCTCTACAGTTTCTGTCTATGTCTATACTATAATAAATCTAGTGTTCATCCTAGACGATTCTTCACAAAGCATGGCTCAGTGTCAGGACACAGTTGGGGTGGATGATGTCATGATGGCCCTCCTGCAATGAAAGAGGGTGATTTAATAAAATGAATAGAGATATGGCAGCCATTTAAAATGTATCGTATATTGTTTCAAGTTTGTATAGACCAGTTAAAACCAGACAATTTCAACACAAAAAATGTAAAGTGTATGAGATAAGCACAGCAGGGTCCCTCCTTGGGTGATGTTCGAGTTTCAGCATGGCATTCAGATTGCGCAGACACATTTTTTTTCAAATTTTTGAAACTAGTAAGAAATGGGTCCAATAAGCAAAGGACAGGCATGTCAATGCAAAGTGTTATTGTTCACTGCATAAGAAAACTATGATCAAGAGTGTTATTGTACACCAATATGAATAAGAATACAGGAGTGTTAAGAAAGGAGCAAACAGAATGGTAAACCAAAACAGATCCCCAGTCATGCGTGCTAAACAAAAGATTAAGTTGCAACACATTGGTTATGCAAAACAAGCACTACCAGCAGCCCAGTACGCCAATTAGGCTCTGTTTATTACCTAATTTTGTGTTAACCCAACAAGATAGTCAATTAAAGACATAAAGAAAAGGCATAGAGAATAAACAGAACAGGAATAGACTATTGCCATTTTAGTGATAAAATTGAAATCAGAAAAAGTAAACAAAACACTTCCAAGTTCTGACCTTTGCAATCATGCGATTTGGAGCAACCCCAGCACTACATGTTAGACCAGTTTCCTGGTGAATGGCAGACCTCAGTTCACTAGCAACCTAAGAAAACCAGTGATGTAATCAGCAAAGTAAACTTTGTCATGTAGTACAAGAGTGTCATGTAGTAAAGTAAACCAGTGATGTAATCAGCTAAGCCAATGGCAGATTCATTCAGCAGTGTTAATACATTGACATAGAAATGAAACGATCAAACATTCACCGCGACATAGCAATTTGCATACAAATTTTACTGGACTAGAACATGAGGCGCACTTTGCATGCCCTACTGTGTTAGCAGCAATTGAAATGAGCCTTCTTACTTACTGGACATGCAACAATGATTGAATTGAGCTTTCTTAGTGCCTGCACAAGTCAAGCTTCTACCACGAACAGGTTTGTTTAAATAGGAGTATCAACTTACAAAAAAATCAAGAAAGAATGCAAGAATAAGAATCTGAAATAAATTCTTGTTAAACCATTAACAAACAGATGATGCAAATTAGTTCTGCGTATAGAGTTAAGAGCTAAGGGTGAAGTGATAGGTTCCAGTGTGTGTGAACCAAGTACTTAGTTTGCCTCTTTGCAGCAACTTGCACTTAGTTTGCCTCAATGTCAAATATGAGCCGTATGCAGTTAATTTTGCAGGTTTCCTTCGATGCTCTATGTTGTATGTCTTATTAATAAAATGAGCATCAACACTCTATATGTTGTTTTTTGAATCTTTCTATGCAAACCAAAAATACAAAGAGTTCCAGCAGGAATAGCTGGCTAGCTGAAAGCCTGGTGGATTTTTCATGTGGACTCATACTCAACTAAATTGTTGAACATTGTAAGAAACTAAGAACCTATTACATGGATAAGTGGCCTGGACTCATGGCCCTAGTGATTGAATCAAAGTGGAACTAAACACCCAATACCTGAAGACTCTATCGAAATGCTCTGGTCCGCCCTTACCAGCAGTTCCTGTGCTAATCTGCTGCTTGCTCAGATGCTCGCTATCCTGCACATATGGACTCCCCAAGTCCCTGCTGCCGTTGCTCGCCCGTGGCCCAACAAGGCTGCTCGGTTCTCGTTCAATTGCAGCTGAAGGCTTCCTTCGCAAGAGCCAAGAGGCAAGTGGAAGGAGGGGGGCGGCCGAGATCTGCCGGAGGGCGAGCGGAGGCGCTCGGGGCGTGACCTCCAACGCTGGGCGCGACCTCCTTGAGCGTGCTGTAGATCCGCGCGAATGCAGCCTTGGTGTTGGCGTCGGCGCCGCCGCCGGCAAGGCGATGACGGGGAGGACAGCAACTGCAAGGTGGACGGTGCCCCGAGAGGGAGACAGCATCCAGGGGCATGGCACAAGCGCGGGCGGCGGTGAGGGGATTGGGGGACGAGCGCAGCCGGAGGAGGGGGCGCGGCCGGTGGTGGAGGTGGAGACGGAGGCCGGGGGCGGAAGGTGTGGGATTTGGAGGCCGGGGGTTGGGGCGCGGTGTGCCGGAGGCAAGAGCTAGGGTTTGGAGCCGGCAGCAGTTTATATAGAGCACGGGAACTCAATCATAGCCATCGGATCGACAATGGACGGTAATAAATAATTGTGCTATTTGGGCTAAAATATGTTTTCATGGGCCGAATGAGCTAGATGGGCCAAAATTGACTTGTCTTAGAAGAATTCTTAACTGTTTAATGTTTTTCCATTTTCTTCCATTTTGAAGTATCTTGGTGAAATAACTTACAAAATAATATATCTTGTATATCAAATATATTTTTTAGATATAATAGACTATATCTAAATTTATTTTTATGAGTTTTGATATTTTTAAAAATGTTTTAAATGTTTTCTATAGTTTAAATTAATTTCTAGGTGCTTAGTGAAAGTAATTCCTAATAGAACTATGTCTACCTCTAATAAGATTAAAAATTATAAAAAACTTACATTTAAGAACATATTGTACATTATAGCCCATGGCACAGAAATATATGAAGAATACAATTATTTTGCTAGGGATAATTGAACCTTCTATCACAAAATTATCTTAGAATAATTGTAATAATAACTAAATTTGGTCAGAAAATTCTTCAAAATGACATGGCAACATATTTTAGGTCCATAAGCTTGCCATAAAAAATTCATATAAATTTAATAAAGTGAGACTATATATTGTTCACAAGTGGATTGATCTCTCACATAGTTTCATATAAGTCAAGTGAAACATTGAAAGTTTGTATACATCAAAAAAATTTAATCTCATATGTACTTAAAAGTTGGACAGAACCTTATATTTACCTTAATGTTAGAAATATATGAAGTTATATTAGAAAATGTTATGGAAAAAATGTTTTTTCTATGTTCTACTTGGGTGCAAGGAAACAAGTCGTATAAAAAAGTTCTAAGAAAGAGGAATTAATATACAAATAAAAGATACTAAATGAAAGATCATGATTTTATATAAATTTAGAAAAAAGAATAGTCAATTTTGGAGTTTTTGTGACAGAGAAAGACCAGTTAGAAATTTTAATTATGAATTAAAAAAGAAAAGTTAGCTATTTATATGGGAAGCATGTCGACTCTGCCACATGGCACGCTACAACTCATCTGCACGTGGCACGTCCACGCCCGCCTGGCTTGGTGGCGGCTTGCACCAACGCTGCTATACACAATATGAACAAGTAATAGCCGAACTAAATTAGTAGGCCAGTGGTAATGCTTCCACCTCCGAACCTTCAGGTCGCGAGTTCGATCCCTATTAGTTCCAATTTTGTTTCTTTTAGAAGAGCTCTCTTTTTTTTATAGATGGGCTCCTCCCGTTGGACCTTTGGGGTGGGCTAGGTGGGGCTGCTGGCCGCTTGGGTTGGGCTGCCTGCAGGCCGGCCCAAGTTTGGTTAAAATGGCAGCAAAAAGGGGAGGCTAGCTGAAAATAAAAGAAAAATAACAAGAAAAAAAAGAAAAATGACAAGAAAAAAAGGTACGTGAGACCCACTTGTAGTGACAGTGGGATCCACCCTAGGCTTGGTCTTTTCCTTTTAAAAATTTGTGACATTATCCTATTGAACTTAATGACAAAATAAAATACGTCACTATTTGACATTGGACTCGTATCTAACGATTTCTAGATAGTCTTAACGACGAACATCTAATTTTTGTCACTAAGTTATTGTGGCTTATATAGAACGTCATAAATCCAAATACCATAACGACGAATAGATCCAATGTCATGAGGTATTTGTCATAAAAGGTGATATTTGTTGTAGTGTTATACTAGCAATCTCACCATTAGTTGGGTGGTGTTTGGTCCACATGTTAATTAACCTGCTTAGACGTAAACATGTATAACACATCGACCGAGACGGTCCTCTCAAATTTAATTATTTTTTTAGAATTAATTAGACAGCACTTCATTTATTTTGGGTGTGAACAAACTCGATAAGTAATGAAGGTCATATTTAGGTTCGAATGTGTATCTGTTGTCTGTGCAATTCATTCATAACAATGAACATATAGTATTCATGGTTGTGATGAAAAATTTCTTTCATATGTAAGGGTCATAAGCATGTTTGTTAGTCTATGTCATGATTTGTTTATCTCAAAGCAATAGACCAACTTCAGATCAATTGACGTCAGTTGACATCAGTGGAGGCGTTTAATCATTATATTGCCTAAATTAAATTGAGGTTTCATTTAATTTTATCTTTTTGGGTGTTCTGACAACATTACCATAGGTGCACAATTAACCCAGTAAACTTAGTTTAATAAACGCAGCAGGCTAATTAAGCACCAGTACGAGAACATTGTTATTTTAACCGAGTATTCTTAAACACTGATTGTCAAATGTGGTCAAACGTGCTTGCGATTATCACAACTAATTAGATAGTGAGATATTCTCAACGGTGTAAATCCAAGCCACCACGGATAGCGTGTTATTCTTATTGGTTTCAACACTGGTACAAATAAGGACTCGCAAACACATTGGCTTCATGGCACCAGCCCTATCCCCAGCATGAATGAGGTTTTCACACAGACACAAATGAGGGTATATGCAGCAGTGAAACTAACTATTGGTTATTAGAAATTATTTGATGTCCTGTTTGGATACCTAGCTAATAATGGCCAGCTAGTCTTACCAGCAATCTCCAAGTTAATTTTGAATGTTTACGCTATAAAGAAAGATGAATCCATGAAGTTCTCACAAAAAACAGAAGACATCTAGCTATCAATTCATAGATTCATATCCATTGGATCTATTATATTTTATTTAAATTACTCACCTTTGCATTATGAAAATAGCCTAAAATAACCACTTAAATCTATAACTAAATTAACCACTTCTGTCATTATGAAAAACGACATAATGTAACCTTCTAATATTCATCTAAATTACCCAAGAAGAACTGTGTTGCAGGCTCAAAAGATAATTCAAATGTTGTAGAAGTAGCTGAGCACAAACAGAGTAAATAATCCATTTTTTCCGTGGAAAGAGCAAAGCATGAGTGTTAGCCGAACATAACATTGCCTTGGGCAGTTTGTGTTGAACATCCTACAGCTCTGCCTCCGTGCATCAGGTTCGACTGCTCCGCAGCAGACTCGGCAATGGCAACTTCAACAGATTTGGCGGCGGCATCTAGTCCCACAACATGTATTATAGCTTTGTTCAGTTAGCATTATCCTATCCCAGTAACCAAGGCTGTTTCTTTTCTGTTTTCTGCTGCAAGCCGACGTAACACATATATGCTGAATCCGGTTAATAACTTTGATAAGGAAAATTTTCTTTTTTTTTTAAGAAAATGGAGATCTGATCTGTATGGCAGAAATATGCATGCAATTCTGTCAGAAACAGAACAGTTTCTAAGATAAGTAGTGTACGTATACATGACAGTTGTTTCATTAGTTCATTTGGTGTAAACAGAGGTACCACAGACCATCTTTCAAAGGAACACTAATTTAACTTTGAGAGCAGAATACCAGTTAATGGAGGACAATATAACTCTGAGTCCGACTTCTTTGGTACACCCACGAGCAAGACAGTACAACCCTTTCCAGAGTCTTTATGTTTGGTACCTAATAGAATCCTGGTATCTCTTAATGACGAAACCTGCGGACCGTCCTCGAGCAGGTATTGGGCCACGTCATCTCCAATTATTGACCGTCAGATCGCGCGATGAGCGGTATAGATCGAGAGAAGTTCAGCGATTTTGCAATAAAGTCCTCGGATTCAATCATAATCACACCCGCCGTCCCTCCCTCCTCCAAAACCCGCCTCCCCGGCCAGAGGCGGCATGGCACGCAGCGGCGGCGCGGCACGGGGTGGCCTCCAGCGGTGGCAGCGGCGTACCCGTCCTCCAGCGGCGCGCGGGGACTCGCCTCCCCTGCCGGAAACGGCGCAGGTGGGCTCGCCTCCTGGCCTCCCCGACCAGAGGTGGCATGGGGCCCGTCTCTCCGGCAAGAGGCAACACGTGGGACCGTCCCTGACCAACCCGGTCAGAGGCGACGACCGTCGAGGCACAAGAGAAGATCCTCAATCTCCTCGTCGGCAATATCCTCCTACGGCTCGGCCGTCTCCACGCCGGCCACTGCCGCGACGAGCTCCTCCACCTCGACGTCGAACTCCACTGCGCGTAGATTCCTCCCGTCGCCGCCGCCGCAGGCCTCTGTTCGTGGCCGCTTGCCCCATGGCCTTCGCGGCCGTCGACCTCCACTGCTCGAACGCAAGGACGTCCGCCGTGGCTGCGCGTCGGTCACCAGGCTCGATTCACAAGAGGAGAGGTCGATTCGCCAGCGGGAGAGCTCGATTTGATGGCGGCCGTCATCGCCAGGAGCTGGAGCATTCACGGAGCTCCACCAAACGCGTTTTTTGGGGAGCAGAGTGGCTGGGAGCCCAGCTAAACGCGTCCTTAGACTTTTCTCAACGCTGCTTCTCCTGTTCTCCTCACTGTCTCTCCTCCACTGAGCCGTCTTCAGTTTTGGCAGCCTGCAGCCCGCGCCTGGTCTGGAATTCTAGATGCCTCCAACGCGCAGCGGCGCTTGCCTGCCTTGCCATTGGCCATGGCTCGGACCGCGACACAAGCGCAGCTCCCGGCCTCCCACGGCGTTGGCAACCTCAACCCACCGTGCGGCACCACTTGCGTACCTCACCCACAGCGCGACTCCCATGGCGACCGCCCTCCCCGGCGGCGACACGGTGGCTAGCCGCAGCTCACCTGGTGCTCGATGAAATGTTTGAGAGAAGTTTGCGTTCTGTTTCACTGCTTGCTATGTCATTCACTGATTCTGGCCCATTATTTTTAAAAACATATGCTACTTCTTACTTTCTTCACTGAATTTTAGTGTTTAGCTCCAGATATGTAACACATGGTTGTTATTGTTTGCAAGATCATTCTCAAAGTTACGTTTTAATTTTACTTCGCTATGCATGACAAATGTAGACATTGCTTCTGTTAGAGGAATATTAGTTCATATTCTCTTTGATTTATTTATACAAACCTGATACAATGATTCGGACATAGATGCTCAAAACTTGTATGTCTCATTGCAAATGCCCCTGGAAGTAATCACCATATGACTTTTGGATACTTAAATGTTCTAAATTTTCGGTTGCATATAAATTCACAAATGCATACGTTGAAGATGTGATGAGGCGCCAGCGAAAACTCTGTGCAGGCGCGGCAACGCCGCGCCAATGATTTCTAGTAGAGATCAAACCTGTTTCTTTCATTGACAAATAAGTTCCAGTGTGATCTCCATTGTGCTTGGGCAGTGCTTATATATATGGTAGCATTCTAGTTCTTCAAATGTCTCCACATTTCTCAATCCTTTGTTATTCTATACAGTAACACATATGAATTGAGGATACAACAATCTGGAAGGCTTTGAAGAATTAGGATTATGAGACATCAGGAGAGGATGAATCTCTAATGGACCCACAAGCCTCACTAGACCTGCCTTCCGTGCCCTGCTTTCAAACCATTGTCCCTGCTGAAGGAGATATTGTGTCTGTGTTTTCATTCACAGAGTTGTATTAGGCCATGGGTCATGAATTGTGTCAAGGTGTTTGGGTGGGCCCATGTGGGAACCATAAGGAGCATAGGAGCGTTTTGGGTTTTTGTACCAGAGAAATGAATCAATAACATCTCTATTGTAACCCCTCATCACTGCTGGTTTTGGGGGGCGATGGTGAACTAATGGTGAAAATGTATTTCTCGGTTTGTATTTTAAACCAGCGGTGAAATAATTTCAAAAAGTAGAGTAAAAATACAAAATGAAAGAAAAAGGATGGGAGGCCACCCAATGTCTACACAATTTTTTGCACTTGTTGTCTAGTGTAGGATTCAAACCCGTGACCTCTGGGCTCCCGGAAAATTAATTTATAAGTACTAAAAATCATTTAAGCCATAAAAAGAGAAAACCATTAAAAAAATTGGAAGTCCTCTATGGCAACTTATATACAGTATGGAAGGACACTAAGTGTCTTGTATACAGGAATGGATTGGAAGGACAAAGTGTCTTGATTTGACTACTGTGGCTAGGCCAGCTAGATCAATACAGCTGGAATGCATGATCATTTGGTCCTTTTTTTCTCCAGTGCAAATTAAAGAACTCCCATAGCACAAAGTTCCTTTTTATGTTCAGCTGCCATTGCTGAATTAAAGTACTCATGAGTTTGATTCCGTCTTGATTTCTGATCATACTTTTTTTCAGTGTTATCCTAAACGCTAAATGGTAAACAGTCGGTCACCCTTTGTATAGCGTTTAGCCTGTTTAAACGGTGTTTAAACGGAGTTAAACGGCCTAAACGGTTTTGCATAGTAACACTAAAATATATATATTTATGTATGTAAAAGTCAAATATGCTAGAAAGTCTACATATTTTCACATGTAAAAATTAAGTATTCTACCAAATAATCTTTTTGAAAGAAATATAAATCCCATGACACTTCATCTACTTACGATGCTAATTTGTTCGATGTTGATTGTGGTAGTTGTAATCCTCTAATTGACTAAATTATGAATTAAATGGTCACTTAGCTCATTTAATCACATTTAACTCAATTCTGTTTAGACGGTTTTTAACGGTTTAAACGGCTTTAAATGGTCCAATTGTTTAATTCACCGTTTAGGGCCTAAACGACACGGTTGACCTCTGTTTACCATTTAAACGCTGTTTAAATGGACTAAACGGCCGTTTAGGCGAACAAAGCTTTTTTTATTTGAACCCAAATTTTCACCAACATCGATTTTCATGTACCATTGGCTGTAGCATCGTTATGTGGCCATTTACGTAATTCAGATGGTGCGGGAGCAATTGATTGGTATCAGAATTATGAAGATGCTCCCTTGTGCTATGGTTTTCATCCATAGACAAGGTAAGAAACTTAATTTCTAACTGTTAATGACAATACAAAAGAAAGGGCATTTGCACTTACGAACTAAAACAGAATAAAAGAAAAGATGTATGTGTCCATTGAAGAAATCAAGAGTACATTGTAATGTTGCCATTCTCAACCACTAATTAAATACTTTGAAACCATTGTAATTGTTGCAGTATGTTACTGTGGGCATGAACGATCATTTTAGACGGGCTTATATTTTGACAGAGATTTTGTATAAAGCCTGCAATGGTATATGTTCCGGTACACTTAGTATGGGTGATATTTTCTTACTATGGGCAATAGGCTTGATTCAATTAGTTTATCACTACATGCGACAACCTTTCTTGCCATTTCACCTACCTACTTGAGCTATTTCAAGATGAACTATAAGGTTCCATGAAAAAAGAAGAAGCAAAGTAGTGGAGCTGGTCTTGGGTACTCACTACTCAATGCTACAGTACTGACAAACAAATGTCAGCACCAAACTTTGTTGTTCTATGCTGTGATTTATATTTTATATATGAGTAAAATATATGGTATGCATATCCTCATCAAAACATTTCTCTTCTCTGTCCTCTATATAAACATGATACATCGGAAGCGAGAAAACATGGGGTTTTCTGAATACCATTATACTATCTTTTTTCCCTTCAGCCTGCAATTTCCTGCAACCAGGCAAAAGATCAAAAAGCTCAAGTATGTCTACTCCTTAGGAATGGAAGGCACAGGAAAATGGCTGGCACATGGTGTCTGAAATTTTCATGTTTGTTGTGAGCGGGGGAAGACATATCCCAGAAGAAGTTGTTCATCTGCTATGCAGAAAAGGGACAAGCGAGCATCCATTTTTGCCGCGCACCGGAACAACATGATTCAGTTTGCTGCCCAGAGAAGCTCAGCAAAATGAAACACGCAGTTTGCCACATAGTTTGCGCATTGTGCACACATGTGACGGTAAAGTGCAATCTGTCCCAAAATCAACCTGCCCACACGAGCCGTTATATGTGCACACATCTGATGGTAAAGTACATTTGATGTACACATTGCCATACTCATTGCATAGACCGGGTAAGAAAATTAATTTGAAAATAATGATTTTTACCGCCGATTTATCAACCAAGGGTGAAAATGTATTTCACTACCTGTTTGTATTTTGAACGCGGTGAAAATAATTTTCAAAAATAAAGTAAATATACAAAATGATAGAAAAAGGATGGGAGGCCACCCAGTGTCTACACATATTTTTTGCAGTTGTTGTCTAGTGTAGGACTCGAAGCCGTGACCTCTGGGTTCACGGAAAATTAATTTATAAGTACTAAAAATCATTTAATCCATAAAAATAGAAAACCATTAAAAAATTGAAACTCCTCTATGGCAACTTATATACAATATGTAACACATAAAAAATATGGAGTAAAAAAGAGTTAAAATAATGTTTTAGGTGTGTAAATTTTATAGTTTGCCTTGAGATGATGAAACAGTGTGAGAGATGGCGAAACAGTCTAATTTTTCTAAAATGAGTTGAATCTATTCAAGAAGTTTATACACCTATGAAATGACTCCATGCCAATTTAATTAACTTTCGGATGCAGCCTTTCTATATTAACCCTTTTCTTAAAATGTATTCAAGTTTTTTGAATTTCTAGTGGCCAAACCATAAGTCCAGTCGGACTGAATTTTCTTATGGTCACCTCGTACATGCTAGTAGTTCAATAAACAATATCATGAAAATAAAAGAAAAATACAAAATCATTGTGCAAATCGGCGGTGAAATAAGATTATTAACAGCGGGGTGTGTTATAGAGCGGCTGTGAAAACTATTTTCAACACGGTTCCAGCAACAAACCGGTGGTGAGAATCATATTCACTGCCTGACACTTTTTCACGGTCGGTTCCCCATGAACCGGTGGTGATGGGCTGCCATGGAAAACAAATTCTGTAGAAGTGATTATCCATCTTGAAGGAGATGTTGCAGCTGTGTTTTCATTCACAGAGTTGTATTTGTCCATGCGTCATGAATTGTGGCATGGTGTTTTGGTCAATCCATGTCGGAACCATGTATGAGGAGCAGAGGAGCTTGTTGGATTCGTAACAGAGAAACGAATCGACCTCTATGTTGTTCCGGTCCATTCTTCTACAAATTCTGTGAATTTCCCGTAATATGTCTATTGTAGATCCTTGCTTGTTCTTCTCAGAGGTCAGTATACCACTGGGGGTACTAATATATAGTCTACCTTGGTCTAGTGCAATATAAATTGTTCATGGCAAAACACTATGTGTCGCATTAACCACTAGCTTGGCCAGCTAGATCAATACAGCTGGAATCATTTGGACCTTTTTGCTCCCAGAACAAATTAAAGTACTCTGATAGCACAAATTTCCTTTTTATGTTCAGCTGCCATTGCTAAACTGAAGTACTCATGAGTTTGATTACATCTTGATTTCTGATCGTACATTTTTCATTTGAACCCCCATTTTCACCAAATATCGATTTTGATGTACCAACGAACTGAAACAGAATAAAAGAAAAGATGTTGGTGTCCATTGAAGAAATCAAGAGTACACTGTAATGTTGCCATTCTCAACCCCTAATTAAAAACTTTGAAACCGTTGGAATTGTTCCAGTATGATACTGTGGGCATGAGCGATCATTTTACATGGGCTTATGTATTTCTTTTGTTTGTTTGTATGGTACATGGGCTAGATGGACAATATTTTGAAGGAGATTTTGTATAAATCTTGCAATGGTATATGTTCGGGTACACTTAGTATGGGTGATGCTAGCTTACTATGGGCAATAGCCTTGATTTCACCAAACTGCTTGAGCTCTTCCAAGATGAATTATAAGGTTCCATGAAATAAAAAAGAAGCAAAGTACTGAAGCTAGTCTGGGGTACTCACTACTCAATGCTACAGTACCGACAAATAAATGTCATCGGCACCAAACTTCGTTGTTCGAAACTGATTTATAAACGTGCAAAACGTATGGTATGCATATCCTCATCAAAACATTTCTCTGCTCTCTCCTCTATATATACATAATACATAGGAAGCGATAAAACATGGGTCTTTCTGAGTACCACTGTACTATATCTTTTTTCCCTTCAGCCTGCAATGCAATTTGCTGCATCTAAAGATCAAAAAACTCAAGTATAACTACTACCATAGGAATGGAAGGCACAGGAAATTTGCTGGCGCGTGGTGTCTGAAAATTTCGTGGTGTCCGAGGCATCCATTGTTTTACTTTACGTATGGTGCACACAGGGTGACGTTAAAGTCAATGCGCACACCCGCGCGATGCGCAGTGGTAGGGATGCAGGCCAGGAGCTCGACTCCGTGTTGTCACCAAAAAAAAAAAATGCCACTTGCTTTTTTTTAGCAGAAAAAAAATGCCACTTGCTGTGCAATTTTCAGAGAAATGCGTGTTCCACTGTCGGTTTCATCTAACCAATGTTACCACTGCTTGTGATGTAATTAGTTAAATTATATTGAGTCTTCATACAAACTTTGACCAATAATTAGTTAAATTATATAAACATTTAGTTATAAAAATTATAACGTATTTGTATACAAAGAAGTTTTGAGCTGATATTGAGTCTTTCATAATTGACATTGTATTATAGGAGCAATTAAGAGTCAAAATTTACTTTGAATGACTTTTTTCATTTCAAATACGACTATCATTTCTGGATGAAATGAGTATTTACCAAGCTATAAAAAGTACAATGTTTTCTTAGTTTCATTGTATACATGCTATACATTTGATACCATCTATTTTCCTTTTCACCACAAATAATATGTGACAACCATACGAGAGATGAACCAACCTTGGACAGGAAAATTGAGAGATAAGGCAAAAAGGAATATTACTCCCATAGATATGGAAGACACTAGGAAATTGGCTGCCGCATGGAGTCTGAATCTGTAACACATCTACCACGCGCATTTGTCTTGTGAATTTCAATGTGTGTGTTCAGCAGAGGATGTGTTGGCGACGGTTAGCGCGCAATTCGTGAACCGCAAGCGCACGGATCTTCGTAAATCTTCCCTTAAAGTATTCCTCCAAGATTTATCATTTTGTGGATTAGTAGCGAACTTACTAGAGTTTTCTATCCAGCTAGATGGATCTAATCCTAAGCATGAAGCATAGATTGCATATAAAAGGTAAACCTAAGATATGAGTGATGTTTAGGTTGATCTCACCCACACATGGGCACAAGGTATCACGACCAAGGGTAACAAGAGCATATCTTCTCTAGGAGCAGTTCTAGTCACAGGGTGATCAAAACATACACTGCATCACAACTAAAGGTACTAGAATTATCTCAGAAAGGTGGCTCGCAAGCGGCCTACTTTTCCATGTTCATTGCCGCGAGGTGCGCGTTAACGCATTCAGCTTCCCAAAGTTTACCCCATACGACTGGCAAGCGCTCAGTGAGCTTTCTCATGTAGTGGTTGCAGTGACTGCCATTGTACTCGCCATTGATCCAACTATACTCCCATGGTACTCATCATCTATCAAACTCCACATCACGTCATCGCTAGGACCTTTCCCTCTAGCATGCTAGCACCACGCCGAGGTAATGGACAGACCAGCTAGAACGCACTACTTCAATGTATCCGCAAGACATAGAATAATTACCACGATTAGATCTAATCCTGCTATGAACATATAACGATCATACATATGAATATGAAGAATGGAATGAAGTAGACCAAAGTTGAGACAACTAAGAATAAGATTATGTTGATATCACGATTGTGTGTGTACATACCCCAACGGATGTTGGGGTTTGACTCCTGAACTCGGCCATGGCACAAGCACGCTAGGAGGACATGGTGGCTAGGGTTGGGCTATGCCATATTCTAGGCACCTTCGAAGACTTGCACGGCCCTCGTCTCCCTTTGGTATATGCCTCTTGATTTTGTCGACTTCTCGTGGATTAATCCGTGTGCCTTTAGGAATGGGAAGTATATATAGCCTGAGGAAACCCTAGGTGAAAGGGGAAGCTGAGGCAGCGCCAGCCTGGCCCTTTTCTGGCCTGCCTCGGTCTCATCTTTCGCGTGTAAGCTTCTTGATCCTCCTGGACTCGTCATTCCAATGCATGTGGGCCCAGGATATGAGTTTCTTCAAGATATAATGGAACCTGAAAACTTTCCAAATCTTCAATTTGTTCACCTTGATCCCGACGTCGTCCAACATTATCTTCATGTCTCAGCACTTACTAATTCTTGGAGGCTAGTTCACCATAGATGAGCATGAACGAAATTCGTGTCATAATAGGTTCATGGCCTTCGTAATTGTCCATGTTGCGCATGATTTTAGTTCTCATCCATAAGTGCTCCAAAGTTGCTCAAAAACCTGTGTAAATGTAAATCCTCCAAAAATACATGCATATGCGAAAATATGGTTATTTCACGTGCCAAGTAGTGGGTTAGTAACTTAGTATAAAATTAGTCCAAAATTTCCACCTAATTAAAAGGTGACAATAACGAGCGCCAATAGGATGCTAGGTCCAATCGTCCAAGAAGAAATATGTGGGAGGCAAAGAAGATAATTCAGATATCGTGAAGCAGCTGAGCCAGAAAAAATAGTTGGTGCAGTCCGGCTTAGAACAGTGCCTACAGCAGCCCCGCCCAAGACTTGTGACGCCTTTGCAGTTAGTTAGATCAAGACCAATCATAGGGAATCAAGGCCTGATGCAGTTAGGAGGTCAATCCATGATTTCCTTATATTGCCCACAGTCCATCTGCTGCTGGCTCGAGGCCACGAAGAAAAAAGTAATCACAAGAAATCACCGAAGAAAAAAGTACAGATAGAAATAAACCCCTTCATCCATTCAACACAGATAGAAATCACCGAAGAAAAAAGTAATCACAAGAACCTTACTCGTCACACCATGCTAGTGTAGTAAATACACAACTTTAGTGCAATGTAGAAAAAGAAGTACAGACGGTCTGAAAATTAGGTGTGCTTACCTTTTCAGGATAGCCCTCACCGATATTTACGGCGACCAATTGACGACAGATTGCAAAATTAGTCTCATATTTTTGCACAGAATTTATGTCCAATTTTCATAGAGCAGAACTTTTTGTGAAATTTTCGTAGAGCAGAGTACCAATCCATTTTTATGGCCCATTGTAGTGCCAATGAAGACGGATGAGGTTGCACTGAAAGTAATCACATGAACCACCTCCAGTTCCCACAGTAAATAAAAGTACCTACTGAAGCTGGTATGGAGATCAAACATGCCACTTGCATTCATGAACGAGTTCTAGTACAACTGTCACTGTGCTAGTGCAACGCTTTATCCGCTGCTAGCATTCTAGGTTCCTCACAACGTTTCTAAATCCTCTAATATTCTACACACGAGTAATCCATATGAATGGAGGACAGCACAGTCCAGAAGCCTTTGAACAATTAGGAATAAGAAACATCCGGACATACATGAATGCATAATTCGTTGTGCTTTCCATGTTCTCCATACAAAACATTACTTTCTGGTCTATGCTAAACCTGTCAATTTGTGTTTTTAATTGAGAGAGTTGTGTTTGCCCATGGCCCATGTGTAGTGGCGTTGCATTTAACGGGCTCGTGTCAGGACCCCATATGAGGCCTCAGATCACAGATCAGTAGTTGTAATGCCATTTATTTACATATTTACATAACATGATATGCTTTACACATTTTATAGCGTTACCATCATTGCACTATATCGGCCTCTGGCTTCTAGTAACAATACCCGCGCCAAGCAGAAAACAATGCGGTGTGCCTGGATCACTGAAAAAGAAGCTTTGCCTTGTCGAAGCTCCTTTAATTTATAGTCGGCTATTAACTAATCATTTTGCAATCACAATATACTCTGTATCTATAAAAAAATTTGTGTACCTAAGCATTAACCTAGATGAGTACTTTTCTAAATGGGTTCGTACAGTGCTGTCTCAAAAAATTAACCAACAGATTGCCTTCTTGGTATTTGTTTTCTGTCATGTGTGTTGATAACACTTTCCTCTACCTGACCTTGTCCGAGAAGCTAGCAGGCAGCTAGCTCTGTTTCTTTTATCCACACTTTAGCCCTTCTACTTTAAAAAAAAATAACATACATTTATATTTTCAATTCTCAGAGATGAAGATGTGTAGTCGAAGACATAATGAAAGAAATATACTGATCTTATACTCAATTTCCAAGATGACGAAGTTCTGTATGCTGATCTTATAGACAATATGACCACGCAAACTAAACATTCTGAAAATGTCTTTGCATATATGCTGCATCTTCACCCCCCAGATAGTGATAACCAATGTACTAGGCAATGTTGTGACTATCACTACATATTATCACCTACTTTCTCCGCTTCAGTGTTCCGGTAAACAATTCAGAAATTGATAAGCTGCTGGGCAGAAAAGAGCGGAGCATCCATTTTTGCCGTGCACCAGAACAACAGTACACGATCTTGAAGTTTTGCTGCCCAGCAACAACTCACTTGTTAGGGATTCGATCTAGATCGGAGGTAGAGCAGAAGAAGAACACGGCAGGAGAAGCAGAGGAATAGCAGAGGAAGGATTAGAATTGGTATTGTGCCAGATTTACAATAGTTGTTGCTGAGCTCATGCTCTCTCCTCCCTTCATACCCACACACACACGCCTACACCGTCACACCCATTGTGGGCTCCATAGCGCGGATTGGGCTTGGGCTTTCTCTTTCCTTCCTCTGCTGTTACGTTGGGCGTCTTGTAGCTGCTGCTGGCATCCGAGACATGGGCCGTAACACTCCCTCCCCCTTTAGCTCCTGCTTGCCCCCAAGCAAGCGCCCTGGGAAAGATTTGCTGCAAATGCTCCTCATCTTCCCAAGTTGCCAGGGCCAAGGGCAGACCAGACCAATGAATCAACACTTGCTTGACAGTAGAGTTGCCACGAGGAAGCATACGCCGCTGCAAAACTTGTAATGGAATCTGTGGAGAGGGATTGGCAGGTGGTAAATCAGCAATTACCTGAATTTCTGATGATGGTGCCTTCTTTAGCTGGGAAACATGGAAAACCGGATGGATGGCGCTGCTGTCAGGAAGCTTGAGTTTATAAGCAACTGCACCCATCTTTTGCAGGATTTCAAAGGGTCCAAAATACTTGAAATGAGCTTGTTGCTAGAGCGGTTAGCCACCGAAGATTGCACATAAGGTTGGAGTTTCAGGTAAACAGATTCCCCAACAGAAAAACTGCGCTCAGTTCTGCCCTTGTCTGCCTGGGACTTCATTCGTTGCTGTGCTCTCAAGAGATGCTGTTTCAACAGGTCATTCATCAGGTTCCTTTGAGTAAGCCATGATGACAGCTCAGGCACCGGAGCAGCAGACTCAGGAACAAGACCAAAATGATTGGGCTGATGGTCGTAGAGAGCTTGAAACGGTGTGGTTTGTAAAGCTGTATGGTAGCAAGTGTTATACCAATATTCCGAAAGTGGCAGCCACTGACATCACTGAGAAGGACATGCATGGACGAAGCAGCGAAGGTATGTCTCCAAGCATTGGTTCACATGTTCGGTTTGTCCATCTGTTTGAGGATGGTAAGAGGAACTCATCCGTAACTTGGTACCAGACAGCTTGAACAATTCTTGCCACAGATTACTAGTAAATATACGGTCTCTGTCTGTAACTATGGATAGGGGCATGCCATGCAACTTGTATATGTTATCCATGAACACATGTGCTACAGTTAGAGCAGTAAAGGGGTGTGAGAGTGGTAAAAAGTGAGCATACCGAGAAAATTTATCCACAACCACTAGGATACAGTTGTAACTCTTTGATTTGGGCAATCCTTCAACGAAATCCATAGATATCATTTGCCAAGCATGATCAGGTAATGGAAGTGGCTGCAAGAGACCAGGATACTTTGCACGGTTAGGTTTGGCCTGATTACATATCTGACATCCTTGAACCCATTGCTTGATCATCAGCTTCATATTTGGCCAATAGAACAGCTGCTTGACTCTGGCATAAGTAGCTGGGAAACCAGAATGCCCTCCAATGGCACTGGAGTGCAAAGCATGGAATACTTGCTCCTGTAATGCAGAGAAAGAGCCCAACCAGATTCTATCCTTGTACTTGATCACCCCCCTGATGTAAAGAGTATGGCCCCATGTGGTTTGAATTGACAGCTAACTGTTGCAGTAGCTTTTGTGCCTGATCATCTTGAAGATAAGCATCAGTTACAGAAGTAAGCCATTGAGGCACAGCTGCAGTGATAGCCATGATGTGAGAAGGAGGAGCTGGGTGCCTGGACAGTGCATCAGCAGCAGTATTATCTTGACCTCTTTTGTACAGAACCTTGTATTGAAATCCCAACAGTTTGGTGAAAACCTTGTGTTGCCAAGCTGTATGGAGTCTCTCAGTATTGAGTTGTGCCAAACTCTTTTGATCAGTATAGATAATGAATTCAGAGTGTCGAAGGTAAAATCTCCATTGATCTACAGCTAGGATAATTGCCATATATTCCTTCTCGTAAGTGGACAAACCTTTGGTTCTAGGACCTAAGGCCTTGCTAACATAAGCCACTGGGTGCCCCTTTTGTGACAGAATTGCTCCAATGCCATCATTACAAGCATCAGTCTCGACACAGAACTGCTGTGTGAAATCAGGAAGAGACAAAACTGGTGCAGTAACCAGAGCATGTTTGAGTAGCTGAAATGCAGTTTCAGCTTCCCTTGTCCACACAAACACCACATTCTTACAGAGAAGGTTGGTCAGTGGTTTACTAATGAGCCCATAGTTCCTGACAAACTTCCTGTAGTAGCCGGATAACCCCAGAAAACTGCGGAGATCCTTGACAGAGGTAGGTGAAGGCCAAGCTTGAATAGCAGCAATTTTGGATGGATCAGTAGAAACCCCATCTGCACTGATAACATGCCCCAAATATGCTATACTTCTCTGAGCAAAAGTACATTTGCTAGGCTTGACCTTCCAATCATCCTTGAGTAACAGCTTCAAGACTGCTTCAATGTGTAACAGGTGATCCTCCAGTGAAGAGCTGTATATGAGAATGTCATCCAGGAAGACAAGTACAAACTTTCACAGAAGAGGTGCTAGGGTGGCATTCATAGCATACTGGAAGGTACCAGGGCCCCCAGTCACTCCAAAGGGCATTACCAGAAATTCATATTGTCCTTGGTGAGTAGAGAATGCTATTTTGTACTCTTCTCCAGATTTTAACAAAATCTGATGGAACCCTGATCTGAGGTCAAGCTTAGTAAACCAGCTGGCCATGGACAACTCATCAAGGAATTCATCAATAATTGGTATGGGGTATTGGCCTTTGATGGTCAAGGCATTAAGGAACCGGTAATCAATGCAGAAACACCAGGTTCCATCCTTCTTCTTGGCCATAACCACTGAAGATGAAAAAGGGCTGGAACTAGGCCTAATAATGCCTTCCTGCAGCATCTTCTGAACTTGTGCTTCAATTTCGGTTTTGAGAGCTGGTGAATATCTATAGGGTCTAATGACAAATGGGTGGGCACCTTCTATCAGTGGAATTGCGTGGTCACAAGCTCTTGATGGAGGTAAACCTTGTGTCTCAGCAAAAACAGCTTGATACTGCTGGATTAAGGCATCAATCTCAGGCAAGATCGACGAAGTAGCATTGGTGTCCTGTAGTAAGGTCACTTCAATCACAGCCACCTCATACTGGACAGGCAGTTCTCCTTGTAATCTGACCAAGGAATTATGATAGGGAATAATCATCCATTTTTGCTGCCAGTGTACTTGCATTGGTGAAAACTGTTGAAGCCAATCCATTCCAACAATTAGATCATAATGTTGAAGAGGGAGAATTTTGATATTGGAGCTAAAAGTACACTGCTGAATAGACCAAGACACATCAAGAAACTCCCAGGTGCACTGCAACTGCTCTCCATTAGCAACTTGCACACTGACAGGCTGAGGAATAAGAGACTGGCCAGTCAGTTTTGAAGCAATGTGCTAACTGAGAAAAGTGTGGGAACTTCCAGAATCAATGAGTATCAAAATTGGGTGATCCTGAATGATCCCCTGAAACCTTAATGTTCTGGGTGTGGTATGAGAGGAAATAGCTTCCTGAGAAAGAACAACATTCAGCTCCACTTCTGGGGTGGGTGAGGATGTGGCATCAGCTTCCAATTGCAATAATTCCACAACTCTTGCACAACATGTAACTGCACAGAAGGGGAACAGACATGGCCATGGCTCCATTTCTCAGCACACTTGTAGCATTGACCCAGGGCTCTTCTGTAAGCTCTTAGTGCAGATAATTTGTCTTGGTCAGCAATTGATTTGCCTGGAGTAGTAGTTCTAGGATCAGACTGTGTGCTTTGAGGCTTGCTCTTATCATAAACTGGAGGTGGAGGCAAGGGGTGTGGACCCTTGACAACAGAGGAATATGGTGAGAAGGAAGATTTCTTCACATCTTTTGGCTTGTAACCCTCACTGACTTCTTCCTGCAAAGAGGCCAGAACACAAGCAGTATCCAAGTTTGGTGGTCGTTGTAAATGTACAATAGAACGAAGATCAGGACGTAGGCCTTCTATAAATTTCATGGTATAGTGTTTGGAATCTACTGGTGTTTCATAAGCAGCCAACTGATCAATCAATTCAGTGAACTGACTGACATACTCAGTGACAGTACTAGTCTGCTTAATATGAAGGAGTTGCCGTATTAGCAAATCATGCTCATCCTTCCCAAACCTATCCAACAACAAGGTACAAAACTCTTTCCAGGAACTCCTACAGAGACGTGTCTCCACAGATTGGAGCCAGCGTGCTGCAGGACCCTTGCAACTCATAGACGCTACTTTGATCCACATATCAGAAGGGACTAGGTACATCTTAAAATAGCTCTCACAACGCGAGATCCACAGCTTAGGATTATCACCGATGAACTCAGGGAAATTAAGCTTAGGTAAACGACCAAGGGAATTGCGATCAGCAGAGTGTGAATGCGAATCAAATCCATCAGGGCTCGCAGTGCGGAATTTTGAAGAGGTAGATGGCAAAGTGGGAGGTAACATACCCGTGATCGGGATATGAGCATGGGTGAAAACCTTCCCAAACTCATGATCCCGGTGTTTGTTGGAAATGCAGTGCCCATTAGGGCCGTCGGCGTTGGATCTGGCAGGTGGGCGCGCGGACGCCAACTTGGGGTGCTCGAGGAGGTCGGAATCGAGGTCGGAGCGGTCCAGCAGGGCACGATCCAGCTGCTTGTTGAGTTTGGAGACCTCCAGCTTCAGATCCGTCACCGCCGAGTCGATGTGAGGCTTCCAGGAATCGAAGGCTGTGGTAGCCGACGCGACGGAGTCCTCCAGAGCCTGAACGCGGTCGTCCTTCAGCGATTGCTTGGTGTCGATCTCGCTGAAGCGCGCCTCCCACTTGGTGTCGAACTCGGACAAACGTTTGCCGATTTCGTCGAGGATGAGCTTCGTGTTGGGATGCATTGCTCCCTGGCGACGCTGGAGACGGGTGAAGTGGTGATGGGGAAACTCTAGAATCGGTGAATCTGATACCAGATTGTTAGGGATTCGATCTAGATCGGAGGTAGAGCAGAAGAAGAACACGGCAGGAGAAGCAGAGGAATAGCAGAGGAAGGATTAGAATTGGTATTGTGCCAGATTTACAATAGTTGTTGCTGAGCTCATGCTCTCTCCTCCCTTAATACCCACACACACACGCCTACACCTCACACCCATTGTGGGCCTCCATAGGGCGGATTGGGCTTGGGCTTTCTCTTTCCTTCCTCTGCTGTTACGTTGGGCGTCTTGTAGCTGCTGCTGGCATCCGAGACATGGGCCGTAACATCACTGAACTTGGAGCAAATTGGAACACAAATTTTGGCATATAGTTTGTGTATGGTGCACACTGGTGACGGGCATGTGTCCTCTATCTGTCCGGGAATCAACGTGGCCACCCGAGCCGTTTGGAGGATATGATGGAGAAGACAGACGACATGCAGAAACAAACCGAGACATGCAGACTAATCTTGACAGCTAATTAGAGTAACTTTGAGCCTTCGATGAAGCTAGGCCAGGCAAACAGTGAGCTCTATAATTGTATGTATAGTTGTGTACCACTATATATTGTGGCATTGTAAACAGTGAGCTACGCCAGGCAAACAGTGAACTTAAGCATGCTAACAAGGTGGCGGGCCAGTACTTCCATTCAGTCCTTTCTGTTTTAGCATCCGGAACCCGTTACATAAATTAGTTTGAATGAAAGGTTGAGAACAACATGACAGGATCAATTTGTCTCCAGAAATGATTTTCGTAAAGAGATAATTTTATTAGTATATTTTTTGGAGTAAATTGCGAAATTTGACACCAAATAACAGCAAGTCTAGCTCCAATATCCGCAGCATATAATAATTCGTCAGAACGGCCTATAGGAGAAGCCAAAAAAGTCATAACTTTGAGTTATCTTCTTCTTCAGGACCATATCAAAGGCAACATTGAATCATCGAAGACGTATGCTAATAAGGCCAGTCTCAATGAGAAGTTTCACGAGAGTTTCATGGCATTAAATTTTAATGCCACATCAGCAAAATTGCTGACTTGGCAAGTTAATTAATAGGGTGGGTTTATCAGATGAGAGAGGAGTTTCATCCCATGAAACTCATCGGACACAGTTACCTAGTTCTCAGTCTAGGTGCAATGAAAATCCCCATTATTGAGACTGGCCTAAGGCAACCTAATACATTAAGAACCATTAATCTTCGTTGCATAATCTTTACTGGAATATCTTTATTCTTATGGTGTTCCTTGAAATGAGATCTTCAATGATGGACTGATAACCAAAATTTCTATATGGATCTTGAAACACCAAATATCGACTGAATATCTAGAGAGTTTAATAAACATGTAGACAAAAGATGAAAGCAACACCTCATTGCTTCATGATTGTGATTTTTGGTGTTTCAATGATGTGTTGTTAACACAATTATTGATAAAAATATTATTATTATTAGGAGCAAGGCTTTTGCCCTCACGAACTAAATTAAACAAAAAAAAGGAAAAGATGCATGCGTCCGCTGAAGAATCAAGAGTGCACTCATTGTATTGTTACCATTCACAATCATTAATTAAATACATTGAAACGTGTGTATCGGTTACAGTATGCTATTTACTGAGGGCATGAACATTCACTTTACTCTTAGTTGTTTTCATTAAATGTATATTTCCTTGTTTTGTGAGTATGCTACGTGGGGTAAATATCTTGAAGGGATTCAATATGATCGATGCTTACAATTAGGTCACTACTACATCTGAGGTACTTCAGTAAAGACAAATTCTAGGGTGCTATTTCTTCTCATAATAAGGCTCCATGATTTTTCCTAAAAAAATGAAGTAGCGAATCTTATTGGGATACTGAATGTTATTAGTACCTACCAATAAAAAGTAAGCACCGAACATCGTTGTTGCAACCTTTAATTTCTGTACGAGCGGGAAAGTATGCATGAGCTGCCAAGTGATAAAAAGCATGAGTCTTTCTAGAGTACCATTACACACACAAACACACCCTCTACACTGGATGTTTTTTTTTCATGCCCCAGCAATTTCTACAACCATCCTGGCGAAAGATCAAAGAAATAGAGCAACATGGCATAAAACACCAGTGTGTCCACTGCCAGAGGAATGGAAGGCACTAGGATATTCGCTGGCGCATGATGTCTAGAATTTCGACATGTGTGGTGAGCGGAGGATGGTAGATCCAAGAGTGGTAGGCCTAAGAGCGGGACATCCATTTTCGCGGTCCATCAGAACAAGACGATCCTCAGCTTCCTTCCAAGCAACAACATACTGAACTTGGAGCAAAGTGGAACACACGGTTTAGCGCGTCATTCATGGATGGTGTACGAGATTATGGGACTGAGCATAAATGAGTGGAGGGAAGCATGGAGAGAGGACGTCCAACTTGCAGGCACAAACTAGATAGTGACACCATGCAGAATAATCTTGATATAGCATATTAGACTAATCCATCTCTCGGATCAAGCTAGGCCAAGCAAACAGTAAGTACATGGTCACGTTCTACTACTATGGTGTATTTCACTACTGCACAAACCCTCAGACCAGCATCACGAAGCTGATGCGAATGAGATGGTTATTAATGTCAGCATTAAAGCTGACATGTATAATAGTGAATTCCATGCCAGCACAATTTTGACCAGGTTTGAATAGTGAAGTACTGGTACCACTGCAAATATCTGTATGATGCGGTGAGCTGTCGATGACCGCAGTGGCAAGCTGTATACCAGCGCACAGGTGAGGCCGCTCTTGCCTAAAGTTGGGACACGACGGTTCGCACGTGTGCAGCAGGAATGCACGATCCCAAGATGATGCACAAGATGAGAATTAGCTAATCCTTGTTTTATGTTCATGAAGCACTACACTTTTTGATAGATGTTAGTCATTAGGTACGCTTTTTGTTTGAGGAATCAGTAGGAGGCTAGCCCCTACCGTTTATGTGTTTATATATATTAAAATGAGCAATGTACAGACAAGTCAATAATGAAAACAAAGAAAGAGACAAAAAATATTTAAAAAGTAAATTACAAGAGATTTCCTATATCCATAACTCAATAGCTGGGAAGTAACTCTGTTTTGCCTGATGCAACATCAAGGCAAACTCTTTCTTGAATGTGTCTCTCCAGTGAAGAGGGGAATAAGAAAGTCCCTATCCCCGGCGCAGGGGATGAGTGCTGCGACTGTGTGCTGGTTTTTTTGTGTGTGGGCCGCGTGAATCCTTTTTTTGGGCCCATGTACGATTTTGCGTTTTCCCAGCCCGTTTTTTGCGACCAACCAGTGTGGCTGAAGGCATTGGAGTACTTGTACTACCGACCCTATATACTTGAATGATATATGGTCTGAATGCCCAATTTTCTGCTACCAATCGTTAACTTGTCTATATATGTTTAGATGGAGTAAGATAGTGCAAAATACACCATCGATTTTGTTTTATGAAATTTATTGTCCATACGATGGAATTAGCTAATGTCATTTCATGAGCGGCAAGACTTATGCATCAACTACCTAAAACACTGAGAAAGGAAAAGGTCTGTCAATTGAAGAATTCTACGATGCCCAAGTAACTAAAGTCATTGCTAAAGATTATTTGTGTACTGATTATTGGAAGCCACCAAGCTTCATTTTTCATGTTTTTTTAAATGTAGCTGAGCGAAAAAATGATGATAGGTGTATCATCATTGTAATATTTATTGGTCCTCCACTCCGTATATACATAGTGAAAAAGAAAAATTAGCTTATTACTATTTATAGGTATACATCTGGTACTATATATATGTTTCCTTTCATCCATCAATCTTTCACAACCAGGCAATACATGGAGAAGAAAGAGTGGAAGAAAATATGTATATATCTAATCCTATAGGAATGGAAGGCACTAGGAAATTTGATGCCACGTCCTACCCCAATGTGTCTTGGACCCACTATTATCTCTATCCGGTGTATTTCGGTGTGGGAGCTGAGGGGCGAAGGATGAAATCTAAAAGAAGAAAATATGCTGCAGCCGGCAGGTCTCCACCGGCGTACTGCTCGCGGATGCGACCCTTGTGGGTACGGTCTGCAATGACGATGCTGCAGTACATCTGTGGGGCATTCCTCGGCGGCGGGCGCACTGAGGAGCGTCGATGTTGGTTTAGATGCCGGCACGATCGACAACAACTGCTTTGCAGACACAACGACTCGACATTGGCAGATAATGACGTATCCGTGAGCAGATAATGGCGTATGTAACACCCAAATTCCATCATGTAATAAAATTTAGCAAGATTTGATTAGTTTAGATTTAATTTAGGTTTAAACTAATTTTCTTTATTTAAATGTGGCCCTAAATACTTGAATAAGAATTAATTAGATTAATTCAATAAGTGAGTGTTGCATTGCATGTCATTGCATTGTTTTGTTTGATTGTGAGTTCTCCAAAAATCTACTCCAATTCCTTTTCATATCTCAAATTCCCTACAAATTCAAACTCAAACAAAAGTTCAAACTCCATTCTTTTCCCTCTCTTTTCTATTTCTCTTTTGGCCCGGCCCGTTTCTTTATCTTCCTCTCTTTTCTTCCTTTTCCACCGTCGGCCCAAACCCAAGGCCCAACTCGCCGGCCCAGCTGCTCCCCCGCACGCCGGCTCCCTCTTCCTCTCTCCCTGACTGACGGGCCCCACCTGTCGGCCTCGTCCCCAACCTCCCGACGCCGCTCCTCCCGCTCACGAAACCGCCGCCGCCCTCCCCCGCGCTCAGCCGCGCCCACGACCGGCCCCGCTCCACTCGCGCACGTCTTCGCTCACGACTCCGCGCCCGCTCTCCCGGTCAAACAGCGGACCGTGCCCGCGCCCCTTTCCTTTTCCCGCGCCGGCCCTCTTCGACAACCGCCGCCGCGCCCGATCTTCCCCCCTCGGCCCTCTACAAAAACCCGGCGCCCGTTCCCTCTCTCGGCTCTCGCATTGCTCACACGACCACACCCGCGCGCAGCACTGTCCCGACGTCCAGGGGCCGCAACCGACGCCGGAACACCCCCTTCGCCGTCCACCGAAGCTCGCCGCCGCCTCCTTATGCCGACGAACCCGTTCCGTCCATCAATCCATGCCAAAAACCCGTCTGGTGAGTTTGCCGAGGTCCAACCAAGCTCCCAGCGCCATTTGTTCTCTGCATGTGCAGACCGGACATGTGCAGACCGCCGGCGCCGCTTCTCTTCCACCGCCGACCCATCTCCGGTCCGTCTCCGCCGCCGAAAACTCCCTAGGTGAGCTCGCCATGTCCCCCTCGTCATCCCCGTGCCATTTATTCATCTCCTAGTGCTCCGTAGCGCCTGTTAGCCTCAACTCCGGCGAGAAACCGCCGCGGTCGCGGCAGCGCCGCCGTGCACCGCCGTCGCCGGCGCTCCCCTCTGTTGTGCACCGTTCATTTTGTGATCAACGGCCCAGATCCACTCGTGGATACCGGTCAACTCGGTCATGACCGGCCGCCCCTGTCGTTTTTCATTAAGAGCCCCTGTGTTTTCTTGAAATCAACCCGCAGTCCATCATCAGTAGAAAATATTTATACATATACCCTTACAACTTCTGTTTAGGCCCCTGAGTTCTCAAATATTCTAACCCGCCGTCCACCCTGACCTTTTCACATTTTAGCCCCTGTATTTGTATAGATAATTCTGTTTATGCCCTCAGTTTCTTTCAAAACAGTGCGCAAACTTAGTTGTTATTGCATATAGGCCCCTGTAACCTTGTATCTAGTGTAACTTTGTCGTTTTAAATCCG
>CM014272.1:23399718-23453623 GCA_004135705.1 Alloteropsis semialata
GGAGGGGGCCGGTGAAGGGGTCATAGCTCGGTCCTCTTGTAGGAGTATTCTTTGCTAAGATACGTCCTCTTTAGGGAGGGTTATGGACCTCACCGTTGCTGAAACTCTAGCGGGCCACTAGTTAATGCCTAGGTCTTTGTAAAGGCTTCGTAGTGAACCCTCGCCACTCACCAAAGGAAGTGTTTAAGGGCTTTGCAAACCCGGGCGAATAAGGGAACACTAGCTGTGGGTAAAGTGTACAACCTCTGCAGAGTGTAAAACTGATATATCAGCCGTGCTCACGGTTAAGAGCGGCTTGGACCCTCACATGATAATTGAACTCAAACATGATCTAATCTGTGGTTCTGGGTCTTGGATGGATACTTTTGGTATACTTTATACTTAATTTGGGTTGGTATACACTTATATCTAGTAAATAGGTGCTTGCTAATAAAACTTGACCAACTAAAAGTGCTAACCGCTTGAGCCTGAACCCCTTTGATGGCCTTGCATATTCCCCCACTAGCTGAGTACTAACCATAAGTGTACTCATCCTTGCTAAATACCTGCGGATCAGAAGTCAACCCTGAAGTGGAGTACTATAGCGACTACGACGAGATCTAGGCGCATCAACCAGTTGATAGCCTGTGGATGGAGTCCTGAAGCTGTTCCTCTTAGTTAATCGGTGTGCGTGTAAGACATTTGTGTCGAACTATCGTGAGTGTACTGTGTTATGTAATTTCCTTACGTTTTGAACATGGTCTTGTGATATGTACACTGATGACGTCAGCATGTGTGTGATGAACTGATCCTGGCACACATATGCGATGCATTCGATTTTGTTCTCAAAAATCGGGTGTGACAGAAGTGGTATCAAAGCCAGGTTGACTGTAGGACGTTAGCCTAGTTAGAAATGGTCGCAGTTGAGGACTTTTTCAGTCTTAGTCAGCCTTTCTGCTCTTAGGGAAAATGTTATTTACATAAAAACTTACTCTTGACTTGTCTCATCTATTTGATCTCGTACTTAGTTCTGTCCTTGTTCTGTTACAGATGGTCAGGCCGAGGCAGACCGCTCGTAAGAGCACCGGAGGCAGGAGGCGTATCGCTCCTTCGCGCCCACCCCCCAGGCTTCCAGTGACAGCACGAGTGGAGGAGGAGGACCCCGAGATCACCCACTACTTCGTCGAGGACGAGGGTGGAGGTTACTTCGTCTCGGTGGACCCTTCTGCCGACACTCCACCGGTGCCACCACCTGTTGCTGTGGAGGTCCCTGCCCCTGCTGCTGTGGAGGTCCCTGCACCTGTTGCTGTGGAGGTTCCTGCCCCTGCTGCCGTGGAGGTCCCTGCACCTGCTGCTCCCCAGGACGTGCCAGCACCTGCTGTTGGGGGACAGCAGAACGATGCTCCCGTTGACGACGCACCGCAGGACGACGCTTCTGGTGTTGGCCAGAACGAGGTGCCTGTTCGAGAGCCTGAGGTTGTGAGAGCAACCTATGGGTTCGAGACTTCCGTCGAGGAGCCTGGCGTCTTCCCCAAGATGCTGGTGGAGGTACTGCTTGAGTTGGGGAACAACGTCAAGCCACTCTACGAGACGCAGCGGATCACCAACATCGGGATTCCGGACTTCTTCGTCACCTGGGTCCACATCCGGGAGGAGACCTCGACCCCCGGATTGTACAAGACGGTGAAGATCCACGACTCCGACATACCCTGCTCCACCTCCGAGGCTTCTATCGGCTGCGCCGCCAGGAGAGCGCTATGGTCCCTGTGCCACACCCACCGTGGAGAGCTCTGTGTCACGGAGTTCCGCCACGTTCCCAGGCGTGCTAGCGGCACGGAGGTCACCTACGTGCCACTTGGAGGTCGAGTGGAGCCCCGCTTCACCAACATCGCCCGCGTTGCTGGTGGACTCAACACGGAGACGGAGTGCATGGCGACTGACTTGGTGGACACTACCCAGAGGCTGTTCAGTGCCATGGTCAGGATCAAGCACCTGGAGGCACAGCTGGCGGGCCAAGCGCCACCTGTGGTGTCAGCGAAGTCGGACTGCCCCACCGCTTCACCCCCGCGCAAGAGGCTTCGCCCTGGAGAGCCAGGCTACGTCACCGGTGTTGTAGGAGCTGAGGATCGCCAGGAGTAGTTGTCGCGTTAGATCCGTTCCTGCGAGGACGTACGATGTGTATCTTTCTTTGTTTGTTTGAACCATGTTTGAGTTGGAGTTCTTGTACTGAATGCTATGCTTTGTGGAGTGATGGCCACAAATGCATTTTTAAATTATTAAGTTAAAGTCAGTTTTAGTTCCTTCTTGGCTCTGTTTACCTTCTTTCATATCTTTTCTGGCTCTGTTCTTTTCATTCTTTCTTATCTGCACATCTGCCTTATCTAAAATATTCTTCTAACAATCAGATGGTAAATACCAGGAGAGGCGGAGGTCAGGACATCCCCAGTGTCCGACGTGCTCATGTTGCCAACCAGCAGAATCAAGCACCGCCTCCACCCCCAAACCCAGCAATGGAGCAGTTCTTGGCAGCCCAGATGCAGTTGCTGCAGGACCTAACTAACACTGTGCACAACATGCAAGCACAGCAGAACCAGCACGCTCCTCAGATGGCTCCTCAGGCCCAGGACAGGCACCGGGAATTCATGAGTCACCACCCGCCAACTTACTCCCACTCAGCAGACCCCCTGGACGCTGATGATTGGCTGAAGATCATTGGCAAGAAGTTGGACATTACGCAGTGTACTGACCGTGAGAGGGTCCTGTACGCTGCCGGACGCTTGGAGGGATCCGCATCTGACTGGTGGGATTCCTACACTGCTGCCCATGCTCACCCCGACACCATCACTTGGGCAGAATTCCAGGAGGGTTTTCGTACACACCACATCCCTGCTGGTGTGATGAAGCTTAAGAAGAACGAATTCCTGGCGTTGAAGCAAGGCCAGATGTCTGTGAGCGAGTACCGGGACATGTTCATCCAGATGTCCCGTTACGCGCCCAATGAGGTGGATGATGACGAGAAGAAGCAGGACCGTTTCCTGGACGGTCTGATCGGCCCACTCAAGTACCAGCTTCAGAGCCACACCTTTCCGTCCTTCCAGAAGCTCTTGGACAAGGCTATTGGTCTGGAGGGCACTCGCAAGGAGCTCGGTGAGCTCAAGAGGAAGTCCCAGGCTCAGGGACAGCCCAGCAACTGCCGCCCGCGCTTCAACTCTCAGCCGGGATCTCAGTTCCGCTCTGGAGGACAAGGCGGAAGTTTCCAGAACCAGCAGTACCGTGGACCCCAGCAGCCCCAGCGCTTCAACCAGCAGGTCCCCAACAACCCCAACTTCCAGCAGATCAGGTCTGGTGGTCCCCCAGGCGCTCAAGTGCGCAATGGCAAGTAACAGCGGAAACAACAACAACAATAATGCTGCTCCGCGCCCACCCAACGGCTGCTTCAAGTGTGGAGATGTGGGGCACTATGCCAATAACTGCCCCAAGCGCAACATGCAGAACCCCCAGGGTCAGAGGCCCAATGGTCCACAGGCTCCACAAGCTCGCAATGGGAATCAGCAACCCCAGGGCAACAAGGGCCAGCAGAACTCCATGCGTGGTCGGGTGAACCACGTCACCGCTGAGTCAGCCCAGGATGCTCAAGATGTTGTGCTCGGTACGTTTCTCGTCAACTCTGAACCTGCAACAGTTTTGTTTGATTCTGGAGCTTCACATTCTTTCATTACTGAGCAATTTGTGGAAAAGCATAATATACCTATGAGCCTTATGAAGAAAACACTATTAGTTAGTTCCCCGGGCAATGAGATGAAGGCTACTCACATATGCCCGCGGGTGAGTCTGAAAATCATGGGGGTAGATTTCCCAGCAAAACTGATAGTGTTAAAGTCTAGTGGAATCGATGTGATTCTCGGGATGGATTGGTTAGCCAGATGCAAAGGAGTTATTCAATGTGCCAAGAAATCAGTGCTCTTGACCAGTCCCAACGGAGATCAAGTTGAGTTCGTGGCAAACATGTCATCCAAGGATGTGGCAACCGTGAACCAAGTCAAGGGAACACCTTTGGAGGAGATCAGAGTTGTGAATGAGTACACCGATGTCTTTCCGGAGGACTTATCAGGTATGCCACCCGACCGTGACATTGAATTCCGCATTGATCTCTTACCTGGCACAGCACCTATATTCAAAAGACCTTATAGGTTAGATGTTAAGGATATATGTGAATTAAAGAAACAAATAGAAGAGCTATTAGGAAAAGGATATATCCGTCCTAGCTCATCACCTTGGGGAGCCCTGTCATCTTCGTTGATAAGAAGGATGGCACTAGAAGAATGTGTGTTGATTATAGAGCTCTCAATGATGCTACCATCAAAAATAAGTATCCCCTGCCCAGAATTGAAGATCTGTTCGATCAGATGAGAGGTGCTAAAGTGTTTTCCAAGATCGATCTGCGATCAGGATATCACCAGTTGAGGATTCGACCTGAAGACATTCCCAAGACAGCATTCACCTCCAGATATGGGTTGTTTGAGTATACAGTGATGTCCTTTGGATTGACCAATGCCCCAGCATACTTCATGTACTTGATGAACAAGGTGTTCATGGATTATCTTGACAAGTTCGTAGTGGTATTCATCGATGACATCTTGGTGTTCTCTCGGAATGAGGAAGAACATGAGGAACATCTCAGGTTAGTACTGCAGAAGCTTTGGGAGAATCAGTTGTATGCTAAGCTCAGCAAGTGTGAATTCTGGTTGAAGGAAGTTGCTTTCCTCGGACATGTCATCACCGACGGAGGTATAGCAGTTGATCCCAGCAAGGTTCAAGATGTGTTGAATTGGAAACCACCTCAGAATGTGTCTGAAATCAGGAGTTTCCTTGGATTAGCGGGATACTACCGCAGATTCATTGAAGGATTCTCTAAGATCGTGAAACCGCTTACTTCCTTGTTGGAAAAGAAACGAGCGTTCAAATGGGATGAAGCTTGTCAGGATTGCTTTGAGGAATTGAAGAAGAGATTAACCACAGCCCCAGTGTTGATAATGCCAGATATACACAAAGAGTTCGATGTTTACGGTGACGCTTCCCGTCTCGGTCTTGGTTGTGTGCTGATGCAAGAAGGAAGAGTGGTGGCTTATGCCTCTCGACAGTTGAGGAAACATGAGCAGAACTATCCAACTCATGACTTAGAATTAACCGCTATTGTGCATGCACTGAAGATCTGGAGACACTATATGATTGGGAATAAGTGTCAGATATTCACAGATCATAAAAGCCTGAAGTACATTTTCACTCAGAGAGATCTCAATCTCAGACAGCGTAGATGGTTAGAGTTGATAAAGGACTATGACCTGGATATTCAGTATCACCCAGGCAAGGCAAATGTCGTAGCAGATGCTTTGAGTCGTAAGAGTCAGGTTAACATGGCCTTAGGACGATTGATGCCTCAAGAATTGTGTTGGGAAATGGAACGACTCAATCTCGGAATTCTATATAACTCAGAAGCTGTGACTATGGAGATTGAACCCACTCTTGAGCAGGAAATCAGGCAAGGTCAGTTGACAGATGCTAAGATCAAGGAGATCAAGAACTTGATTGGTTTGGGAAAAATGACAGATTTCACTGAAGATGATCAAGGGACAGTTTGGTTCAGGAAAAGAATCTGTGTACCTGACAATGACCGTCTTCGTGAGGTAATTCTGAAAGAAGCCCATGATACTGTCTATTCTATTCACCCCGGTAGTACTAAGATGTACCAAGATTTGAAGGAGAAATAGTGATGGTATGGTCTTAAGAGAGACGTAGCAACTCATGTGGCTTTGTGTGATGTCTGTCAGAGAGTGAAAGCAGAACACCAAAGGCCAGCAGGTCTGTTACAGCCACTGAAGTTACCTGAGTGGAAATGGGAAGAAATTGGCATGGACTTTATAGTGGGTTTGCCTCGCACTCGGGATGGTTATGACTCTATATGGGTTATTGTGGATACATTGACCAAAGTTGCTCACTTCATTCCAGTCAAAACCACATATTCGGGAGCCAAGTTAGCAGAACTGTACATGTCTCGAATTGTGTGTTTTCATGGTGTGCTAAGGAAGATAGTGTCTGATCGTGGTACTCAGTTCACTTCTCGTTTCTGGCAGAAACTGCATGAGACAATGGACACCAAGCTTAACTTCAGTTCAGCGTATCATCCGCAGACAGATGGTCAGACTGAAAGAACAAACCAAATCCTGGAGGATATGCTACGAGCTTGTGCTCTTAAGCATGGAGGCAGTTTGGATAAGAGTTTGCCATACGCGGAATTCTCTTATAACAACAGCTATCAAGCTAGTCTTAAGATGGCTCCATTCGAAGCTCTGTATGGTAGGAGGTGTAGAACACCCTTGTACTGGAGTCAGACAGGCGAGAACCAAGTCTTTGGGCCAGAGATTCTGAAAGAAGCTGAGAGACAAGTCCAGATAATCCGGGATAACCTCAGGACCGCTCAGTCCCGACAGAAGAGTTATGCTGATACCCGAAGAAGGGAATTGACCTTTGAAGTAGGAGATTATGTGTATCTCAAAGTGTCACCTATCAGAGGGCTACGCAGATTTAAGGTCAAAGGAAAGTTGTCACCTCGCTTTATCGGTCCTTTTCAAGTCTTGGAAAGGAAAGGTGAAGTGGCATATCAGCTGGAGTTACCCGAGCGACTATCGGATGTTCACGATGTGTTCCACGTTTCTCAGTTGAAAAAGTGCTTGAGAGTGCCTGAGGAGCAATTGCCACTAGAAGAGCTGAATGTGCAAGATGACCTGACCTATTCAGAGCACCCGGTCAAGATATTGAAAACATCCGAAAGAGCTACGAGGAATAAAGTCATCAAAATGTGCAAAGTGCAGTGGAGTCATCACTCGGAGGATGAAGCTACATGGGAAAGAGAAGATGAGCTCATGGCAGACTTCCCACAGTTTTACCCAGTTTTACCCAGCTCATGGGGGGTAGGTTTTGTAACACCCAAATTCCATCATGTAATAAAATTTAGCAAGATTTGATTAGTTTAGATTTAATTTAGGTTTAAACTAATTTTCTTTATTTAAATGTGGCCCTAAATACTTGAATAAGAATTAATTAGATTAATTCAATAACTGAGTGTTGCATTGCATGTCATTGCATTGTTTTGTTTGATTGTGAGTTCTCCAAAAATCTACTCCAATTCCTTTTCATACCTCAAATTCCCTACAAATTCAAACTCAAACAAAAGTTCAAACTCCATTCATTTCCCTCTCTTTTCTATTTCTCTTTTGGCCCGGCCCGTTTCTTTATCTTCCTCTCTTTTCTTCCTTTTCCACCGTCGGCCCAAACCCAAGGCCCAACTCGCCGGCCCAGCTGCTCCCCCGCACGCCGGCTCCCTCTTCCTCTCTCCCTGACTGACGGGCCCCACCTGTCGGCCTCGTCCCCAACCTCCCGACGCCGCTCCTCCCGCTCACGAAACCGCCGCCGCCCTCCCCCGCGCTCAGCCGCGCCCACGACCGGCCCCGCTCCACTCGCGCACGTCTTCGCTCACGACTCCGCGCCCGCTCTCCCGGTCAAACAGCGGACCGTGCCCGCGCCCCTTTCCTTTTCCCGCGCCGGCCCTCTTCGACAACCGCCGCCGCGCCCGATCTTCCCCCCTCGGCCCTCTACAGAAACCCGGCGCCCGTTCCCTCTCTCGGCTCTCGCATTGCTCACACGACCACACCCGCGCGCAGCACTGTGCCGACGTCCAGGGGCCGCAACCGACGCCGGAACACCCCCTTCGCCGTCCACCGAAGCTCGCCGCTGCCTCCTTACGCCGACGAACCCGTTCCGTCCATCAATCCACGCCAAAAACCCGTCTGGTGAGTTTGCCGAGGTCCAACCAAGCTCCCAGCGCCATTTGTTCTCTGCATTTCACCGTATCCGAGCTCTAATGGCTCGCCGGACATGTGCAGACCGCCGGCGCCGCTTCTCTTCCACCGCCGACCCATCTCCGGTCCGTCTCCGCCGCCGAAAACTCCCTAGGTGAGCTCGCCATGTCCCCCTCGTCATCCCCGTGCCATTTATTCATCTCCTAGTGCTCCGTAGCGCCTGTTAGCCTCAACTCCGGCGAGAAACCGCCGCGGTCGCGGCGGCGCCGCCGTGCACAGCCGTCGCCGGCGCTCCCCTCTGTTGTGCACCGTTCATTTTGTGATCAACGGCCCAGATCCACTCGTGGATACCGGTCAACTTGGTCATGACCGGCCGCCCCTGTCATTTTTCATTAAGAGCCCCTATGTTTTCTTGAAATCAACTCGCAGTCCATCATCAGTAGAAAATATTTATACATATACCCTTACAACTTCTGTTTAGGCCCCTGAGTTCTCAAATATTCTAACCCGCCGTCCACCTGACCTTTTCACATTTTAGCCCCTGTATTTGTATAGATAATTCTGTTTATGCCCTCTGTTTCTTTCAAAACAGTGCGCAAACTTAGTTGTTATTGCATATAGGCCCCTGTAACCTTGTATCTAGTGTAACTTTGTCGTTTTAAATCCGATTTAGGCGATTTTAGTGTCCACGCGTTCGTCTCTGCATGCTCTTTAGTTTAGAATGCTTGTTCTGTACTTTTAATACTATTTGGTATACTGTTTTTATTTATGTTGTTGTGTTACTTTGTTTGATCGTTAGAGAGCGTGCCATTCGAAGAAGGGGAAGAGCAGCAACACTTTGAAGAGGACCCGCAACAGTTTGAGGAAGGCAAGTGGCCTCCCTCTTCATGATTATTCTTTTGTCCCATTTACATTCATTAATTACACTTTTACTTTACTGCAATGCATTAATTTTGATGGGAATCCTATTTAGGACATGACTAGAATCTTTTTACCTTGAACCTTGAACCACCTGGCTACTTTTTGGATAGATCAATGCTTAGTTTGCTTACACTTGGGCTAGTTCTGTTACTTGGTTACTCAATTAATCATGATTTCATTTATGTTGTTACTTTCTGGCTTAACTATAAGATCATTATGGTTAATTGGAACATGGAGAACCACCCAAGAAAACAGTACAACCACAGTCTAATATGGCTCTGGCTTAGCTCATTAATTAGACTTAGGGTTGACTAGTTGGTCTTACCGGAAGGGCAAGGAGGGGGCCGGTGAAGGGGTCATAGCTCGGTCCTCTTGTAGGAGTATTCTTTGCTAAGATACGTCCTCTTTAGGGAGGGTTATGGACCTCACCGTTGCTGAAACTCTAGCGGGCCACTAGTTAATGCCTAGGTCTTTGTAAAGGCTTCGTAGTGAACCCTCGCCACTCACCAAAGGAAGTGTTTAAGGGCTTTGCAAACCCGGGCGAGCAAGGGAACACTAGCTGTGGGTAAAGTGTACAACCTCTGCAGAGTGTAAAACTGATATATCAGCCGTGCTCACGATTAAGAGCGGCTTGGACCCTCACATGATAATTGAACTCAAACATGATCTAATCTGTGGTTCTGGGTCTTGGATGGATACTTTTGGTATACTTTATACTTAATTTGGGTTGGTATACACTTATATCTAGTAAATAGGTGCTTGCTAATAAAACTTGACCAACTAAAAGTGCTAACCGCTTGAGCCTGAACCCCTTTGATGGCCTTGCATATTCCTCCACTAGCTGAGTACCAACCATAAGTGTACTCATCCTTGCTAAATACCTGCTGATCAGAAGTCAACCCTGAAGTGGAGTACTACAGCGACTACGACGAGATCTAGGCGCGTCAACCAGTTGATAGCCTGTGGATGGAGTCCTGAAGCTGTTCCGCTTAGTTAATCGGTGTGCGTGTAAGACATTTGTGTCGAACTATCGTGAGTGTACTGTGTTATGTAATTTCCTTACGTTTTGAACATGGTCTTGTGATATGTACACTGATGACGTCAGCATGTGTGTGATGAACTGATCCTGGCACACATATGCGATGCATTCGATTTTGTTCTCAAAAATCGGGTGTGACAGCGTATCCCAAAAAATATAGTATGAAAGATTAGAAGGTTTGTCATGAATAATTCGCACTTGTAATAATAACAGTAGTATCTAAAACTAATATGGTAGTTATGAAAAATGGCATGGTGTCCTTTTATAGGCGCATAACCTTGTCTAAAAAATAAACACATTTAAAAATTATACTATACATTAATCAAAAACCCATACATGTTTCACAGTCTTTAATACACATCAGACAGACTTTGAATACTATGATTAGCAACATTTACCTGCTATGATCACAGAGCACATAGTGCTGGTACTAGAATATTGCAAAATACACAACCAGAATCCGTGCGTGATGTGCTACTTTGTAATGCATCTGGCCAACAACTCCCATACAAAGTAGCTGATCTTTAAATTTAAGTGCCTCTTTAATTGTATGACAGAGGACGAGCCCAGATTAAGGATGCCGGATTCCAATCAGTGGTTGTTAAAAGTGATACAAGATGTGAACATGTCGGACAGAAAGGTTCTCTGGTGTATGTTGTAGGATCTGCACAATCGCAGAAGCAACAACAAGAATCTTTGAGAATCAGCGTTCTCTTTCATCAAAAGAGATTCAACATTCTCCATGCATGATTGTGATCTAGTCTCATCGTGATGTACATATATGCAGATTACCATGCATTTGTGTATTGGTTATGTTGGGTGTAAATGTAGATTAGGGAATTGATCACAACGGAATTAAATTTTCTCTGACTGACTGTAAAATGAATTCAACTCTTTACCTATGGTGCCCATAAGGTATGTTTATGCATTCTCCAGCTCTTGGACTGGCCATGACGCCTTCACTATTTCTCGTTCTGACCAAAGGCAATCCAACAAACCAGCACCACTCCAAAGAACAAACAAGAGGCTACTCATCAATTGCTCCTTTAAATTCCTCCCATGGTACAAAGTCGACCTACATGCATTTCAATTTTTTTTAGAGAACGTGGTTAGCACGTATTTTATTAAAAGAAAAAGGAGGTTTACAGACAACAACACACGATAACAAAACACCATAACAACACCTACAACTCAACCACACAATGTCCACAAGGACAAAACACAGAAGCTACAACAAACAAACAAACAAGAGAACTATGGCTCTAGAAGCACACATTTATTGAAGAAGAACGAACAACGAAGAGCGAAGACGGCCAAAGATAGCAACCATGACATAGCAGAGAAGGACCTTGAAAAGCTCTACTCCTAGCTTGTCAAGACGACTAGAGAACCCACGACTACCGCAGCGACCAAAACTACCAAATGACAGGCCCACCATAACGAAAACGACCACGCCGGTGATGAAGAAGACGACTGGGGGAGCAGAGGGCAAGATGGCATAGTGGAACCGTAGAACGATGCCTTCAGGAAGGGCACGACGCAAAAGCGACGCCATCGACCGCTCGTCAGAGGACGAAACTAGGTTTTGACCCGACAAAACCAAGTAGGGGGGAATGGAGACCGTGACAATGCCCCCAACAGGGAGAACTACGCAGAAGCGCAGCCATTGCTGGCATTGGCAAAAGCCATGCAGAGTTTTCACCCATGGTGTCCAAACCCCGCCAACAACGCTCTCGGCCACAGCAGCCCCTCGCAGCCTAATCCACTGAGGCGACGACCAAGGGGAGACAATGGTGGGCAAAGGAGCAGTTTCTGTGCAGCAACCGTCGGAGCGATCCTCGATGGCAACCGTTGAGAAGAGCAGATCGGTGCAGTATCGGCCATGGCGACCAGCAACCTTGGGCAGAGGAGAGAACCTAAGAAGACGGTAGACGACCGGATAGGAACGGGCCTGCTTTGCACCTCACCGGCTGGCTAGGCAACCTCGGACCGCGACGTGCCCGAGGCTGCGCAGGCCCGTGGCCGACCAGGCCACGTGAGGGCTGCCTGGAGCCACACAAGTGCTGCGTAGGCCACCCCTGTCCGTCGGGCCAAGCTAGGCCGGCCAACCATGGCCGCCCAAGGCCGCGCAGCCCGCTGTGGCCGCGTCACCCGGCCGGGGCCCCGAGCCGTGGCTGTGCAGGCCGCCTAGGGCTGCGCCGGCCGCCCGGTGCCTCGCTGCCGCCTGTGGCCGTGCCGCCTGCCCGTCGTGGCCGTGCCGCCTGCCCGTCGTGGCCGCGCGCCGGCCACCTGGGCCTCCAGGGAGAAGCCGCATGGGGGGCCGGCCGGGGCTGAGCACGCCGCAAGCCTGAGATCCAGATCTCGGGAGGACAGGAGAGGAAGGAAGAGAGGGAGAAAGAAAGGCTGGGAGGGGAGACAAGGAGGAAGGAGAGGGGAGAAAGAGGAGTAGTGGCGGAGAGGGGGGCCGCGGGCGGCGGCGGGGAACAGGAGGGAGCGCTATGGTTTGGGTTTCTTTCTGATGAGCGCAGCAAGTCACATGTAGTGCAACCCCATGCATTTCAAAATTAGAGCACTACTGGATTTTTCTATCCTGGAATTTTTCCCATTTCAAAATTAAAGTGATATTTCAAAATTAGAGCAGAAAAAAAGGCTGGGAGGGGAGACATGAGTGCACCTGGCGTGATATTTCTCTCTCCCAGACCAGATGCATGCATGCCTCCTGGGATCGGAGTAGGAACAGCGGAAAAAAACTGCTCCGTTGATTCATATATTGTTGCTTGAAGCCCATGCCGAGTCCAGCAGTCCACTGTCCATAAACGTTGCTTCAAGCCATGGACAGCTAGCAAGAGGATAGTGAAAAACCAGATGACGCATATCTACTCCCATAGGAATGGAAGGTACTAGGAACACTACCAGAGAACCCGCCATCCATCCACCGTAATCGGTCACGGATGGAAAGGACCCGGTACCAATGGAAGCATTGGTACCGGGTCCAACGGCCAATAATTCTGCGAGCTCATTGGTACCGGGTGGTGGCACCACCCGGTACCTATATGGCCACATTGGTACCGGTTGGTGTCACCACCCGGTACCAATGAGCCACGGGGCCTTTGGTACCGGTTGGTGACACCAACCGGTACCAATGTGACCCCCTTTGGTACCGGATGGTGCCACCAACCGGTACCAAAGGGGCTCTGCGTATGAGTCCCCTTCTTCCTCCCCCAGCCCGAGCCATGGCTCATTTCTTCATCCTCCATTGAGCTCGGGCTGGGGGAGCTCATGCCCGATTTTTCCATAACTTTTGGAGATTTTGCAAACCAAGTCCGCTAGAAGGTTAGCAACTTCATCCTCTCTCTTTTGACGTTTAGTATGGTCTATTTCATGCTCTATATTTTGAGTAATTTGTGTTTTGTGAAATGGATTGAAATAAGAGATTTTAGATTGAATCTTCATTTTTATTATGAATTTGTAATAGAGAATCACTACATAGTTAGTTGTTGCATGTGTAGAGATGATGCACAAATTTTTAGACATTGTTTAGATTTTTGGATTATTTGTAGAAACTTTAAATGATTTTCATATTTATGCTTATTATAATTTTTAGATATTATAAATGATATTCATATTTAGGGTTATTAGGATTTTTAGAGATTATAAATGAAATTCATATTTAGGCTTATTACGAAATTTAGAATTACATCTTTTTAGAGGCTTCAAATGACGTTGATATTTAGGGTTATTAGGATTTTTTGAGATTATAAATGATATTCTTATTTAGTTAGATTTTAAATTCAATTTTACTTCTCATGGTTGTCAATATTTTGAACTAAAACAATCCAACTCTTGGCATGCCTATGATGATATCAAATTTTACCTAGTTTTCTAGCTGGGTAACATATGATGACCTTGAGTTTGAGCTTGTATTGTATAGTTATGCTTCTCATGGTTGTCATCAAACCGTGGGATACATCCATGCCCAAGCAACGAATCGGTTGTGATGGTTGGGCTGGGTGTGTCCCACGGTTCCATGCCTACCATGAACCAAATTTTTTTACCACCTGTAATGTTTCTTATGCTCCAAGTTCAAGGTCAAATGAAAGACAACATATCTGAGGCAAATATTTTTTTGAGATGAGCAAATATTAATCACTCCTTCAATTTTTTTTGAGATGAGCAAAAGTAAGACGTTGATGATTTTGGAATGTGGTTGTCGGCCATCGTGCCCTTGGTTTGTCGCAGGTTTTGGAAATCTCTCGATGCAGGGGAGGTGCTGTCGAAATTTTTAGAGATTATAAAAGATATTCTTGTTAAGGCTTACTATAAATGATGTTGATGTTTACGGTTATTAAGATTTTTAGAGATTATATATGATATTCTTATTTAGGTCTATTATGAACTTTAGAAATTCATATTGGGGGATGAATTTTTCATTGTATTTTGTGAATAGATGAATCGGCAATGGATGTACAACGCGGATAGACGCTCATCTGACTTCATTAATGGCGTTCATCAATTCCTCGACGCGGCAGAGGCTAAATCGACCTCGGGTTTTATATGCTGTCCATAGGATTATCACATCTCGAAGAAGGTGGTCCACACACACTTGCTTATGAGTGGTTTCATGCCTAACTATATCTGTTGGACCAAACACAGCGAAGCGGGGATATTCTTTGAAGAAGGTGATGAAGAAGGTGACGACAACATCCCAGACTTTGCACAATACAGTGTCTTTGCAGATGATACAGCAATGGGCGAGGGTGAAGCAGTTGCAGAAGATGAGGATGATGACGCCTTAGGTGGCATGATCCGTGATGAAGAGAAAGACTGCGAAAGTGCGAAAGAGCGGGAGAAGATGAACCGTTTGTTGGAGACCACAAAACATTGTTGTACCCAGATTGCAAAGAGGACCAGAAAAAATTGGGTACCACACTGGAACTGTTGCAATGGAAGGCAACTAATGGCTTGTCTGACAAAGGTTTTGAAGAGATATTGAAAATGATAAAGAAGATGCTTCCAGAGGGCAACACATTGCCGAAACAACATACGAAGCAAGAAAAATCGTTTGCCCTCTAGGACTGGAAGTACAAAAGATACACGCATGTCCCAATGATTGTATCCTTTATCGGGGCAAGTCGTACGAATCTTTGGACGCCTGTCCGATTTGCAATTGTTCGCGGTATAAAATCAGGCGAGACGACCCTGGTGATGTTGAGGGAGAGCCCCCCAAGAAGAGAGTCCCTGCCAAGGTGATGTGGTATTTCCCTATAATACAACGTCTGAAGCGCTTGTTCAGAAACAAAGAGCATGCTAAATTGCTGCGGTGGCACAAAGAGGATCGGAGGGAAGACAATATGTTAAGACACCCCGCTGATGGGTCGCATTGGAGAAAAATCGACAGAGCGTTCCCAGACTTCGCAGAAGATGCAAGGAACACAAGATTTGGTTTGAGTACGGATGGCATGAATCCTTTCGGTGATATGAGCAGTAGCCACAGCACTTGGCCCGTGACTCTTTGTATGTACAACCTTCCTCCGTGGATGTGCATGAAGCGGAAGTTCATTATGATGCCAGTGTTAATCCAAGGGCCAAAGCAGCCTGGCAATGACATTGATGTGTATCTAAGGCCACTGATTGAGGAACTTTTGTTGTTGTGGGGCAAAGATGGTGTAAAGGCGTGGGATGAGCACAAGCAAAAGGAATTTAACCTACGAGCATTACTGTTTGTGACCATCAATGATTGGCCTGCACTTGGTAACCTGTCGGGACAGTCAAACAAGGGATACAAAGCATGCACACATTGCCTAGAACACACCGACAGCATTTACCTGAAACATTGTAGAAAGTGTGTGTATCTTGGCCATCGTCGATTCCTTTCTGAGAAACATCCGCTAAGAAAGAAAGGAAAGCATTTTGAGGCGGAAGGTCGTAGCAAACCAAGGCATCGGGATAGAAAATATGTATTTGCTATGGTAAAAGATGTGAAGGTGGTCTTTGGGAAGGGACCTAGCAGCCAGCCAGCGGCAAGTGAAAATGGAAAGGCGCCCATGTGGAAGAAAAAGTCAATATTCTGGGACCTAAAATATTGGGAGGTCTTAGATGTCCGCCACGCAATTGATGTGATGCACCTGACGAAAAATCTTTGCGTAAACGTGCTAGGGTTCCTTGGTACTTACGGAAAGTCAAAAGATACGCTTGAAGCACGACAGGACCTGAAACGTATGAAACAACGAGATCCCCTGCATCCTGAGAAAAGAGAGAAAGGGCGTTAGAACTTGCGTCCTGCTAGCTACACTCTAAGCAAGGAGGAGAAGACCAGCATGTTTGATTGCTTGAACAGTATTAAGGTCCCGTCCGGCTACTCATCGAATGTAAAGAGTCTGATAAATATGAAAGAGAAGAAATTCGTACACCTCAAGTCCCATGACTGCCATGTGCTGCTCACACAATTGCTTCCAGTGGCGCTGAGGGGAATTCTACCCGTTAATGTCCGAACAACTATTGTGAAGCTATGCGCCTTTCTCAATGCAATCGACCAGAAGGCAATCGATCCCACTAATCTAGCAAAGCTGCAGGATGATGTGGCCCAAAGCTTTGTCAGCCTTGAGATGATATTTCCTCCGTCTTTCTTTAATATTATGACGCATCTCCTGGTCCATGTTGTCAAAGAGATTGGTATTCTTGGTCCTGTATTCCTACACAATATGTATCCTTTTGAGAGGCTCATGGCTATTCTAAAGAAATATGCTCGTAACCGTTCTCTTCCAGAAGGATGCATCGCCAAGGGATGCAGAACAGAGGAGGTCATTGAGTTCTGTGTTGACTATATCCCCGAACTGAAACCGATTGGGCTACCTGAGTCACGCCATGAGGGGAGACTACTTGGAAAGGGCACGTTAGGAAGGAAACAAACAAGGTGTAGCGACTACGATTTATTCATGAAAGCCCATTACACTGTATTGCAGTCGTCAACCATGGTGGCTCCTTACATCGAGGAGCACAAGACTATAATATGCTACCAAAATCCAAGAAAGTCTGACAAGTGGATTACACACCATCACATAGAAACTTTCGCTGGTTGGTTGCGACAAAAGCTCATGGGTAACGAGACAATACATACATAGCTGGCGTATTTGGCAAGGGGACCATCATCCTCATTCTTGACGTTCCAAGGCTATGACATAAATGGGTATACATTTTACACGAGAGCCCAAGACGACAAAAGCACGAACCAAAATAGTGGTGTCTGTATAGATGCCTATGACAACAAATGGAACAGGGACTCATATTATGGCCAGGTAGAGGAGATCTGGGAACTAGATTATGGACCTTTGAAAATACCACTTTTTCGGTGCAAATGGGTGAAACTTACAAGTGAAGGTGTTACTATAGACCGCTACGGCATGACAACTGTGGATCTCAACAAAATTGGGTATGTAGACGAACCATTCGTGCTCGCCAAGGATGTGGATCAAGTGTTTTATGTGAAGGACATGTCTACCAAACCCAAGACGGGGACTCTGTAAACAAACAACTCCGAACTTTATCCAAAACAGCACATAGTTCTCACAGGGAAAAGAAAAATCGTGGGTGTCGAGGACGTCACCGATGAAGATGATTATAATAGGTGTGACGAGGTGTCTCCGTTCAGTGTGGAGGATGACGCAAGCATCCTGTTGGCCAATGAAGATGCTCCTTACGCTCGCAACGATCATAACGAAGGCACTCTTGTAAAGAAAACATTTATTGCTGTTCAAGCATAATGTTGTACTTATGTTGAAGCATGATGATGCTATGTAATTCTAATTATGTTGAAGCATTATGGTATGTAATGTTGGCCAAATTTGATTTTGTCTTATGCTTCTTGATAAGTATTTACTAGTTTTGTTAAATTGACTTGTAATATATTACGGTTTATTTTGTTTAGTATCATGCCGAGACAGCGTCAGGCAGCTAGACGTGGTGGCTATGTTACTAATATGCCACCTACCATCCCGATTCGAGAGGCTCACGAGCCTGGATGGTCGACAACTCAACAAGTTGATCATGTGCCAATTCCCACACCTCAGCAACTTCGCTACAATATGGTAATATAGATATTCCTCTACAAGTTGCATTTGAATGTAATCACTTTGTCACTGAGAATAGAAATTATTAATAATGCAGATCATTAATCCAATTACATGGCTAAAAGATGCAAACATCGGTCAATCAAGTCCTTTGGTATTAAGAGAAAATGTGACCGAAAATACTGGTAGGGTTATGATCTCTGTTAGCATTCAACAAAATGCCACCCGTGACCCAAATCCTGGTGACATGGTTATTATCCACGTTCATTCTGGCGCGTGGCAGCAAGACCATGTGGCCTCGTGTGATGCTGTGAGGCAAGCATTAGCCCAAATAGAAAGTCAAACTGGCCATGTTTTCCCAGACTACAGCTACTTCAAGTTGAAAGCTCTCGAGACGGGTGAGCCAGACGTGACACAGATGCCTAAAAGGATTAGTCCTTCATATGAATCGATTTATGTAAGTTAGTTTTATTTTTAGTTGTGTAATTATATTATAATTTATCTATCTTTATCTGTAACAATATGTTTTATTAATCTTATTGTAGGATGACTACGACTGTGGATTCATGCATGCGTGTTCTGGTCTACGTGCAGTCCTTTATCAAGTCCTTGGAAACTTAGGGTATGCACACACGACGCCAGGGGCTTATTGTAACATCCCTAGGTTTATTTGGGTGAATTTAAAAAAAATTTTGTGCAAACTTGAGTGAAAACATAAAAGTGGAACAAATCATACTCTGAAAATTTCTAAATAAATAAATTAAGTGCATTGCATTAGGGAAATTATGTGCTGGAGTGATTTGGCTTTCTTGGTTTCATGTGATTGTTTGAGTGGAAATCGAATTTGAACTCAAACCGTTCAAATTCGAATTCAAAACCTAACTAAACTAATCCTAAAACCACCTAAACTACTAACAGGCCTAAACTCCCTAACCCGGCCCACCTAACTCTCTCTCATCTCCCATTTCCTTCTCTCTTCCGGCCCAGCCCAACCCGACACACGGCCCGACCCGCACCGGTCTCTCCCTTCTCTCTTCTCCCTCAGCGCGCAGCCCACCAAGGCCCAGCTCGCGCGCGTCGGCCCGTTCGCCCGCGCGGACGCTGCCCCGCTCCCCTCGCCTCGCTGACGCGCGGGACCCACGACACACAGTGTCGTCTTCCCCGCCCGGAGGACGACGCCGCCTGCTCTGCTTTTCCCCTCCCGCGCGCGACGCCGCAGCCCCGCTCCAACCCGCGCCGCGCTCAGCTTTTCGCCGCGAATCGCGCCGCGCGCGCAACCGCACGGGCCCCACGCACATGCGCCTGCTCCCCTCGTTTCCTTGGCCACCAAGAAGCCCCGGCCGATCTCCCCTCTACAAAAACCCCCTCTCCCCCTCGGCTCCGGCCATTCCCCCAAATTCCCAGGGCGGAGCCCTGCCCAAATCAATCCAACCCCAACCCGAGGAAGAGAAGAAGGTGGAGGAGGAGGGGAAGCCGTTCGGGAGGAGAAGCCGCTCGTGGAGGAGGCCGTCCGCGAGGAGCAGCACCGCGACGCCGTGACGCCGTTCGTGCGAAGCCGCTGCACCACCGCACCGAGGACGAGAAGGGCGCGCCGAGGACCATCGCAAGCCGTTCCGTGAGCTCCGCAACGACCTCGGCCTCATGTTCTTCTTCCAACCCCGCCGTGAGTTCTCCACTCTTTTCCCCGCCGCACGCCATGCTCTGCTCACCATGAACGCCGCGTCGCGCCGTTTTGCTCTGTGTGTTGATGCCGGACTCGAGCCACCTTGAGACCTTGCCTGTCCGGCCGTCGAGCCGCTCGATCTTGTGCAGGAACCCCAAAGCCGAACCCCGTCTTCCCTTGTTTCCTCACCACCGTGCGCTCGCCGTGTGCACGCCGTTCGTCGGCGTTCGCTCGGCTCACGCCCCAAAACCCCCTCCAAACCTCTCCCAAACCCTTTTGCTCGTGCCCGTAACACCGTGCGCAACGCGCACCGCGGGCAGGTGGCCCGGGCCGCGTGTTGCAAAGCTGCCACCGCCGCCCGAAGCTTGCCGTGTTCGCCGCGCCGCCGAGCCCTTCTCCACCGCCTCACCGTGCGCTCCTTGCCTTCCTAGCCCCGCTCGCGCAACCGTGGTCAGGTGGACCATCCCGTCGTTCTCGGCCCCGGGCAGGAGGCCGCGCCGTGAGCCGTTGGCCGCCGTCGCGTGCGCGCGCCGTGCCGCGCTCTGGAACGCGCCGTGAACGCCGCGGAGAAGCCACACGGCGACCCACACCGAAGCCAAGCCACACGAGCCACACCAGATCCCGCGCCCCGGACCCCGTCGCTGACTCGTGGACCCGCGCACCCGTGACACTGACCGGTGGGCCCGCCTTGTCAGCCGCGCCGGCTCCCAACCAGGCCTTGGGCCGTAACCGAGCCGGCCCAGGAAACCTTTTCCCTCAATCGGACCGGAGCAAAAGTCTGAAAAGGCCCCTTGAACTTTTGAAGCCCAAGGAAGCTTCCGGCCCATATAAAGCCCGCGACCGGCCTTTTCCCTTTTTCTCCACCTGACAGCCTGGTCCCACTTGTCATCCTCTCTGTGTCACTGACAAGCCGGCCCCACCTGTCATACACCGTGACCCGCTGACATGTGGACCCGCTGACCGTTGACCGTTGACCGGTCAACGCTGACGTCATCATGACGTCAGCAGTGGCCGACCCCACTGATGACGTCATGCTGACGTCAGCATGCCACGTGGCGCGCTCTGGAGCTGACACGTGTCGCTTCCTGGTGCTGCCACGTGTCAATGCCCTTTTTCTTTTTCTTTTTCGGAATTTCAGGAATAGGTTTATCTAAGAAAATTCATAATAAATTCATCCTAGCTCAGAAAATTATGAAACTAGTTTCTATAAATTTCTAAAATCATGCTCTACGTGTTAGAACAGGAGTTGAGTGCTTTTGGGCTCTTTTTGCTTCTTCTTTGGAGTTTATTTGAATATAGGACCGATGTATTTCTTTTCGTAAATAGGACCAGCTGAGGAAACACAAGGAGGAGACGGCTTCTACCACTACTTGGAAGAACCAGTTGTCGAGGACTTCTACCGAGAGCAAGGTTCACGCCCATCCGCTTTTGAATCCTATTTAGGCATTGCAACTAGTATGCTAGCGCTTTACTTTAATTGCATGATGATGATTCTGTCCCATTGCATAGCCTTGTTTAATTACCATATTCCTTGTTAAAACCTGCTTTACTTTGATGCGATGCTTGCATGTGTTATGGGATGGTTGTGATAGGATTCTTGGCGTGTGTGGGGCAAAAACCCGGAAAGGAGTAAGGGGTTTTGGGAACTTTGCGGGGTGAGCAGATTAACTCGATCTTCGTATCGAGGGCTGGGGTGTGTACTTGGGCACATCCTACGGAGTACCTGTGGCGGGTACATGATCTTTGTGTTACTTGAGGAGTTTGGCGGCAATACCTGTAATGGGTGCGCGATGCGGACCACTGGAGGTGGATACGCTATTTGATGGGTGCGCGATGCGGACCACTGGAGGTGGATACGCTATTTGACGGTGACGCTCACCCCGGCACCAAAAACCGAGTTGGATTGGCAACTGGAGGAAGGAAACCCGTGCCCACCACTTACATCTATGGGGGGTGTTCCAGCCAGCCTAGTTAAGTGCGGTACCCGGACTGTAGGAGTTAGCGGAAGTGTAAGGGGAAAAAGGCTGGAAGACCTTTGTTCCCCGAGAGGCTCGGACCCGGGATTGGCCACCGCGGGGCAGGCCATCACAGTTCTCGGACACCGAGTTGCGTCCTCAGTGTATCCTAGGCCGGGAAAAGCAGGAGGGTACCGTTCACTGGCTAGGGTCTGTGTTGTGGGTTGTGTCTCAAGTTGGCGACGGCCAGCTTTGCAGCCCGAGTGGGTCCAGGGGCATAAACTCTGCAGAGTATAATCTTTACGTAAAGCCGTGTCCACGGATAAGGACAGCCTTCCCACCTTCCTTTCCGCCATTGTTTTAGGGATTTCTACCTCCCCTCTAGAGTAGGGCCTGCCTCGGGCAGTTGAGATGCGAAGGGTGGGAGCCTTCGCATCACCTAGAGAGTGAAGAGTGAAAGATGCTTGGTGACGGGTACCTGGTGTGCCAGGAGTGCTCGTAGGTGTTGTGAGGATGGATTTGGGATGAAGTGCTGCTTGCATAGGATTAACCTTAAGCCTATCCTTGATATTTCTTATACTAGAATTAGGCCACTTAAAGCTTGCATTACGGATGGTGACGTGGAACTGTTCCATTCCTTGGGAACAGCTTATGATGAAACAGGTTATGAAAGCGAGTACGATAACAATGCTGATGGATGGTACAATTGAGGTTGCTGCTATGCTCAAGCTGAAGAGCCTGTGGGGATGACCGCCAAGACAGAAGACTAGCTACCGCTTCGCTTAGTATTTCATTTGTCGCATTTAGCCCAAGGGGCTTGTAATAAACGTACTTCCAGAGTTATCCACTATTGTAAGACTTTTATGTAATGTTTTGTACTTTTATTCGAAGTATGGATGTGATATTCCGCTGAAATGAGTTCTGTACGTGTTAGCTGTTGATGCTGGGACTAACACAATGGTACAGGATTCGGATTCATAGAAATATGAGTCCGGGTCGTTTCATATCGAGTTAATGGTGGTTTCCAAGCTAATATAACCTTGAGTCATGCCAATGCTGATGAGATCACAATTTATGGAGAGGTCTTGGATTCACGTTACAAGGCACAGGATAGTGCATACATATATGCACTTGATTATGTCGACAGGTTCCTAGGCATCGAGATTATCGATATAAACTATCCTTTCTATCTCATGAAGAAGCATGGCGTGCAGGGACCCTGATTATTGCTTTTCAAGCATAATGTTGTACTTATGTTGAAGCATGATGCTATGTAATTATAATTATATTGAAGTATTATGCTACGTAATGTAGCTGTTATGTTCAAGTATTATTTTATTAATATTTTATTTGAAGATTTAATTGCAAATATTAAATAGTATATATGTAAAATAATAAATACTAACGAGTTAAGTTGCAAATACTAAATATAAGAAAATTAATTGCAAATACTAAAGCTTGTTGACGTTTCTTAACGATCACGAATGAATCCGCAAGCGCACGGATGTCATTGGAGCTTTCCCCTAGGAGTATTCCAATGGTATCGAATCCAAGGAACATGTGTGCACTAACTCCTATACTAGTCGGTCCAAGGACACACCACAATGAGCGGGAGAGGGTAGGGAGGATTCCTATAGTTATAGTTCTAACATGAATGAGATAGATCTCTGAAGTCTCACTGCTTGCTTCGGGCACCGGCTTACCCCTGAACCCCAGGCGCCTCTAGCCAGCAGCTCTACGACTTAACCAAACATGGGGGATTACAACGGGACCAACAGGGCTATCACCACCTACGGCCTACCCCTACTAAACCGTGGGCTAAGCTGCGCAAACGACGCGTAACCCGTACACTACTAGAAACACAACTTTGACCAACAGGGAGGAGCAATGGCCAACAAGCAGTCCGGGAGACTACAAATGACCAACAGTTAATGTGTTCCCGATGGTTATAAGTTGAACCCTCGGTCTTTGTACCCAATAGCCGAGGGTACGAAGTATTTCCGAGGGTTAGATGTTGACCCGTTGGGCATTAGATTGAATGGCCGACGGGGCAAAATATTTTCCAACCGCTTCAATATGACACATGGTAAATGGTTGCAGTAGCCAACAGTTACACAATGGCCAATAGTCTTATATGGGCAGTCAGCTATTCATAGACTATGGCCGATGGTTGCTCGTTTACCCATCGGCTTTTGTGTTGAATGGTCAACGGTTCAATCTTTTTCCCGAGAGTATCACATAACACATCGTGATTACAGCACTCGCCAATGGGTTTCAGCGTAACACTCGGTAATTACACTGAAACACATGGCCAAATAAATCTAAAGCCTTGGGAAGTTCTAGGGTGCACTGCCCCCTTGTCATACGTGCCACAAAACATACAGATCCAAGGATAACTAGAAGAGAGACACATGTGATTTGTACGTAGTTACCTCAGCTAGATACATGTGTAATGATCCATATATTTGTAGCATTAGCATTGTTTAAATATTGTTCAAATGAAGTTTTATTTGATTCTATATATATTTCTATTTTCTAATATCCAAACAGTCTTCCATTGAATTCCCGTGTACACCTAAAGAAGAAAGAAATATGTTAAAGTAGATTCTAGCTAATTTAATTCATTTCAAATTCAGAATTACGAGACATCATCCATGCCTTTCCATAAACACACAATTATTATGATTTTCAAATTTAAATATTAGTAATGGCAATTGGCAAATATAAAACCACACAAAACTGAATTTTTTTTGAACCCAGACATTTTGTGTTAAAATGATTTAAGTGAAGTTCGATTTGATGCTATGTTACTTACATAAAATAGGCCTACGAGTTATTTTATTTAGATCCCGCTGTCATTTATGAGTGTGTGAGTAGAATGGTCCATGGAAAGCTAGGAATTGCTGATGGTGCAATCAGCATTACTGAAAAGGAAGCAATTAAGACAAGGAAGAGATTTGCACAACCACTTGCTACTGCTAGAGAGAAGCGACTCGAAAGGGAGAATAATGAGCTGAAAGAGGAAAATAGTAATTATCGCCGACTTGAGCGTGTTGTGCAGGTAATGTGTATTGTTTATAATAACCATTTGCTTGAAAAGAAGAACTTGTTGCTGATCTTGAACTGTTAACAGACAATGGCTGCTAAAGGGGGAATGGACTTCGATGCATTATTGGCTCAGGAAACCGAACCTATCTTGGTAAGTGCAGCTCTGAATTTTTTTGAAATAGATATATAAACCATGTATTTGTTACTAATTAGATATTTATTATGGCCTTGAACTACTAGTCTGGTCACTAGCTGTATGTGTCATGTTATTCTAAAAGAACTATGGATCGATTAGTGGACAGAACATGCTGATCATATTCATATGTTAAACTGCTTATATGTAGACTTTGAAATGTACTAGCAGGTAGCAGCATCGTGTAATGCTACAAACTTTGAACCTTTATATTGATAGAATGCTTGACATTTTAGAAAGCCTTATGTTGGCCCAAATGCAGCACATTGTTGTTAGTAAATTAACTTGACCAAAAGTTTTGTTCCTGGTACTTATAGAGGAGATTTAAGACAACTACTCTAAGATCTCAATTGCTTAGATAATTGTCCAGTTTAGCTTATGCTCACAGTGTTAGCACTTTTGAAGGTAAAAGACCATTTCTCTAGCTAGCAACCCTTTAACTCTTGGAAAATTAAAGAGGCTGTAAATTTTATATATAGCAGCTTGATAACTCAAAGCATAAATATGGTTAAAATGATGACAAGCATCAGAGTAGTTGGTTTAACTTTCTAGTTTACTATGGCTGCCTCAATTTACTGAAAATTAAAAAATAAGGTACTGAATAATGTTTTGACATGCAGGATACATCTGAATCGGAGGTTGGTCTCTCAAAAGAGCATGCAAAATTTGGTCAGAATGCATGTGAACACGTTAGTATTGACTGCAGCAACCCTTTGTTCATGTCATAGCCAAGATTGTTGTAAAATTTGGAATACAAGCAAGTTGGTCAGTGTGCTTACAAATAATATTTTCTGATTGCTCTAGGACATCGATGGAAGAGACTGCGGTGATGAAGAAAATGATGAATATAACTATGATGATGATCAAAGATACAACGACTATGTAGAGGATGAAAATTATGACAACATTCGTGCAGAGTATGATGAGGAGTATGCCCGTTGGTGATGACGACATGTTATCCTTTTGCTCACTAGAGATCATACGCTACAAATGAAAACTAGTGCTACTCTTTGGATTTCGATGACGTCATGGGCCTTAAGCCCTATGCACAGTATATCTTAGTCAAGTATTCCTATTTGAACAATTGTTTTATGTTGAAGAATGTCTTTTTGCCACTTTCAGATGTTTAGACCTTTACTTAGTACCTTAAGTTTGGATGAACCATTTGATATTAATGTGTTGCTTATGACATGTTGCGATTTTTATTGTTTAACATTTGCAATTGATCATATTGCCATCTGTGTGCTTATTAAAATAATCAAAAACACATCTTGCTANCTCCACGCCGGCCCCCTCCACGCCGGCCCTCCTCCACGCCGGCGCGCCCTCCTCCACGCCGGCCCCGGCCCCCCTCCTCCACGCCGGCCCCGGCCCCACTCCACGCCGGCCCCGGCCCCTGTGTGTATGTGTGTGCGCCGCGTCGCGCGAGTCAGCCGAGCGGGGCTGACGTCAGCCCCTGCTCCGCTGATGTCACCTTTTTTTTCTTTAATTAATTATGTATTTGTTATAGAAAATGATTATTAGAAAATACATTGGAAATTGTTAGAAATTATTTAGAAATTATTTAGAAATGTGTTGGAAATTGTTTAGAAATTATTGATTCCATTGACTATGAAATATGTTAGAAATTATTTAGAAATTTCCATTGACTCTCATTCTATGTAATTTCCATTGATGATTATATAGGAAATGTTTACAAATGATTATTAGAAAATGTTTAGAAATGATTATTAGTGTAAATGAAAAGGATTATTAGAAATGTTTAGAAATGATTATTAGTGTATTAGTAATGATTATTAGAAATATTTAGAAATTTATAGAATTTGATCGAATTTGATAGAATTTGATCGAATTTGATAGAAATTGATAGAATTTCATAGAAATTGATAGCATTTGACAGAAATTGATAGAATTTGGTTGAATTTGATAGAATTTGATCGAATTTGGTAGAATTTGATAGAATTTGGTTGAATTTGATAGAATTTGGTCAATTTGATAGAATTTGATAGAATTTGATAGAAATTGATAGAATTTGATACAAATTGATAGAATTTGATAGAAATTGATAGAAATTGGTAGAATTTGATCGAATTTGGTAGAATTTGATAGAATTTGGTTGAATTTGATAGAATTTGGTCAATTTTGATAGAATTTGATAGAATTTGATAGGATTTGATAGAATTTGATAGAATTTGATCAAATTTGATAGGATTTGATAGATTTTGATAGGATTTGATCGAATTTGGTAGAATTTGATAGAATTTGATCGAATTTGATCGAATTTGATATAATTGTTATTTCATGTATATTTGATAGACGAAAGACGAAATGAATATGACAGAAGAGGAAATGAACGTGTATATGATGGAAGAAATCGCAAAAGGCAGTGCACGTGCCACAAACCTTCTCGACGTCGACGAGGAGGCAGGTGGTGACGATGGCAGCCAATACCTGAATATGTCAGGTGATGGCATGGAAGAACCTGCCGCTGGAAGTGTTTGGGCCGAGGAGGTATATATGTATACATATTGTCAATATCGAATATATATATGTTCAAGCATGAAATCTTAATATATACATTTCTTTCTCGTATATGTAGCCCTCAGGCTCACAGCCTTCTGGGTCCTCATCATCGAAGAGATGAAACGTGGCCCGACCAAGAAGTTAGAGGGCAGACTTGTAATCACTGATGTGCAGAAGATGGTCGGCCAGTTGCGCCAGAGAAAGCTGCTATAAAGATGGCCAATCAGTGTGGTGTTCTAGTGAGAGACCACGTGCCCATCAGCCTGCAGAGGTGGAAACCCTGCGATGATGCTACATACGTGCCGCAATCAGAGAAAGAAATGCTATGGGCCAGTCTGCAAGAACATTTCGCGGTGCCTCAAGGTTCAGAGGCAAGAGTCAAAAATTGGGCTCTAAAGACGATGTGTACTGCATTTCAAACATGGAAGAAAAACATGTACAAGAAATATGCCGAGAAGAACCTGACACCCAACTTTGATGATTACCCAAAGCTGAGGGGTCATTGGGATTCCTTCGTGCAGTACAGGCGGTCGGAGTTAGGTGAAAAGAACTTGCGACAGAATAGGATCAATGCCGCGAAGAAACGATACTTCCACTCTCTAGGACCAACTGGCTATAAGAAGAAAATTCCTATCTGGGACAAGATGGAAGAAGATTTGGTTGCCAGGGGAATCACGCCGGCGACAATGAATTGGCCCGAGCGATCAAGGCATTGGTACTACGCTCATGGTGGCACTCTGGATCTTTCCGATGGGTCGCTTATATACAGCGATGAGGTAAAAGAGGCGGCCGCTGCTATCCTTAAGGTCCTTCAAGAGATAGCCGATGGGACATTCGTTCCCGACAGAGAAAACGACGAGCTAACAAGGGCTCTGGGGAACCCCAAACATCCCGGACGAGCTAGAGGTGTCGGCGTAGTCCCGTGAAAGGCTGCATTCCCTGCGGACAGTGACACATACAAGAGTCGAAGCCGCTCTAAGGCCGCACAAAAGAGAAGAGTGGAGAACATGGAAAGAGAGCTTCGGGAGACAAAGGCCGGCATCCCAGACATGGTGTCTAGACAGCTACAGACATTGCTGAGCCAAGGGCAGACGGTGCCGGGAATAGTACATGTACCAGCTGGTGGATCAGCTGATGGTGTTAGCCCGTCCTCCCAACGTCGCAGAAGTGTTGCTTCCACAGAGCTCCCACCTGCCGATGCCGGGGACGAGAGTGCTCGCTATCCAGTGGACGAAATCACTCTGCGTACGCCATGTGAGCTTCATATACCAAGCCGGAACTTATCCACTAAGGTGGCTTACGGTATGGCTTATCCGGTGGAGCAAGGGCAGACCATTCATGGGGCACAGATTCCAAGTGGCTACTGCAAGGTGGGGGTCGAGCAGATTTGTGAAGGATATGATGACTTGGAGCTCGACATCCCAGGTGGCGACGAAGAAAAGACGTTAGCGGATGCTGCCCACGGCAGTATCATTCTATGGAAGAAGCGTTACGTCAAATTTGGCAGTCAAGGGCCGTCAGCTACTCCACCCAGGGATCCCCCGCAGCCACCGTCACCTTCAAGAAGGGCCGAGGATGACCCAGAGCTGCCACCTCCAGGTCAGGATGATGCCGGCTCACACAGGTCTCCTCCTCCACCACCACGGCATCCCCCAAAGCGCCAAACGGTGGAGAAAGAGCCTACGACCGAAGAAGAAAAGTTGGCCGCCATAAGGAAGAAGTTACCTTACGACCAAACTGACAAGGAAACTGCTTTGGTGGTCGCAGCCCAGGTCAAAGAGCATTTCAAACCAGATGAGCCAGAGAAGCCGGTGCCCATAGATCCGACAGCGAAGACATTTTTCAAAACAATGAGCACGGCGAATCAGAAGAGATTTTTGCCCTCTGACTACGACCGCCAGCTTGCAAAGTCTTATGATAAGCAGAAACAACAAGCCAGCAGTGGATCCTCGGTGAAGAAGGCGGCCACTCCTAAGAAGAAACAAGTCGGTCAGAGCTCGGCTAGGAGGACACAAGGGCAACAGGAATATGACGACGAACAGCTTGCGTTGTTGTGCGCGGAAACAGGCCTCTCACCGGCAGAACTTTTATCGGGCACGGGCGAAATTCCTAAGGCAACACCAGTGAAAATTTGGGAATTTGAATATGGCAAACCATTGGTGCCCCCAGATTCTTTGAAGTCCCTAACCACTCAAGCGTTCCGATTTCATGAGTGGTACATGAAGGTGTCCAAAAAGGGTAGACGGATGCTCAATGTTTTGATAAAAGACCGTGATTACTTCCGTGGGCATAGTCTCTTGATTTTAGATTTCAAGGATGTGTATGAGTTGTACCGTCAAGATGCCATAGACCTCTCATTGATGAGCTGCTGGGTTGTGTAAGTTTCTTTCACTGATCTATTCTCGCAATACTTGCTTTCTTAATTATAATTTTCAACAATAACAATCTATTCTTGTCATGTAGGATGGAGATCCATACATGCCGCGAAAAATCGTATGATGATGTCGGCTTCATGGATCCATACATGGTAAATGCCGTAACTGTAGCCAGTAAGCCACTAGAGACGGTGGACAACATATACTTGTACCTGGAGAGACAAAGAAGCAAGACTTACATTCTTTTGCCATACAATTTCACGTGAGTACTTCTCTCTATGTATGTATAACTTTAAGACTTTGTTGTCAATACTTGTGCATGTATATATATATATATATATATATATATATATATATATATATATATATATATATATATATATACAGCTTCCACTGGATACTGCTTGTGATAATCATAAACACCGGTCAAATTATTGTCATGGACTCACTGCGGAAAGAAAAAGAGGATTACCAAGCAATTTTAGACTTGATTGACATGGCATGGACACGTTTCCGTGCGAAACAAAAAGGAAATTTCAAACAAAAACTGGATGTGAAGACGGACTTTCCGGTACGTGGCTAGTGTACCCGCATATCTCGTAAAATCACACTAATATATAGTTGTTACGTCTAACTTTATTCTTCTCCACTTTCAGTGTGCCAGACAGGAAGCAGGGATGAATCTATGCGGATACTACGTCTGCCAGTGGATCCATACCTTTGTTTCTCCCAAAAAAAGCGACTCAAGAAGAACTCATGGTATGAATTAGATTATTAGTGTATATAGAAATTAGATTATTAGTGTATATGGAAAATAGATTATTAGTGTATATGGAAATTAGATTATTAGTATGGAAATATTAGTGTATATGGAAATTAGATTATTAGTGTATATGGAAATTAGATTATTAGTGTATATGGAAATTAGGTTATTAGTGTATATGGAAATTAGGTTATTAGTGTATATGGAAATTAGGTTACTAGTGTATATGGAAATAAGATTATTAGTGCATATGGAAATTAGATTATTAGTGTATATGGACATTAGATTATTAGTGTATATGGAAATATGATTATTAGTGTATATGGAAATATGATTATTAGTGTATATTTATTATGAATATATTTATTATACTTTGTTATTTCATGTATACTTTGTTAATTCATGTAAACTTTGTTATTTCATGTAAACTTTGTTATTTGGTTAGAAATGATTATTAGTTATTGATTATTGTTTAGAAATGATTATTAGTTATTGTTTTGAAATGATTATTAGTTATTGTTTAGAAATGAATGTGTTAGGATATTTTATAATTACATGCAAAATTTATTTATTATATGAATGAATGATTATTAGTTACTTGTTTAGAAATGATTACATGCAAAATTTATTTATTATATGAATGAATGTTGTCATTTGTGATTAATGCAGAGGTTGTTTTACCATCAAGTGCTCCCAATGAAACAAAAATCAAAAGCTATTGCGAACCAACTATTTGGATTCATTATGGACCAAGTTATAAGTCCACTGGGAGAGTACCACCATGACGGAACCGCTATCGCTCAATTGAACTCCCTTTCCGCTCCTTCTTCCAGTTCTGCTCGTTAATTGTAAATAACTTTTAAATGCTCTAACTTTTGTATTGGCCGATCTCAAATGTTTATATGTGAATGTTCGAAAAAAATGCAATCAAAGTCGGGTCAAAATCAATTGACAATTGCGACGACTTCAATCTTATGCGTGAAAGATCGTGTACGACATATGACATATGACGAGCAGACACGTAGACGCGTAGATTTGTATATAACTAACCCAAATATCAAACATTTAAAAAAAAATAACCAAAACAGCCTTTGGTACCGGTTGGTAAAGGCCCTCCCCCGCATGCCTACGCGGGGGGATCCTTTGGTACCGGTTGGTACCAACCGGTACCAAAGGCTCCCTTTGGTATCTGGACCCGGTACCAAAGGCCGGCCCCCTTTAGTCACGGTGTCGCGGTACCGGTTCCAGAACCGGTACCTATGAGGGTTACGAACCGTGACCGATGGCGAGTTCTCCAGTAGTGGAAATATGTTACTTCAGGGATCCACATTGTTGGTCCAACATGTGCTTTCCATTGTTTGTGATGGGTAGGCCATGATGTGCGTAAAAATAAATGCATGGCACGCCCAGAGGTATTTGAAAACTCATCATGCAACAGGTAGGTGAGCGGAAGAGGGCCAAGCATCCAGTTGAACTGCAGTGCCGCACACAGCACCAACACAAGATTTTCCATTTGCTGCTTCAACTCCGGCCGAGATGCCTTTTCTATACTTTTTGGCCAAAATATGTGCAATGCGCAGTTTGGCACAGTTCATGTTCCACTCAGAAATGAGGCAAACACAACAGGCATCACACGCACAACTCTGAGGTCGAAGGACTTCACGAGTAATGCCCTTAATAGTGTAAAACCCACCATAAATTTGCTACTCACATGTTGTGATTAATTTTCTGTCACCAGCGGAGTACAATAAACCCAGAACCAATTTTCTCTCAATACGATGATTTATGGGGCATAAGATAAACTCAAACTACTATACGTTTACACAGATTTTCCTTCGTGGTTCAATGTGATGTTGTTTCAGTCTCAGCTACAGCATTCAAATACAAGTCAATTTATAATTTAGTCATCTCTACACCGATTTGTCAAAAAACTCATGTTGGTGCAGATGATTTCATTCAGCATACCTACATACTCACGATGGACAACGATATTCCATCCAAAACATCCCAATATTGCTAAATTGGACCCAGAAGATACTAGAAGGTTTACCACAACTGCACATGCATATTCCACTTCTGGAAACAGCTAGCACACATAATCTATACAACCACAAAAAAAATTCTAACTTTAGCTGCCTTTTACCTAAATACCGTGTACCATTTCATTGGCGGAAAGTCCAGAAATCGGGAAGAACCACTACCGGAGACAGTGCTATCAGTACCGGGTCATAACCCTCATAGGTACCGGTTCTGGAACCGGTACCGCGCAACCGAGACTAAAGGGCTCGGTCTTTGGTACCGGGTCTAGAACCGGTACCAAAGAGGGCCTTGGTACCGGTTGGTGTTATCAACCGGTATCAAAGGGTGTTTTGGTTATTTTTTTTAAACATTTGCTATTTGGGTTAGTTATACGCAATTCGTCTACATGTCTACGCGTCTACGTGTCTAACCGTCATATGTCGTACATGATCTTTCACGCAATAAGATTGAAGTCGTCGCAATTGTCAATTGATTTTGACCGGACTTTGATTGCATTTTTCTCGAACATTCACATATAAACATTTGAGATCACCCAATACAAAAGTTAGAGCAATTAAAAGTTATTTATAATTGACGAGCAGAACTGTTAGAAGGAGCAGAAAGAGAGTCATATTGAGCGTCTACATGTTGTAAATCCCGGCGAGCTCTCGTCGCCGGCGATCTCACACACACGCGAGGTGGAAGAACAGAGAGCAGAACACAAAGACAGAGTTTTGGTGCTGCTGAACAACGGCAGCGTTTTCTGTATTACTTGCTTCAATATAAAGGAAGTCTAACTCTGAATCGTGGCAGAGTACTGCCCTACATGCGCGGCATGCCGCCCGTTTTGGCCATGCCATCCCACGTCTGGCGATCACACCGCGCCGCTCCTGAAGACGCGCTATGCATGCAGCGCCGAGCTCTCCTACAGACTCGTTCTCCCCTACAGACTCGCTTAGCCACAATGACTAGCTTATTTGACTCTACACTAGGACACCTACACACGTACAGGATTACAGATAACATAACCAAGAAAATTCTGCTGAGATTGCGACCTCTGCTGATCGTCTCTGTGCCCTTCCGCGGCTTCCCTGGAGCTGCCGATGTTCACGTTGGTTTTCTCAGACGCCATTGGCGACGGCTTGCTCTTTGGCCCGGTCTTGCCGTGCACGGACAGTGGCTCTAGGTGTTTCTCCACCAGAGCCTCGCTAAAATCGCTATAAGCAGCAGCAGGACGAGCAGACAAGCAGAGACGACAACGAGAGTCCGCCGTGAAACCATTGGAAGGATCATACGACCCTACTTGTGCTGAAACTGAAACTCGCGGCGCTGGCAGGGGCAGAGTGCCATCTCTACGCGCAAAAGCTTCGTACCCTAAACCGTGAGTCAGCGTTGCTTATATTACCCAGGGATGTGCGCAGGCCGCTAGTTTTTGACTCGTTATGTTGTACGGCAATATTGTACTATTCTCCGCGTTTTACTTCTTCTGTATGAAGATCCACAAGCCACGAGGGCAACCTGTTGAAATCTCCCACGCAAAATTAGAACTAAAAAGGCAGTAAAACTCCTTCCGGGCAGCGGTCAGCTCATTAGGCTTGGGGTCTACTTATAATATATAAAGCCATTTATCTGTCCAATGTAGACATCACAGGATTGGAAATCTTGAATATATTGATATCTAACGGGCTGGTCCGACTACACTATAGGAAGGCAGAAGTAGAGTCCTATAGTTGGCTCTCCAAATTGAGTTGTGGCCCTAGCTCGACTACATTTCCATATTGTAACTAACATGGGAACTTGTAATACTACCCTACCTTCAGGACTATGTAAGGAGGGGTAGAGGTAGCACTAGGAGGACATATAATTTCACATCGGATCCAATCCCAAATCGAGATCCAGTATCTCATGACGACCGCACAGGGCACAATACGACGCTACACTGGTCACCCAAACTCGTATAAATTTATCTTGTGTCCTGCATCGCACAGTTACAATCATGCTCATGGTTCTGCGATCCCTACAAACGAATCTACAACAGAGGGCAACCGCTTGGTAGACAATAAGTTGCATACTAAGTAATGTGCATATAGCAGATATGTAAATTGGTCTGGTGACAGTTTGCTACTTGGATTAGTATTACCACAACCCGAGAAACATGGAATGACTACAACTTTTCTTCCAAGCAGGTGTTGGTTCTTCCTTCTACAGATATGGCTTTTACTACTATTTCATAACCTCCCCTTTATAGTACCGGATACACAGCCGATACTTCGTATCCGATACTAAATGGGCCCCTTAAGTACCGGGCGAGGACCATGTACTAAAAGAGTCCCTTTAGTACCTTTTGGTATCACCAACTGGTACTAAAAGGGATTTATGGAGAAAAGACTCTGTGCAAACTTTGCACGGCCACCCCCCCTCTCTATATAGTCCCTGCACTTCGTTCTTCCCTGACCCCCATCTTCCCAATACCCATCTTCCTCCTTCCCCACTCCCCACTCCTCATTGTCTGTACAGCACTATGAAGTACACGTTGCCCTACCTCTAGATTCAAATCAGAGAAAGTGGAGGAAAAGTTGAACCTAGCCATGTCAAAGAACCCTATTTTGTTTAATCGTTGGATTATGAGGCACTGGGATGTGTAAAGGGCTCGGCCAGAGGAGGGTCATCGACAGTGTTGAGCTGGTGGGTGGAACAATGGAGTGGCTTGGCACAGCGCATCTGGTTTTGTCAGGTTAGATGCAGCCAGGTTAGAGGTGGAGGTTGCCAGGTTCGGGCCAAGCGCGAGAGGATGGAGGACCGAGGGGGAGGGCTGGCGGTGTTTGGGCTCGGATGGTGCACTTACTGACATTAGAGATTCAGCACGATGCTGCAGAAGATTTCTCGCATAGTCACAGTGAGCACTTATTACTATCATGTATCAATGAACATAGTTCAGTTGGAATAAATATGTTGGTAGAATCGATAATGACTAGATAAACTTTTGAATTCAAATAGATCTAAATGATAATTAAAATCTCGAATTACAAAAAGTTGATGTCAAATTGTTCCAAGGATGTTATATTAATCTGTCATAAACCATGTACCCAGTGTGTTGCTGCACGTGTATGAATTACGACAATGCATGAGAAGTGTACCGTAATTTTACACGGACTGAAAGAATCTCACAAATTGGCCCAGTTACAAAAGGCAGATAAATTTAGAACTCGCAATATTACGTGGTGCTACCAGCGTACACAACTTTACTACTGAAGGACAATCATGTGAGGAACAATAGTAAATACTAAGGATCAGACTTAGCTTTGGAAATGAGTGACAATACCAAAGTCATTGTTTGGATGCAGATAGAATTGCTAGATGGAATCTTTCAAAACAGCCCCGTTGCGTCTCGTGGCTCCACCGCCCAAGCCCCTTTTTGGCCAGCCCTGTCGAGGAGTACTGTACTGACAACTCAACATAGTGCAGTACCTCGAACGGCACCAAGAAGTAGATGATGTGATCGTTCATGCCACCGGAAAGTAGACGTACCAGGGAGGGACAAGTTGCGTGAGAACACTCCCCAAAAAACTTATCGCTAGGCTATCTTTTTTTTTTGATGAAACAGGAGGGGCAAAACCCCTACTGGCTATATATTAACAAGAGCAAAGTAACAACAGAAGTTCAAGAGACGAAAAAAGTTCAAAAAAAGATAAAGAAAATTACAACAAGGTCTACAACCATTGGGACATTTGTAGTTGGTTATGCATCTTTGCTCGTAGCACAACTTGAGCAAATTCCGACCTAAAATGTTGCTTGCATAAGTCCGGGGAAGGCTGAATCGCTCTAAAGATGAGATCATTGCGGGACATCCATATACACCAACTCATCACAATAATAATGTCCATGGAGAAAGGCACTCCAAGCCGAGCATTGAGATCCATCAACTGTTGAACAGGGTGTTCTGAAATGCTGACACTGAGCTCTCGGATGAGCCAGCACTCCTGAGTAAAAGGGCAGTGGAGGAACAGATGTTCATGTGTTTCTTCTGAAGCTAACTGGCAGAGGGTGCAGTCATAAGATTGAAGTGCCATGTTTTTCCTTCGAAGTAAACCTCTGGTGCTTAGCCGATCTTTCAGTAATAGCCAGAAGAACACTTTGTGCTTATTTTGGCAGGCTGATTTCCAGAGAGACTGAAAGATAGCAAGAACATTTCTATGTCTAATTAGCTTTCTGTAAGCTTTAGTTGATGCAAATAAAGGTGAACCCCAAATATATGTCCACTTGTCAGTTTCAGTGGAGGCTGGCAAGGCATCAATTGACTGAAGGAGGTGATGCAACTATTCAAAAGCTTGTGTTGATAGTGGTAACTGAAAGAGTTGCTGCAGCTCAGTAGCCAGCTTAAAATCATGGAGGGAGATGGAGTCGGAGAGAGCAAAAGAGTGTAATTCAAGGAATCTTTGTGCAGGAACACAACCACTCCAAAGATCAGTCCATGACAAGCAGGTCTTACCATCATGGAGCTCCACCATTGCAATTCCTTTGTAGGTGTCTAGGAGACTAAGCATGTCACGCCACCAGAAAGAACCTTTTTTCTTTGTACTGTTGGGCAGCTTGCCATTGCTATAATGTCGTTCCCAAACCAAATGCACCCAGGGGATATCAGCCCTATTAAAGAATTTGTGGAGGTTCTTGAGGAGGAGGGCTTCATTCTGCGTACTGAGTTTGAGTACTCCCAATTCTCCTTCCTTTTTTGGCAGGCTGACCATTTCCGAAGCGGCATTTGGAGGAATTTTTGCATTAATGTCAGCGCCACGCCAGTGAAAATGCTTTCTGTACTTATCAATTTGTTTGATGACGGTTTTGTGGAGAAGGAAGGTGCACATATGAAAGGTGGGTAAAGCAGTCAGCACTGAATTTGTTAATTCTAACCTGCCTGCCTGGGAAAGGAACATGGAAGTGGCTATGAGTCTTTGCTCACATTTCTTGACCAATGGCAGGTACTCCTCAACTTTGGGCCTAGTGAGACCCAAGGGTAAGCCTAGGTAGGTGAAGGGTAGGGACCATTTAGTGCATCCAAAAGTATCAGCAAGGGTGTTAAATCTTTCTTCATTGATGTTAACTGGTACCATGATGGATTTGCTATAATTGACTTTGAGGCCAGTTGCAACTGCAAAGTCTTGGAGAAGGGTTTTGAGGTACACTAACTGATCAGGGAACCCTTGCATGATGATGAGGGTGTCATCAGCATATTGTAGGATAGGAAAGTCTTGTGAATATTGCAGAGGCACAGGGATGCTTAGGTGCCCTTGCTGTCTTGCTTGGTTCATAAGGGATTGTAGAAGATCAGCTGTCAGCACAAACAGAAGAGGCGAAAGAGGATCACCTTGCCTAGCACCCCTTCTACAATGGAAGGTCTTCCCAGGGACCCCATTTAATAGCACAGATGAAGTTCCTGAGTTAAACATAGCTTGAATCCAACTAAGCCATTGATCACTAAAGCCTTTGTGTTTCATAATCTGCAACATGGCTTCAAATTCCACTTTATCAAAGGCTTTTTCAAAGTCAAGTTTAAGTAGTACTATCTCTCGTTCGAACTGATGGCGAAAGTGTAGGTATTCAAAAGCCCAAGCTAGACAATCTTGGATAGTCCTGCTCTTGATGAACCCATATTGGTTTTTGTGGATGAGATCCATGATGACACCTTGTAGCCTGTTGGAGAGGAGCTTTGTGATAATTTTGACTAAGGTGTTCAACAAGGAGATAGATCTGTAGTCAGAGGCAGTTATTGGGGTTTCAATTTTGGGGATTAAGGTTATATATGATCCATTGATACACTGTAGGCACACATTACCAGCCTGGAATGCTTGGCACACAGCATAGAACTCATTCCTTATTATGGGCCAGCACTTTTTAACAAATTCAGTGTTGAAACCATCAGGGCCGTAGGATTTGTCAGATGGAAGATGCTGGATAACCGAGTCAACTTCTGCAGGGGTGAAAGGTTCATCCAGGGAGCTAAGGTTTTGCCTTAGGGGGAATAACTCCTGCATATTAAAAACCATTTGCTGGAACTCAGAGACACCCAACCTGTCCTTATAAGTGTGCCACAAAACATTTGCTTTAGCATGGTGATCAGTATGTTGAGTTCCATCTGGCGTAGAGAGCTGTAATTAAATTCCTTCTGTGCTTGATAGTTGCATTAGCATGGAAAAATTTTATTCCAGCGTCTCCAGATTTAACCCATCTAATTGTACATCTTTATTTCCAAAAGATCTTCTGCTACTTTAGAAGAGATATGAGTTTATCCTCAAGAATAGTTCTGAAGTTCCATTCTTCAACTAATAAGTCTCTGAATTCCTCAATGACTGCTAGGAGTTGGATAACAGCCTTGACATTGAATATGTTGGTTTTGAGCTTTGACAGGGTCTTTCTCCATTGCCTCAAGACTCTCCTAAGGTTCTTTAGTTTGGCTGAAAGAACTTCTACTGCATCTGTTTGTCCAGTAGGTAGGGACCATCCATGCTGAACCACTTCTGTAAAATGTTCATGTTCCATCTAGTAATTTTCAAATCTGAACACAGAGCATTGGGGGATTAGGGTGGTGATGGCAATTACACATGGCACATGATCGGATGTCTCCATGACAAGGGGTCGTGCAGATGTGGATGGGTAGCTCAGGGTCCAAGACGCAGATGTGAAAAACCAATACAACCATTCTAACAAGGGTGCTTCTTGCTTATTCGTCCAAGTAAATTTTCTACCATGAAGAGGAATTTCCACTAAACCCAAGGAACTGATTGCTTCATTAAAAAGGGACATCTCATTGAGATCACCACCTGGTTTATTTCTGTCATCCTCAGCTAGCATTCGAATATTTTTAAGCCAGTGAATAAAAGCTCTCTTGCCATCAGCAGTACAGGGGCCATAAACATTTGTAAGCAGCCATTCGTCATTGTTGTGCTTTGATTTAAACTCCACAGAAATAGCATACTCATCTTGAAAGACTAGGTGTCCCTCAAACAACGAGGATTTCCAAATTGTGATAGCCCCGCCAGAGGCTCCAACAGAGGGAAGGAAAGTAAACTGATCAAACGGAGGGGGCAGAATTTTTTTATGAATGAAAGGTCAAAGACCTCTCGTTTCATTTCTTGTAAACAAATGACATCACAAGCACTCTCGACAATTCTATCACGAATAGCAGTCCATTTCTTATCCAAATTAATGCCACGAACATTCCAATTGAGGACCTTCCAATCACGACATTTAGGTGTGTTTTTCATTAAAAGAGAGGGGAAAGGAGATTACACCACAAGATAACCAGTGATGGTTCACAAAGGAAACTAAAGAAAAAGTCCAAGTAGGAGTAGGGAAGAAATAAAAGGTCCAGAGATGATGAAAGATAACTAGAAACCCCCAGGACGCGTGTCCAGGGCAAAAGGACCTCCTAGAGCCACTGATCACTTCTTGGGCTTCTTCTTGGTGGTCTTGGAGTCTTTGTCATCATCTGAGACCTTGGGATTTTTCTTGACGGCCATCCTTTTCACACCAGGTGCAGCTGGTTTCTTTCTTTTAGCCAATGCTTCTGCGGACAATTACAAAGGATCTACCTTGCAAAATTCCTCCCCAAGATTCTTGATAACTGAGGGGGAGATAGTGGGTGGCTACATGGAGCAACCAAGGCAATTCTTCTCAGCGCAATTAGGGGATTTGTATCCTTTATTTGCCTCTTTTTTCCTCAAACTTCTCCTGAGATCTGTGCCAACTAGGTGTCCTCCCTTCTTAGCAAAAGCAGATTGTTCCAACAGGGCCTTGGACTAGGGACCAGATGTTGAGGTGATCCTCTGTAACAGAGCTTCAGGTGGTGAAGCTGGAGTGGAAGGGGAATTGGCACTTTTGACGGTCCATAGACGCGCCAATTGTGAACCACAAGCGCACGGATCATTGTAGCTTTTCTCTTAGAGTATTTCATCCAAGGTTTATCAATCTGTTGATCGACAATAAACTTACTAGGGTTTCTCATCTAATCTAATGGATCTATCCTAGCACGAAGCATAGATTTCATATAGAGGTAAACCTTTAAGATGTGACTGGGTATAGGTTGATCACATCCGTAACAAAGGCGAGGGTAAAGAGCAACCAAAGGATAAATGAGCCTATCGCCTTCTAGTTGTAGTTCTAGCAAATAAGAGTAAGCGCATCATGCATCTCATCTAAAGCCGTCTTTAAACTCTTACCTCCGGTCAACCTCCCGAGAATGCCACCCTACGTGGGATCACACCCTGTCACGATGCTCCCTATCGGCGTGGTTAGTACAAGGGCACATCCACAAGTGAACGTGTCTAGATATCATGAAGGTCAACACACTAGATGTAATCACCATGATTACATAAAGTATGCTATATAGTCTAATCTAGAATTAGACTAAGATAAAATCATATTCATGATAGGTAGAAAGTATAGAAGGAGATATTGAGTGCTAAGAGATCGGATGACATGAAGAACATTACTCATATAATAGATGTGTTTGCATCATCACCCCCAAGTACATACCATTGATAACTCCATCATGGCACAACCACGCAGGGAGGCCATGGTGGCTAGGGTTGGCCTGAGCCATCCCTAGACAACTTCAAGGACTTGCTGCAGCCGTCGTCTCCTTTTGGTTTATGCTCTAGGTTTCGCCGAGTTCTGGTGGATTGATGTGCGTGGCTTCTGGCATCGGGGCTATAAATAGTCCGAGGAAACCCTAGCTCGAAGGGGAGGCCGAGGCCTTTTTATGGCCCCTCGGTCCATCTTTCGCGTGCAAGCTCCTTTATCCTTAAGAAATGATTTGCCAATGCATGTGGGTATTTGACATGGGTTGCTTCGGGATAAGATTGGGTCTTGATATCTTTCCATATGTCAGCCTGATTCGCCTTGATCCCGAAGTCATCCGACCTTATCTTCAAGTCTTTGCCCTTGCTCATTCTTGGAGGTTGGTTCACCATAGTTGAGAGCGAACAAAATCCGAGTCACATGGCCTTCATTCCTCCGCGCTATGCATGATCTTGGTCTTTGTCTAAAAGTGCTCATTTATAGCTCAAAAACCTGCGTAAACCAAAATCCTCCAAAAATACATGCATATGCAAAAATGGGGTTATTTCAAGTGCCAAGTGGCGGGTTAGTATACGAATTGGTCCCAAAACACCACTTAAATAGCACTAAAAGTGTGTCGCTGACGAGCGTGAACAGGCACCCTGCTTAGAGGCAAGCTTTTCAGGTGATGGACTGGGAGAAACAGCGGGAGAGACATCTAGGTTTTCTAATACAGGGTCAAGTGGGGTTTCTAGGCACACATTTTTCAAACAAGGTGAGGGAGTTTTGACAGGGCATTTGGCGGGCAGTGAGAATTTGATCACTGGAGGATTAGGACCTGCCAGGTAGGTCAGGGCCTGGGATGTCATCAAGTTCTTAGCCCAGTCAAAACTCCTTGGGTCCATCAGCATAGTAGTAAAGAAATCAGACCAATTATGGGGCACATTGACTGATGGAGTACAATTAGATGTATGGAAAAACTGGGCCTAGGCCCTCACTGCATTAGGATGTCGAGCTGGGCCTAAAGGGAAAGAAACCAGACTGAAGGAAACAGGATCTGTGTCTGGCTGCACAATCTCAACAAAACCCAAATGCATATTTTGTTGTTCAGCATCATCATCAGGATCATCTGCAGGGACATTTTTAGCCATGGCAGCATCAGGCACATGGATATCCACAGCATCATGTTCTTGATCCTCTATAGGGTCATTACCATCCATAAGCTCATCTTCCTAATTTCATCTGGGATCATTTGCAGAGGTGAGCCATTATTCATTGGTATGAAAACCTGGATTGGGTCTTCAGGCTCCAATAGCTGCTGCATTTCATTAACAGCTGCCTCAGCAGATTCATTAGAAGAACTATCCACTGGAATGACTTCATCATCTGGGACATCCAGGGGATTATCCTTTAGGTTAGCTTCCAAATCTTCTACTCCCTGAAGCAATTGATCAATGCCTCCAAGGTTGTCACACCCGATTTTAAGGACAAAACCGAATGATAATCATATGTGTGCCAGGATCAAGTTTTCACACATATGAGACTTCATCAGTGATAAACAATAGCAGTATTATGTAAAATAATATAAAAGACTTACAAACTATCAGAGTCACAGCTTATCCTGGAAATGAAGGCTCCAACACTTCACAGGCAATCGACTGGGGGTTGCGTACGCCTAACATCATCTTCAACATCTTCATATCACCTTTCTGAGCAGCAGTAAGCAAGGATGAATACACTTATGGTTGGTACTCAGCAAGGCCACAAGAAATAACCAGAAAATCGATTCATTTCCATCTTTAAGTTTATTAATCATGTGAGGGTCCAGGCCGCTCTTAACCGTGAGCACGGCTGTTATAACAGTTTTAGACTCTGCAGAGGTTGTACACTTTTACCACAAGATGCGTAAAAGTTTCAAAGAACTTTGAACCCAACCATGCTGTGCTAGCTAGGCACAATACCACAATTCCGAGGTGTGATTGCATAGGGACGCTACAAGGCCTTTACAAAGACACACAGATAACTAGCGGCCCGCTAGAGTTTCAGCCGCGGTGAGGTCCACAGCCCTCCCTAGAGAGGACGTACCTTAGCAAAGAATACTCCTACAAGAGGACCGGACTATGACCCCTCACCGTCCCCCTCCTTGCCCTTTCGGTAAGGCCACTAGTCACCTATACATCTAATTAATTAGCCAAGACCAGAGCCATATAGTACTCGTGGTTGTACTGTTTTCCTGGGTGGTTCTCCATGTTCCATTTAACATCATCACAGTGATATATTAAAAGCATAGATAGGAGGATGGTTAGGGACACTTGCCTTTCCGCAAAAGAAATACCACATACTGCTCAGAGTCCTCAAATCTTATTCTTGAAATCACTTGATCTTCAAAGCACCTGAATTGCGTTCCTTCTACTCGCAGGAAACATCGGCACAAACATACAAAAACAAGCAGAAAAACACAACTAAGAACAATACACCAATCAGCTTGATGTCACTTGGTGTAATTCGAAGTATCCATGCAGCTTGATGTCACTTGGTGTAATTCGTCGTGGTTTGCTTTAAACATCTTCATGTATTGAATGTTGCCTTATTGTGCCTTCTATATGCCAATGTTCTTGGAGGTCTTTCTTTTGTTCTAAGCTTCTGAGTTTGATCATGTACGCTCGATGAAAGCATTGCCCAAGCTCCTCTTCATTGTTATCATCATTATCTCCTCCATCTTGTTCTCATCATGTTGCTCCTGCCTCTTCTTCGTGGATTTTCCCCTGTGTCTCGAATAGAACATATACCAAAGTATAGATCTATTGAAAATTTTATGAAATTACCTTTCCAATGAGTATTCATTCATCTTAAATGGAGTTCAAATAAGAGAGTTATGCCCATTTTACTTTAGCACTACGTGCTGTCCAGAAAATTTCAGAATGCACGACCTTTGATGTTTTGATCATAACCGCTTGTAGGAATCTCTGATTGACTTGATTCTTGTTTTGTTGGAACCGGAACTTCATGGGGAAATCGAAAAATGTTTTGTTGTTTTCTTCAGAGGTTGTGTAGACTTTTGATGCAAACAGTACCTTCTTGCGAATTGATCCTGAGATATTGATGATTTTGATCTTGTGGTCTTTGGAGCGTCGTGTTGTGCATCCCTAGGCTGAAAGGTCATCACCATCGATTCACCAGCGAGTGGCATTCCAATGATGTGTCTTCTCCATAGTTCTTGCTTTAACCCAAGGTGACGGGATCATGGGTGGCTCTTGTGCTTTGTGTCGATGATTCGAGCGGCTTCCTTCATTTGTAGCATCACTCAATTAGAAGCTTCTTAAGTATCCTACTGGAGAAGATTGTTAATGTCATGGTACTTCTAATCTTGTCACCTCTAGTCTTGATCATCTTCAAATTATCATCTTTTGTGTTCAAGGCCCTCCAATCTTCCCACGACTTCATCATTATCAGCTCCTCCGTTGTTTGCTGCTGCCTCTTCTTCATTGAATTCCTCTTCGTCCAGTATCAACTTCTGCTTCATTACGATGTACATCAAATTCTCTTTCCAACGAGTGCTCATTCACTCCAAATGTACTTCGGATGAAAAAGTTATGCTTGTTTTACTTCGGCACTACGTTCTGTCCCGAGCAGATTTCAGAACTCGTAGTGTTGAAAGATTTTACCATAACTCCTTGCACCGATCTCCAAAATTCACGATTCTTGATGTGTTGGAAAGAAGACTTGATGGATCTTCATATAATACTTCTCTGATCATGGGTGAAAATCTGATCTCAACAGCAACCTTCCAGAGATGTTGATGATTGGATCTCACGACTTCTTTGGGGCATGGTTCATTACCTATAGCTTGAACAAACAATTCTCCAAGAAAAATTAGTCTTAAAAAATTAATTGACATGGTGACATACCTTGTTCATCTTTACTTGTTTTGGGTGTGGGCTCGATAGCGGATGATGGGCCACTAACAAAAGTTAGCACCTACCACTAAAGAGCGAATCTTGACGTAGCCATCAACTTGTTTGAGCGAGATTTGGACTTGTCAAAGTTCGGATCTTGAGAACTTCTCGATCACATCGTGTCTACGATTTTACCTGCATTCATTGAACACGAACAAAAAACATAGGATATATGCAATAATAAAAATTAGGGTTAGTCCAAAAAATTAGATAGATCGCCCTAGGGTTCGAGTTGCCGATCCCCGGCAACGGCGCCAGAAAGCTTGTTGACGGTCCATAGACGCACCAATTGTGAACCGCAAGTGCACGAATCATCGTAGTTTTTCCCTTAGAGTATTCCATCCAAGGTTTATCAATCTGTGGATCGACAATTAACTTACTAGGGTTCCCCATCTAATCTAACGGATCTATTCCTAGCGTTAAGTGTGGATTGCATATAGAGGGGTAAAACCTATAAGATTTAAGTGAGGTGTATAGGTTGATCACATCCATAACATAAGCCAGGGTAAAGAGCAACCAAAGGATAAATGGTCCTATCGTCTTTTAGTTGTAGTTCTAGTAAATAAGAGCAAGTGCATCATGCATCTCATCTAAAGCCATCTTTAAACTCTTACCTCCGGTCAACCTCCAGAGAACGCCACCCTACGTGGGATCACACCCTGTAACGATGCTATAAAGCATGCTATATAGTCTAATCACCATGATTACATAAAGCATGCTATATAGTCTAATCTAGAATTAGACTAAGAAACAATCATATTCATGATAGGTAGAAAGCATAGAATGAGATATTGAGTGCTAAGAGATCGGATGACACGAAGGGTCAACACACTAGATCTAATCACCATGATTACATAAAGCATGCTATATAGTCTAATCTAGAATTAGACTAAGAAACAATCATATTCATGATAGGTAGAAAGCATAGAAGGAGATATTGAGTGCTAAGAGATCGGATGACACGAAGAACATTACTCATATAATAGATGTGTTTAGATCATCACCACCAAGTACATACCATTGATGACCCCAACTAGCTCTTGAACTCCACCATGGCACAACCACGCAGGGAGGCCATTGCGGCTAGGGTTGGCCTAAGCCATCCCTTAGACAACTTCGAGGACTCACGGCGGCTGTCATCTCCTTTTGGTGTATCCCCTAGGTTTCGCCGAGTTCTGGTGGATTGATGTGCGTGGCTCCGGGCATCGGGGCTATAAATAGTCCGAGGAAACACTAGATCGAAGGGGAGGCCCAGGCGGCGCAGAAACACCCAAGGTCGGCCGGCCTGTGCCTCTGGGCCGGCCGGCCGGCCTGGGCTGTTTTTGCAGCCTCTCGGTCTCATCTTTTGCGTGGAAGCTTCTAGATCCTCCAGGAGTTGATTTGCCAATGCATGTGGATATTTGACGTCGGTTGCTTCGGGATAAGATTGGGTCTTGATATCTTTCCATATGTCTGCCCAATTCGCCTTGATCCCGAAGTCATCCGACCTTATCTTCAAGTCTTTGCCCTTCCAAATTCTTGGAAGTTGGTTCACCATAGATGAGAGCGAATGAAATCCGAGTCACATGGCCTTCATTCCTCCACGCTACGCATGATCTTGGTCTTTGTCTAGTAGTGCTCTTTTATAGCTCCAAAAACTGCGTAAACTAAAATCCTCCAAAAATACATGTATATACAAAAACGAGGTTATTTTAAGTGCCAAGTGGCAGGTTAGTATACGAATTGATTCCAAAACACCACTTAAATAGCACTAAAAGTGTATCGCTAACGAGCGTCAACACTCTGTCATGCCTGAAATTAAGCCTCACATAGGCCTGGCCATAGGGGCAAGGTTGGACCATTTTGATTCCCATCTGCATATGGTTGCGCAAGAAATCTGTGAGGAGCTCTCTAATGCCAGGGAAGGAGACCTGCATTGCTGGTAGGGGTTCGATGAGGGCAATGGCGGCATCACCGTTCCACCCTCTTAGGCCCCCCATCACTGCTCTTGCCATTGGCTTCCGATTGGCCACCATCACCCGATTAAAGCCTCTAGGCATGAAAGGAGCAGGATCGATGAACCGATAAGTCATCTCTGCTACTTGGTTCGTTGGATCGCACGCCAAAGGGTGCTCTAGAAAAGAAGCAGTGGGGGTTTTTTGCAGGATTCTTGAGACGCAGCCAACCAAGGGACTCCGGAAGAAAAGAGTTCGCTAGGCTATCTTGAGCAGGATCTGAGCACAAGCATGCTTTCAGAGGCCTCTGCTCTCACTGGATCAGTGCATATAGATTCTATGGAAATGTAGCGTTGTGGCACAAAGCAAAAGATGAAGAAGGTATAGATCTTCTAAGTAGGAGTATCTGAGTTTTGAGAGGCATACTTTCATAGGAGAGAGGAGGGCCTCTTATATGGGCGTGCAAGGGTGGAAGGGGATGCACCTGGACGTTCACCGCTGATTAGAAAATGCATATTCTCTGCTGAGTAGAAAAGGTTGTCCCTGATTATGCCATTAAAAAATCATTATTCCCATTGACGACTGTCGAAACCAATTACTGTACCACAAGAAGTCCGTCCATCAGAGGGCCTATTTTATAGGTGTGCAGGGTTGGTAGGGCGATGCATGTGGACATTCTCCGCATAGCATAAAAAGCACATTCTCTGCTTGTATAAAAGGAAGCCCTTGATTCTGCCATTAAAACGTCAAAAATCCTATTGACAATCGGCAAAACCAATCAATGCACCACAATATGTCCATCTGTCCGCTCTCGTCTCAACAAGCCCAAGGCCTCAGAGGGGTGAGGCCAGCAAGTGTGCACACTTGTGGCATACCAACCTCATTTTACCACCAAATGAGATGGTTAGGGTCCTCCCCACTACCAATTTTTGTATTAACCCCTTTTAACTGCGTTACATTTAAATGTAGGAATTAAATATTTTAGATTTATTTGAAAATATTCAAGCCTCGCACATTAAATCCAATAAACAGCGCCTGTCTCCGGCTGCCCCTACCAGCCAAAATCCAATAAATTGTTCATAGACCTACCTTCCTCTATGGGCGCAGCTTTTCAATTACATTATCACCGCAATGTTGCTGGCACAAGGTGGCGATCCGGACCATTTTTCTACAATTCCACCTTGCTGAACTACCAAGTTTGTTTGCTGCCAATTTTTCTTTGCTATCATGGACATTCACTGATTCGAACATTCACATCTACGTGGTATATGTATATGAACGTTTGGATGCTCAAAATATGGATAACTACTAACAATTGCATTTATACACTTATATAGGTATCTATAAGACATTGTATACATATTCTCAACGTTTTAGGCCGGCAGATATTTGATTTCTTGGTCACTCTGCTTCTTGCGAAGGACGATCACAGTAGGCGAAAAGAGAAAAAAGTCTTTTAAGAAAAAAAACTTTTATACTGGTTTGAGCCCTCGAGATGGTGTAAAAACCCTACATCCACTTGATGCTTGTATTATTTCAATGAGAACAGAGTAAAAAATGATTGTATTATCACTCGGTACTGGAAACCTCCTTGAATATTGGGTGACCAACCAGTACCAAAAGCCGAGTCTAGGTTGCTCAATACCAGTTCAAAAGTCTCGGTTGCTATACCAATGGGAGTTCTGACCTGGAACTGATGATGCGCACCCCTCGAGCATTCGGTGCATATCACCAGGCTGTATGCAGAAGCTACCGTCTCATGCGCATGTCAGGTGTTTGCAAGCCATGGAGTACTGAATGATTCTAGTGTTGGCAATATTAAGCACCACCAATAAACTTTGTTGTTACATGCCTTATATATAAACGAGTAAAAAAACATGGTAGGGGTTCTACTCCATAAATATACATATGGACCAGAGTAAAAACTGGTATATCGTTATATCAGACTTTCTGAGAACTATTATTTATATACATTTGATACTATTTCATTTTTCCTTTGCCCTTCGATTTTTTATCAACCAGGATAATGATCAACATAATTTGGAGAAGAGAGATAGGCACCAGGAAATTAGTTGTCACCAGATGTGGTTCACTTGGTGATACACCGTGTGCTTTATACATGGAATTTCTCTTTGGGTGGCAAGGGGAGGAGGAGTAAGATTGACTCCAAGAAGTGTGAAAAAAGCAGCTGTGCAGAAATAGAGGGAAGCATCCGTTTTGCCGTCAGAAGAGCAAAGCCAAATGCATGATTAAGTATTAGCCAAATTCAACGTTAAGTCTGGTTCTGTCTGTATGGGATGCTCAACACAGCTGCCCCTGCGCATCATGTTGGACGACCCCTCTGCAGAAGACTTATATGTGCCATACTCAGGGCAGTTTCGTTTCTGTCCATGCCCTATGTAACACAGATATGCCGAGTACGGCTAATTGGTGAATTATTGTGCTTTTGCAAATCATTGGAATACTTTTAACCAGAAAAAATATCGTTCTTTTTAGAAAATTTAAGCCTTCCGAGTCTCTGCAAAGTGCACATAGCTGTGGAAAAAAATCATTATCCCTTGCGTCAGCTAAATGATGTGCATCTTCAGTTCAAAGCTCCTTCAATTGTTACATGCAAACGTTATGTTTCGTCATGATCCTGAATCTTGGTGGCAATAAAACACAAGCAATTCTTTGTAAGGTAGAATACTTAAATAGTTATTTGATGTGTACTGTACATCAGTACATATAGAAGACAGTTGAGTTGTGCTCAATTCAACTCATCGGTAGAAGCTGAATCGTGTAAATAGAGTTACAGAGGTGCTACCACCTTTTGGAGGAACTCTAATTTAATTTTGAGAGAAGAACATACACGTCAACCGAGGAAAAGCAAACTATAGGAGCAATTTCGTCAAGCAAAGTAGGGATAGATCAAGACCAGTCAGATGATGGAATCAAGGCCTGATGCAGTTAGGAGGTCAATCCATGATTTCCTTATATTGCCGACAGTTACACCCCTGTTTTCTGACTTGTTACATGCGTGATGTTTTCTCCGAGTCCATCTTCTGCTTGGCTCGAGGCCATGATAGACGCTGAATACTGTCTCACCTAGCAGGTTAGAAGGCGGCAGCTTTTCTCCACATTAGGTTTGGGATCTAATAAATAAAGTCCTTCATCCATTCAACACAGATAGAAATCACTGGAGAAAAAATTACGCACATCGGACGGCCTGGCCCGGTCTGCTACACAACAGCGTGCCTAGTAGCTGTTGAGATTTGTGATTTGTCATGGGTTTGTCCATCTCAGTTGTTATCTGTGAATATGTGATATGTTACAGGTTACTCAGAACTAGTTCTTTGCTCAGCCGGACCGGGCCAGGCCTAGTTTAATCAGGCCTGGGCTTCCACGTGTCTGGACTAGGAAGAGCTGAGGCCACCCGTTTGGCCATTTATAACTGAACTACTAAATCATAAAAAACTTTTTCTTTTCATGTGCTTTATTTACATGTAACTGAGTAAGAAACATGATCGGTGTACAATCATTGTAACATTTATTGGCCCTCCACTCCACATATACATAGTATTGAGCAAAAGAAAAACTACTTTACCATATGAGGCTTTCTGAGTACCGGCCCTTATATATTGGAATACATTTGATACAATATGTAAATTTTTCACAACCAGGGAATGATTACCAGTACATGGAGAAGAAAGAGAGGAGGGCGAAATATATATTGATGTATATCTATCCCATAGGAATGGAATGCGCCAGGAACTTTGATGCCACATCCAATTTTGATCTTTCTCTGATCCACCATGTGCTTTCCACCAGAGAATTTCTTCAAGGGATGTGTGGGGCGAAGGATGATGGCTCGAATAACAAATATACTGCAGCATTAAGAGTTAGTTCACAAGTTGAGAAAGCAGCAGAGCAAAAAATGTCTGGTGTCACTACAACACATAAGACCTTCTGTGACGAATACCTTATGACAATTGATCAAAACGTCATAACATCATTCCATTTTATGACGTTTTCTAGTAGGCACTGTGACTTAGTGACGAAAATGCAGTGTCCGTCGCTAAGACTGAATAGAAATTATAATGAACCAAACCAATGACTCATTGTGACGAATGCTAATTTGTCATAAGAGGTTAACTAATAAACGTCACAAATTGATGATAATGCTTTTTCTTGAAATACTTTTACGGGCTCTTGAATTTTACTAATGGCGAGTAGTTTGTCATAAGAGGTTAACTAGCAAACGTCACAAATTCAAGATAATGTTTTTCTTAATTTTTTACAAACTCTTTAATTTTTTATGACAGGTACCACACTACAAAGTGGGTCATATTTGTTACATGTTTTTTTTACTTGTTAGCAGCATATATGTTACAAGTTTTTTTTTAATTTGTGCACTTACAAATTGTTAACGTCTCATGGCTTAATTAACTGAATGTGGCGTTTCCAAAAAAAAAAACTAAACGTGGCAGCGTGCTCCGAAAAACCAAAAAACAGGACGTGGAGGGTGGCCTCGGGTATGGAAATGTTTGCCCGGCGTGGGCCTATCTCGGCCCAACGAAATAGGTGATTCTCGGCTCAGTGCCGCGGGTGATTCTCCGCCACTGGGGCCAGTTCAGTAAAGAACTGATATAAGAAGAATAAAAGAAATTTGCAGCATGAGCAATCGAACCCACGATGTCAAAAAGCAGATGAAGCCGGGCGGCAGCGCTCCTAACCACCAGCTTATCCACCTTGTTCCCCGCTCTACGCCCGGTAAGGCAGCTCCCGTTTCCACCTTGTTTCTCTACCCCTTTGCTGAAGCTTTACTCGCCGTGTTGCCGTTGGTCCGGGGCAAATTGATGACTGATCTGTCCACTACGTCCTGTCGCCTCCAGTCCCGTGGGCAAGAGCGAGGCAGCATCTCCATTGATTGTCTTCTACCTCATTAGGCTCATTCGTGATATATAAGTGCTTGATCTGCTCACATCTTGGTCTTTCACTACCAGAAAACGCTCTGTCCGTCCATCCACATTGGTCATGGGTCACAAATTTTGCGCGCTCATAGGTACCGGTTGGTGCCTATGAGCCCACATTGGTACCGGTTGGTGTCACCAACCAATACCAATGAGCCTCGGAGCCTTTGGTACCGGTACCAATGTGAGCCCCTTTGGTACGGGTTGGTGCCACCAACCGGTATCAAAGGGGCTCTGCGTATAAAGCCCCTTCTTCCTCCCCCAGCCCGAGCCATGGCTCATTTCTTCATCCTCCATTGAGCTCAGGTTGGGGGAGGTCATGCCCAAATTTTCCAAAACTTTTGGAGATTTTGCAAACCAAGTCCGCTATAAGGTTAGCAACTTCATCCTCTCTCTTTTGACGGTTAGTATGGTCTATTTCATGCTCTATGTTTTGAGTAATTTGTGTTTTGTGGAATAGATTAAAATAAAAGATTTTAGATTTAATCTTCATTTTTATTATGAATTTGTAATAGAGAATCACCATATAGTTAGTTGTTGCATGTGTAGAGATGATGCACAAATTTTTTGACATTGTTTAGATTTTTGGATTATTTGTAGAAACTTTAAATGATTCTCATATTTATGCTTCTTATGATTTTTAGAGATTATAAATGATATTCATATTTAGGCTTATTATGATTTTAAGAGATTATAAATGATATTCATATTTAGCCTTATCATGAATTTTAGAATTACATCTTTTTAGAGGCTTCAAATGATGTTGATATTTAGGGTTATTAGGATTTTTAGAGATTATAAATGATATTCTTATCTAGGCTTACTACGAACTTTAGAAATACATCTTTTTAGAGGCTTCAAATGATGTTGATATTTAGGGTTATTAGGATTTTTAGAGATTATAAAAGATATTCTTATTATGACTTATTACGAACTTTAGAAATACATCTTTTTGGTGGCATCAAATAATGTTGATATTTAGGGTTATTAGGATTTTTAGAGATTATAAAATATATTCTTATTAAGGCTTATTACGAACTTTAGAAATACATCTTTTAGTGGCATCAAATGATGTTGATATTTAGGGTTATTAGGATTTTTAGAGATTATAAATGATATTCTTATTTAGGTTTATTACGAACTTTAGAAATTCATATTGGGGCTAAATTTTTCATTGTATTTTGTGAATAGATGAATCGGCAATGGATGTACAACGCGGATAGACGCTCATCTGACTTCATTAATGGCGTTCATCAATTCCTCGACGCGGCAGAGGCTAACTCGACCTCGGGTTTTATATGCTGTCCATGTAAGGTCTGTGAGAATAAGAAGGATTATCACATCTCGAGGAAGGCGGTTCACACACACTTGCTTAGGAGTGGTTTCATGCCTAACTATATCTGTTGGACCAAACACGGCGAAGCGGGGATATTCTTTGAAGAAGGTGATGACGAAGGTGACGACAACATCCCGGATTTTGCACAATACGGTGCCTTTGCAGATGATACAGCAATGGACGAGGGTGAAGCAGTTGCAGAAGATGAGGATGATGACGCCTTAGGTGGCATGATCCGTGATGAAGAGAAAGACTGCGAAAGTGCGAAAGAGCGGGAGAAGATGAAGCGTTTGTTGGAGGACCACAAAACATTGTTGTACCCAGATTGCAAAGAGGACCAGAAAAAATTGGGTACCACACTGGAACTGTTGCAATGGAAGGCAACTAATGGCTTGTCTGACAAAGGTTTTGGAAAGATATTGAAAATGATAAAGAAGATGCTTCAAGAGGGCAACACATTGCCCGAAACAACATACGAAGCAAGAAAAATCGTTTGCCCTCTAGGACTGGAAGTACAAAAGATACACGCATGTCCCAATGATTGTATCCTTTATCGGGGCAAGTCGTACGAATCTTGGACGCCTGTCCGGTTTGCAATTGTTCGCGGTATAAAATCAGGCGAGACGACCCTGGTGATGTTGAGGGAGAGCCCCCCAAGAAAAGAGTCCCTGCCAAGGTGATGTGGTATTTTCCTATAATACAATGTCTGAAGCGCTTGTTCAGAAACAAAGAGCATGCTAAATTGCTGCGGTGGCACAAAGAGGATCGGAGGGA